>NW_021011483.1:1839573-2439573 GCF_003987935.1 Bombyx mandarina
AAAAAAAAAAAAAAAAAAAAATGTCCCTATATCTGTCTGTCCCTATGTATGCTTAAATCTTTAAAACTACGCAACGGATTTTGATGCAGTTTTTTTAATGGATAGAGTGATTGAAGAGGAAGGTTTATATGTATAATAACATCCATTAAATAGTGGAGAAATCAATAATAAATTACAGTTTCAGAAGCGAAGCGAGGGCGGGTCGCTAGTTAAATAATAATTGTAGCCGGCCTTAATGTATGATACTACTGATAGTGTATTGAACATCGGTGATCGTAACGATGTTGCAAGTAACGATTGAAGTGTTGCGTGTTTAAATGCTATTTACGCGTGACTGATCCTTATCAAAATCGTCAGAAAACGCTGAATTACATTGCATATTTCTTTTATCGATTATACTTTATAGAAACAATGATTGACGGTAATAACTTTAGAATGCTATTTATGTTTTGTTTTTGAAGGGAAACCTCTTTATCGACGTAGGGAGGAAAAAACGTATGTAACGTTTTTCGATTACGCGCCCTCTTAATTTCTTCCGTTACGCGCCATGTTTATTTTATTTATATTTAGTTTGTTATCAACAGATGTCGCTGCACGTAAATTCAACAATTCCTGAATCGCGGTGACGAGATGTTACACAGTTGATAGAGGTTCTACCTACCTGGCCTTGGGATACCGTGATCATGCAGGCGGTTCCCCGGGGTGCGGCTGCTCCATTGCACTGCGGAGTGGTTGATCCTTGCGATTATTTAATCGTTTTTCGCTTTTATAATTTTTAATATCTCTATATTTTATGTAATTTTAATTTTAGCACGGCTTTATGTTATGAACTTAACCTGTATCTATGTACTAGACTTGCGCAAAACATCACTTCCCAGTGTAATGTGATATGACATCACTTTTACAGACAGGTGATATTACTCGAAAACATTACACATCACTCATAACATTACTCGGTGCGTTCAATAGATACTGTGACGACGAATACATTGTATCTATACACCCGAATCATTACTTAAGTGATGTGTATCAACACATCACTTAGGTAATGATTCGGGTGTGTCATTACAGTAGTGTATTACAATACAAAGTATGAACTTTGCATTGTAATACACTGTTATATTACTTGACAGAGATTGACTTACTTAATAATATAATAATTTTATTTTTTACTTAGGTAATATAATTTATTGTGGGATGAACGGATTTCAGACGATAATGTTAATATACGAGAGCAGTAGACGCATTGTTTCGGCGCGGTCTCCTCAAAGTGCATCCAAAGAGGACTGTACTTCCATATAGACGCCATTCTTTCTTTCACTTATTAAACACGCATTAAAACAAATAATAAAACTATTTTCAAACAAGTGCTTAAGTAATTCAAACACAAAAATTAATATGAAATATTACTAAACAATTACGAGCGACTAGCGATTTTACAAAAGTTGCGAATTAAAAATTAAGTAACTACTTGCGGGGAACTACTGGCTGGCCGCATGAAAAATATAAACACAAATACCTATATTAAAATTCAGACGTACCATAGGTATAAAAATGTACCTAGCGGCCAGGGCATACGGTTCAAAATCACTAGGAATAATTCCGTGTCGCTTGCTCATTTATTTTGGTCGATCGGTCTGTCTCGCTCGCTCGGTTCCGTTCGTGTATTAAGCAACATTACACGACAAAGAAAGAAACATGTTGGGTGATAGTGTGATGTTTGTTTCCTTCGCGTAATGTGTGATGTTGCATTACATCGTAGAGTAATATTACCCGAGTAATATCACTCGCATTACTTACACATGTCTACTATGTACGTATGTAACGAATAACGAAATATTTCAAGGCAATTTTCACGAAATTCAAGACAACTGCTTAACTTGAAAATTTGTTCAAGGTGTGTTACAATACGCTGTACCAAAAGCGAAATGAATTCAGGTTTGATTCCCGATCGAAATCATCATCTTTTATTAGGTGCGCCTTTTCCTATTGTCACATGTGTTTTCGGTACCCACAGCAAAAAGAGATCCTATTTCCGAGAAGTAAAATTTCGTAACGTTTTCAAAGAAAGAAAGAAAGAGTGAGAAATAAATTATTCACTCGCTAAGCATAGTGAAAATGAGTTATTACATAAATTAAAAGCAGCGTGTATGCTTTGTCGTTATTTGACATGCGAATTTTAGGGCAGTGCAAGATATTATGATATTAAATAATTTACCATTCATTCATCCATAATTCAACTAATTATTAAAAAATCAATTTATTTTCAATGTCGTCCCTAAGAAAATCATTTATGTGATAATAGTTTTCAATAATAAGATTATCTTTTAGTTTTTTCTTAAAATGAAAATCATCTAGGTCTCTTAATTTCTTTAGTAATTTTTTTTGCTTAGATGAGTGGACGAGCTCACAGCCCACCTGGTGTTAAGGGGTTACTGGAGCCCATAGACATCTACGATGTAAATGCGCCACCCACCTTGAGATATAAGTACTAAGGTCTCAAGTATAGTTACAACGGCTGCCACATACTTCAAACTGAAATGCGTTACTGCTTCACGGCAGAAATAGGCAGGGTGGTGGTACCTACCCGCGCGGACTCACAAAAGGTCCTACCACCAGTAAAAATGCTTTAATTTAATTAAACTATGCTTTTAATTATTAGTCGTACAACGTAAACATAACACGTGCTATTGTTTCCAATTACGCAACGAATACTATCACTATATTTTATTTTAATGAATGCTATCGAAAAACGCATTGCGTCGTCACCAGGAAGAGCGAGATTTAGGGATGCGTATACTGTAAAATTATAGAATAAAATGTTTATATTTTCTCAAGCTTCAATGTGTTGTTTCTGCGCGTTAACTATGAGCAAATAAATTTATTTAAGTATTATCCGAGCCGTGAGATCGTTCGTATTTTTTAACTTAAAAAAAAATAAACTAAATATCTGTTTTTTTATTTATTTGCTTATGAAATCATCGTAGCCTAAAATATAAGACACCCGGTCTATATTTATCGGGCGAAGCGACAGTGCCAAGGTTCAAATTTCGCAGGCATATACCAATTTTTGTAAAAGACATACGAAATCAGCACGCTTGCACGAATGACTTACGCGGTGAAAGAATAACGTCGTGTAATAAAAATCACACTCGCATAAATATAATTAGTACCTATATACAGTACTGTGTGCTTAGTACGTGTTTTTTAACGTTCTCCATGGCGTAAAAGTTAAAAAATGGAGTTAAAAAGCAAATCCGTATGGAGTTGGAACGTTTGCCTACGTTTGCCGCTAGGGGCGCTGTTCCAACTGCATACAAACTTGAGTTAACTTTTACGCTATCGAGAACGTTATGAAACTCGCACTAAGCATACTGGTGACAGGGTGTATTTGTGAGACGATCTGTGATGTGGATCGAAGAGACAGTCGTTACATATAATTGAGACTTAGACATAGGTAGGATCAAGGTGATACAAAAGGGTGGTCACGACCCTCAGCAATGAGGAATACGACGCAAGGAGGGAGGATTATGTCTCAAGGTTAATGATAGTATTCACGGTACGACATAATAATATGTGGGATCAGGTAACGACTTAACACCAAATGAACCATGACCTCATTTATCCGTCAATGAATTAAAAAAAAGCATTTTTATGATTTTATCTCTGTTAACTATTTCAAACTTTTGGAATATTTTATGGTTTTCTAAGCCCCAAACGACAAAAATCTAGTTCTTCAGTATGATCTTCTAACAGTGATCACGGTTCTTCCAAGTGCTTCAAAATATCCGGAATTCACTTAATTTGAAAATTTTAGTAATAACCCGTTAAATACTAACAATAAATATTGCCGTGAAAGTTGAAAACAAATCCACGGAAAGACCAAGAAGGCCATATTATATTTTTTATAATTTATTTGTCTAATATAGTATAAATCATCATTATTATCATTATCATTATTATCAACACGACTCGATTCTGTCCGACTAATTTACCTTAGCGTGTTTCGAAATCAATTCTATCAAAGTTTAAATATGTACAGAACACTCTCTTGAAGCTGCTGATAGCGCTTGACAATTACTTTTTTATTAGGAAACCGGCCGGCAAAAGCAGCCTTCCGTCATTCGCATTCAGACAGGAAAGCATCATCGATGCGAATTAATGAAGTTGGAACACGAAGCGTCGTTGCGTCGAGCATCGCAAGCGCAGTCACAAGACGTCAGTGCCGCCGCGCATTTCAGACGATATAGACGACTATCGCCCGTCGTAACTCCAACGGGGTCAATGACATCGATATCGATTATGTTACGGTTTTAATTGATTAAAATATAATCGATCATCACACGAGATTTTAAGGTGAAGCCGGATTAGTGTTTTGATGCAGGAAGTAGTTAAATTTATGGACCATTTATTGTTTTATCGGTATAATTATATGGTATTTATTACAAATAAACTTTTTTGTTATCGATATTTTGATGCGTTCGAAGATTACAAAATAATTTAGAATTTCTTAGTATTACTTTTAATGCATTCAAAGGTATCAATTTAAACCTAACCAAAAAATGATTTTGTGCCAGAAAACTTTTCATTTTTTTTAATATTCTCTTGTAGTCATTTTAGGAGAGAAGTATTATTATTTATTTATTTATTTCTTTATTAGTATGTCTCTTCAGAATTGTATAATACAGTGCAGATCGCAAAAATTAAGTTGTTCGATTGTTATAGAGCGTGCGAACTCATACATATCTTGAAAATTAAGAATTATCTTTTCATGCTCAACCGATTCAAATAAAATAAATTAAAATTAAGGTTAGTAAGCAAAAACAAGAAATTTTCTATCAAATAAATATTAATTATACTGAAAATCAAGTTAACATAATTTCATTCATCGGTTTTTGTCTTAAATAACATTTACTGACGATAAAAAAATAACCCCAAAATCGTCTTTTTTTTGTTGTTGATTAAAGCAACGTAAGATTAAATTGCCTAAATATATTCTCTGTCAATACGTTTATGAAAAATAAATCCTAAATTGTGAATACTGGTGACAAATATAGACATAATCACTCAAAACAAAAAAATATACCTGGAACTGCATAAGTCTGAGTCGCCAAGGGCTGGACATAAATGGGACGATAAATTACCCAAAATTAGGCATTTTAAGATTGACAACGGCGCTATTTAAAAAATACCCAAATATAAGATTAAAATTCGCACAAGAGTCGATGTGCATTTATTACTCGTACTACTAGTATTTTTTTCTTATCTTAATACTATAATATATGGTTGATAACCTTTTAGTTGGTATTGTTATTTAATCGCTAATTGCAATGTATGCGATAAAAGAGCAACGCCTTGTTAACATAAGAAATTTATAATCATTTACTTGAGGGACTTTCTTTGAATTCGTAATAAAAATGTTTGAATTATATATATATTTTTTTTATTGCTTAGATGGGTGGACGATTTCACATCCCACCTGGTGTTAAGTAGTTACTGGAGCCCATGGACATCTACAACGTAAATGCGCCACCCACCTCGAGATATAAGTTCTAAGATCTCAGTACAGTTACAACGGCTGCCCCACCCTTCAAACCGAAACGCATTACTGCTTCACGGCAGAAGTAGGCAGAGTGGTGGTACCTACCCGCGCGGTCTCACAAGAGGCCCTACCACCAGTAAAATTTTTTTGATATTGTTTTTTGATAATACAACACAGTTCATATGTGTAAGTTTAAAAAAAAGAAATTCCAGATTTTGCTTTCACAAAACAATCTTATTGTTTGATGAGGAAAAGATTTGTCTAATCTTTTTAAAACTGTCAATGACATTGACAACAGCAGCCGCAACAAGCTACCAAACTTGATGACTATGTTTTTATGGAAACATTAACCGGGTGGTATCTTTATTCGTCTGTGTACTTATTCGTGGTAGGGATGATCGATGTTAATATTGATTCAAAATATCGATTAATATCAACGTCCGTAAATTTTGATACTCGGTATTTGTATTTTTTGCGATACGAATTAATTCTAAAGCAGTTTAAAAAAAACAATAATACCCTATTATTGTTAGAAACAATCAGCATTATAGTATATTTGTATGTTTAACATCTAATGACACATTCAAAATTTATTTATAAAATCAATTGTTAATACGTGATACTCATTGTGATGTTGTATTTCTAAGTATTAAAATTTTTTTTTCGAGGCTATCGATGTTTTAGAGGACTTAACACAACACATATACAATCCTAAACATCGATGAAATTGACGATTATATATATTATAAGCATCTAGGGCAAGAAAAGTAAAAAAGAAATATGAACTTTTGAATAGATCCAGTGAATAACCGAAATCAGTTTTAGATTTAATTTAGCAACAGAATTAGATCGCATGCAAGACGGGAATTGGAGATGAAATTAACTTCAATAAAATAAAAAAAATAAAAAAAAGTTTGCTTTATCAACAAAAAACCAATCTTTACAGTGCTCTTCAAAATTGAAGCGCCTAGGTTTTTTATGGGTCCTGCTCACGGCTTATTTGATGGTACATGATCACAAGAAGGCATAGGCGCCATAGATCACAAGGTGAATGTTTCACCCACCATGAAGTACAACCCACTTGAAGTGGGTCACTTCATGAACCTGATGGTAAGTGCTCACCGTCGCTCTTGGACGTCAGCAACGCCAGGGGCAGAGCCAAGCCGCTGCCTACCATTTAATACCCTCCACAAGCCTCGTT
This sequence comes from Bombyx mandarina, assembly GCF_003987935.1. Next base: position 1,846,317 of record NW_021011483.1, read on the forward strand.
TGAAGAAGGACATGTCATAACCGTCGGGAAACACAACCAAAGTCCCTCCGCAGACCCAGAAAATGTTCTTCAAATATGATTTGCGAAGTATGCTCAGAGGTAGATACCGACTGGATCGCGCGACTGTCATTACTGACTTCCATGAGTAACGATACAAAAGGGAATAAAAACATACATAGCGGGCATTCCACAGACTTAAGACGCCTGTTAGACGCGCAGAGATCATAAATTAATAGGCCGTTTATCAAAAGTACTGGTATGCGATCACCGCCTTATATTGCAATACAATAGAGAATACTACCTCAGATCCAAGTTTGAGTGACGTCATTAACGTTGTATCTGTTGGTTTTTGTAAACATATCTATACTAATATTATAAAGAGGAAAGGTTTGTTTGTTTGTTTCGAATAGGCTCCGAAACTACTGGACCGATTTGAAAAATTCTTTTGCCATTAGAAGCCGACATTGTCCCTGATGAACATAGGCTACTTTTTTAATTATTTTTTTTGGTTTCGTGTGTGTTTTAATGTTTCCGAAGCGAAGCGAGGGTGGGTCGCTAGTCACTAATAGGTCTGTGAGCTCTTCTATCTAATTACAGTAAAAATATGTACAAATGTCGTGTGCTCTTATCGCTTGTGGAATTTAAGCTATTTAACTAGAGTAACTTACCGGTCTAAAGGAATTATCAGAGAAAGTGCAAAAATAGCCCCGGTGATTGACAAACTTAAAGAGCGGATGGTTAGCGTGGTATGGACATGTGATGCGTAGAAGGGAAATGCATGTGACTAGGAGATGTATGGAAATGGTAGTGCAAGGTAGGCGGAGAAGAAGTCGACCGAAGAAGACATGGATGGAGTCTGTGAATGACAATATAAGAGAGAGAGGAGTGAGTGTTGAGATGATGGCTGACAGAAAAGAATGGAATAGAATAATTCGCTGTGCCAACCCCACCCCACCTATTGGGATAAGGTGGAGACAAAGAAGAAGAAAAAGTAGAGTACTGGGCTCGGTGCTCTTTTTTTTCCTACCTATGCTGATAGCCTTGAGAGGCTATTTCAGCTTCCCCCTTACGTGTGTAGGGGAGCTCACGGGGCTCAAACCGGAGTGTTGCGAACACTGACCCTAGCGAGATCAGTGCTTCGCAGAATCTACTACCGGATCGGAAGCGCGACCCACTGAGAAGATCCGGCGAGAAACTCAGTGGGCTGGACTGAGCAATCAATAAAATACACCCAAATTTATTCGTAGAGGATGTTAATGTATATAATGCGCTTTGAATAATGAGGTATTTAATGATGATTAGTACTCAGCGACTTAGATTTGCCCCTGGTATTAGTGTTGTTCATGATCGACTGTGACCAATTAACATCAGGTGGGTCATACGCTCATCTGCCTACAACGGCAAAAACATATGAACGCATGAACTTAACAATCTGTTCCTCTAATAAATTAGGCAGGAGATAGCTGCTCATTGTCAGCGGAATAATAGTTTACCTACAAAACGTGATATATAGACATATAAATAAAATTGGAGTGTCTGTTTGTAACATTAAAATAACCGCTTTTTACTACATGCGTATGAATATACTCGTATATACGGTACATACATACACCAAAATAACATTTTTTACAGTTTTGTCTATCTGTCTGTCTCTCTGTCTGTCTGTCTGTTTGTTCCGGTTAATCTCTGGAACGGCTGAACCGATTTTGACGAGACTTTTAGTGATAGGTAGCTGATGATATAAGAAGTAACTTAGGCTACTTTTTAGACTAGCTTCACCCCACGTTGTCACCCGAGGTATAACAATAACCGCGGGTAACATCGCGGGACCCAACTATCAATAATAAAATTTAATGTTTCCGAAGCGAAGCGAGGGTGGGTCGCTAGTTTGAAATACAAATGGACGTTCAGATTGTAGTTGTGATTTAAAAGTGATCTAAATCGTTTTCGTAGTGAACGCGAAATGTGCTAGAAACAAAACTTGTTTGTGTTTGATGAAAATGAGCTCAAAAATGCTGATGAGACTGTTGACGGTGATGGTGGTGGCGTCTCTCGTTCCTGCGATCCAAGCGAGGGCGCGGAGATACTCGAGAATGCAACCTAATGCTTTATCAAAGACAAGATGCGATCTGATGTGCTTTGACAGGGATAAGGAAACTAAAGGAACGGTGAGTTCAACAAATATTCATATTGTCTACTCGTTATCAAAGACTCGACGCCATTTAAAAGTATTTTTCAAAATCGAAACTGAATACAAGTTAAATTGTATTGTTCTGAAGATTATTTGTGTGGTTTTATTCTATGAAAATAGTATTTTAATTTTTTTTTATCGGCACTATTTTCGAATGATTCGACCACAGTAGTTAGATATCTATCGGCCAAAAACAAAAGATTGCAACAATCAGTTGCTGAGAAAACTACCATAACTAAAATATTATGATATTTAACCAAGGCGATACGATACGTATAAATTAGTTTTATCAATCAATGGATATTCGAACCTTTACATGGGAAATTTATTTGAAGTAGTAGTATGATAAATGAAAATAATCTAGAAATAAAAATTATTCAAAATTAATTATAATATGATTTTTTTTGAGAATTACCGTTTCTTGCCTCACCTTTGAATTATTAATCAAACATTACTCAAACGATTTATTGATATTTGCTCTTTGTGAAAACCTTAAATGTGTTTTAGGGCAAACAGTTAAAGAACCGTCAATTAAAAACCAGTATTTCCGAATGCAATAAATATAACTGCCTTCATAAATTATTTAGGGCGAGGCTGCACGCACACATATTGATTTAATATTATCAGATCACGATACATTACTCATATATGATGTATTTTTTATTTATTTTAAAGATAAAAGACGATCAGTCTGGAAAATAGTCAATGGATAAAGAATAGATATTTTCTTGATATGTGAGATGTAGGGTTCAATCTACCTCTGTGAAATATTGCTTTTATGTAGATTCATGTGTCTTTCTTTTGATTTTTTGAGTATAGACTAAAACTATTTATGAATATCATGAATAAATCATATATTTATGATTTATTTAAATAACTTTTAAGCTAATATTGTTTTTATTTAAATGTAATAGAATCAATAAAGACTTGACTAGTTGAATCGACGAATGATCGGCTGCTTGTAGTAAGTATTAGATTAATTTATTTTCTTTCAATATTAGCCGTTCAATTACATCAAGTTCTCATTAATTGTCGGACATGGAAAGTTTTCTCACGTTCCTCTTACGACAGAGAACATTGAACTCAATCGTGAACAGAATGTTCTCATGCTCAATTATTGAAGTGAGGAAGAAAATGTTATTTATGTGATTGTCTCAGAAGGGAATGGCTTTTGACTTGTTGTAGGTATTTAAGTTGTTAATTAATTTGACACTTAAATGGCTTAATGCGTTTTAATTGTACAAATAGTGGCTACGATAATTTTATGTACAAAATTACCGGACGAATAAAGACGTAATTAACAAATTTGGAGTGTTTCCGAAACCAAAGTCGAATCCAAAGCCTACCTTAATATGGATTAAAAAAAACTACATTTTCCACAATCAGCTTTTCTATTGACTTAGTTTGCGTAACAAAATGCTCTAAAGCCCATATGACTTTGCGACAAAAATAGAAAGGTTGGTGGTATAGATCCGTGCGAGCTCATAGCAACACCACAACTAATAATGCAAATCGATAAATATTACTATAAGTTAATTCGATTTTATTTCACTATGTCATTCCTTCGTGCACCAAATTTTACTGCAACCTTCAGCCAGATAGTTGGACATGAAAAATTACATTTTTCTCATTGATATGTTAAAAAAAAACGCCATTGTGATTTCCGTAATTACATTTGCAATGGTTCATTCCTTAAAATGGACCCATGCGAAATTAATTGTTGACCCTTGATCTATAAGGACAAGCCAAAAAAAAGATACATAATAAACTTCAAACTGTTGATGTTAATAACAACAAGGCCTATACAAAAAATCAGGATAAAGATGGCTTAAAAAAAAACAAGTCGTAATAACAATGATCACGATTCAACAATCGCTTCGAACGAAACCATTAAAAAAATAGTACGGCTAATGAATGCAACGAAACGAAATCAAGACGGTTACAAAATTTAAAATGTCGTTCTTAAACTGGGAATTCCTTCGGAACGGCCCCGGAAGATATTTTGAGGACCGCAAAAGCGTTTTATGAAGCTTGAAAGTTACGTTGACAAAAGACAATCGTTACCGATCGTATCTGCTGCGACTGTCGAGTTAACGAGCTGAATCCTTGAACCGAAGTTGTAGTCGACAGGAGTCTTGTTTGGATTTTTTACTTGCTCTTAATTTGAGACCACAGAATAAGGACGTGCGCGAATGTTTCAAAACGTTCATTTTTAACGGGTAGTTTTAAATTTGAGAACAACAAAACATTAAGTTCATATTGAAATATCTAGTGCATTTTTGCCTTATCCCCAGTTTCCAAAAATACTTAATTCTGTGTCAAGACTTTTACGATCCTTTCCCATAATTGTTATCAAAACGCATTTTAACGATATGAAAAATGTGGATTATTTTTCAATAGACATTTGAATGTAATCTTTAAATTGCTCATTTTGGGTAAGTGGTGTGGTCCCCTACAATATATAGCACAACCCATCTTCTCTCGTGGATGTCTTAACAAGCGAATTTAATGAGGCGGAATTTACTGAGGAATAAGCAGTAGTGTTTTCTTTATTATTATACCAGCGTGAAGAATTTGCTTATATGATGCTGGAGTACTTTAAGCCCACACGGGTAGTGACCACCATTCTGCCTGTTTGTAATTTCATTCATTCCTCAAACATTCCTTCCACAGATTTAAGTTAAAATAAAGTAAGCGCTCTTCAAGATTCTCCTCAACTGATATTTTATATTAAAAATAGTTACGTATCTAATAAATTGCTTAAAATGAATTTCATGACTAAAACTTTAGTGACTTAGAAAATAAAGAAGATATTTTTTAGTCATAAAAACGAATAGACTTGTTTGCTTATCAGATGACCTAAGGTCAGTAGCATTGGTCTGTTTTGTTTCACTGTCTTGTTTCATGTTGTGTAGGTTCCAAGTATGCTCTTCAACTAAAACGATTAACTACAAAGTTATAATTATATGACCAACCACATACCAACAGATAAGAGTTACGGAGGCCTATAATTTTATGCCATAAAAAAATATTGTTTATTAATGTACTAATTTCTTTAGCTTTCGAGTGTTTTCGGGCTTAAAGGTTAGTAGTAGTATTCAAAACAATGAGAAGGTTCGCTATTAGATAGAAACAATTTTACAATACACTTTTTGGTTGATCCTATTAAAACCCTGTATGTAACCTTTATTCGTCATAATTAAATTATACAATGGACCCGCAGAATAAAGGGTTGTACTAGAAACCCTTTGGTCGCTTCAATCCTCGGGCTTGACGTGCCATGTGTGCTCACTTTTTATAATTAAGTTCTATTATCAATTTAAATACAGTCAGCTTTGAGAATATTTGTTAAGTTCAAAAATAAAATTGAGTTTCTGCTGTTTCAATATATGTCTTTATGAATCACCTCTGACAAAAATTCCCTCTTGGAGTGAAACGGCTATCGAACCTCATAAAAACGACAAGGCAAATACATCTGAAACATCAGAAACTATTCCGAGACAAAGTTATTATTTATTGTGAAAGTTAATAAACTTTAAGCTGCAAAGCATGATTGCTATGCAGAGAAGTTCTGAAAACCAAAACATCTTATTTTCTTTCTCCTTACTATTTGCCTAATATTGAGAGATGACCGCGTCTTGTTATAATCTAACAGCGGTGTCGACTTTGAGTTCTCTCTTTGTCTCCATCTTATCCCACTAGGAGGGGTAGGCACAGCGAATTATTCTATTCCATTCTCTTCTATCAGCCGTCACCTCAACACTCACTCCTCTCTTTTTCATATCGTCATTCCCACACTCCATCCATTTCCATACATCTCCTAGTCACATGCATCACCTCTCTACGCATCACATGTCCATACCACGCTAACCGTCAGCTCCTTAATTTGTCAATCACCGGGGCTACTTTCACACTTCGTTTGATAAGCACATTCCTTACCTTGTCCTTGTCGACTTTGAGTTACATGTATGTAAGTCTTCAGCGATCTTGACCCTGAGATAAATGTATTCTTAATGAATGGGGGACTTTGTCCTTTTATTTAAAAGCATTGATTAAATGATGAGTTTATCTTTAATGTTTATATATTGGAATGAAATGTTTACACTTGTCTCGGATGTAGTATATATTTCCAGTATTCAAAATATAGGAGATTAAACTCTTCTTAAAATGTTCGCGAGTGTCGAACGTAAAATCTAAAGCATAATACTATGTCGAATATTATGACTTAAAAAGTTTCCCTAATAGTCATATTTATTTTAGGAACTTTAACTTTAATACAACTAATCATTCCCATGAGAAAAGAAAACAGAAACTTTCAACAATAAAAAAAATTGAAACATGAACATCCATTGTTCTATAGAATTTAGAAATACAAAAACGTTATGCTCGAAGCAATGAATCACGTAAGTTCAAAGAAAACCTGAAGGAGTACTTAATGATAAGATGCTAATCGTGTTTTACTAATTAAGCACAAAAATTCACTTGAACGGAATTTTACATAATGAATGAATCTCTTCATACGAATTGTGCGCTGTTCACGAAAATTAAAATTTGGTTATATTCATGTTTATTTATAAATAGTACAAAAAGTCTGAAATTAGTACTGAGTTTATATCTATAATGTTTCGACTTCACTGATTTCGTGGTATTTATTTTCTTTAGAAGTAAATTCACTGTCTCTCTTACAGTGTAACAGTGTTAACTTCACGCGACAAATAACCTTTTTATATAGGTGTAGTTGCCCCACACAACTAGATATAAAATTTAGGTTGGACGAACGCGTACTTATCATATTTTTTTTTACGTATATTATTGAACGGGCTTATGGCCCGATTGGCATTACGTGGTCACCGGGGATTATACATAAATGAAACTTAGTCAGATATTAATTAGTAAAAATATAATATACATAATGAAACTGATTAATGATTTTAGTCGAATTTAGAACACCGGTTTCATTTAAATTGTCATAATCGAGGAGTTTGTTTAATATATTCGACGCTTGAAAGACAAACGTGACTAAGCGACAATAACTGCTTTGCACATAAATGATAGGCAATAACCATACTCGATGCGCAAAAAAATTTATATTTCTAGGTCTATTAAAATCATTTCAATCCTGCAGCTAGTTTTTTTTTATGGCTTAAATGTGTGGACGAACTCACAGCCCACCTGATGTTAAGTGGTTACTGGAGCCCATAGACATCTACAAAGTAAATGTGCCACACACCTTGAGACCATAAGTTCTAAGACATAAGATAAGTCTCAGGTATAGTTACAACGGCTGCCCCACCCTTCAAACCGAAACGCATTACTGCTTCACGACAGAAATAGGCGGGGCGGTGGTACCTACCCGTACGGACTCACAAGAGGTCCTACCACCAGTAAAAAAATTAGTCTACTGTAAAGTTTACGCATTGTCGCTTAGTCACGTTTGCCTTTCAAGCGTCGTATTCGTTTTTCCTCCACAGTGCCGTTCCCAATGTCGGAACCAAGAGCACAAGCCGGGAACGTGCCCCGTTTCCGACACGCCGAAATGGGAAGCCGCATGCGTGCAGGCCTGCAACTCCGACTCCCAATGCGACGGCACACAGAGGTGCTGTCACCACGGATGCGGATCTACTTGCAGTGAACCTTTAGACTTGTTGACTTTACCAGGTCAGTTCCATTAAGAGAACATAGTATTGAAGTACGGATGTGTAACTGCGGCTTCTTCGAACTAAAGCCCCTACTTCCTGACGTCCATGGTAATTAGGAACACTTCTTTCTATCGAACCTGAGCTCTGACCTTGTCTTGAGCACCGACATGAAGGTCATAATGTACCTCTACTCAACGGGTCGGACTTTTGGCGCGCACTGCGGTACCTTAGGTCTGATGTAGTCGGTGTGGTGGAGCTCTATGGGGTTTAGTCGGTAGTTGGTTTTTCGGGGAGAGCGCCTCGCGCGCCTTTTTCAAGGCGTAGTCTCCTGTAAGGAATTCGGGGAGGTGGAGGACCTTGGCCCTCCTCGTCCTCGTCCCCCGTGAGAGGAAGACCTCTCAGGAGGCGCCGGAGTCCGACATAAACCGGTTCGTTTCCCCCCCGGACCGGGTATCCGTAAATGGATTCCCCAGCGTGGTTTCAACGGGTCACAGCTCAACTGCACCGGCACAGCTTGTTAAGTACATTAAAGAAAACCTTCAAACTGGTTTTAGTCATATATTTATTCCCACAACCACTCCAGGTCTTCCAGCCGTTCCTACAATGGAAGAACCAAAGGAGAAGCGACGAGCCGTCGTTTTGCGCTGGTCAGACGGCGTAGGAGACACAGCAAGGGCTGTTCCAGGACGAGTCCTTTACCTGCTTGAGGAACAACATCATTTGGGCCCTAAATATGAGCAGTCTAGGCTTGGCGATTGGAATCTCATGTTACGTACTAACAGGTTCGTATACATTCCCATTACATCGACGTTTTTAATGTCTAATTTGAAGAAAGATATGTCATCGCATCCAGGAAGACCGCGAAGAGGAGAATTTCATATAGAAAGCTGGTGGTAGGACTTCTTGTGAGTCCGCGCGGGTAGGTACCACCACCCTGCCTGTTTCTGCCGTGAAGCAGTAATGCGTTTAGGTTTGAAGGGTGGAGCAGCCGTTGTAACTATACTGAGACTTTAGAACTTATATCTCAAGGTGGGTGGCCTATTTACGTTGTAGATGTCTATGGGCTCCAGTAACCACTTAACACCAGGTGGACTGTGAGCTCGTCCACCCAACTAAGCAATAAAAAAAAAGAACTCTGCTCCAATGGCGGATGGCGCTAATAAAAAGAAGACCAGCTCAAGCAATTCATTAGAGCACTTCCCTCCCAAGACATATAGTAATGTAGTTCAAAATAAGAAAAAAACCAATAGGTACTGCAATAACAAACCTCAGGTAATTTGAAATTATCATTCTTATCTAGGGTATTTCATAGCGAGGTATGTAAGTAAAAATTGCTCCACTTTAGCACTTACATATGTGTTGAAAAGTAACCTGCGTATGCAGTGTTGTAAGTGATGAACAAACTTTATATTTAGATATGGTTTTCCTCGAAGTTTTCTTGCTTGCGTAATTAGAGATATTAATAGTTATTAGTGTTGTTATTCAATAGCTAATTGATATTTTTGGTAGTAGTGGATCAATTGTGTGGCTTATTATTAGGAATTTTAAGAACATGTTTCATAAGAAATACATAAAGACTATTTTAAAAAACACTTTGTACTGTTTTACTAGTGACAGCACATTGGGTTATGTAGCCTATCCTCTTTTTTTCCATCAAGCGTCCTAGTTTGTAAGGAGAATCTCATGTTTCAACATGCGATTAGTAAATAAGTTATTTATGTAAGTAATTTCTGCGAGCAGTTTGTGAAAAAGAAGCTTCAACGTTCAGAGGAATGGTGCAAAAGATCTCTACTGAGATAACAGGGGGTTGCGAACTGGAAGTTGGCTTGGAAAATAAAAAGGAACGACACTAAATTACTGACTATTTGCAGAGACCGAATTAGTTTATTTAATAAATTAAAACTGTACCATTGTTATCCGGATGCGTTAGCAACTGTTACATTTGTCACGTTACCGCGAGCATTGTTGGCACTTTGCCGATACTCTGCCAAATCCGCTTACAGTTAATTAAAAATTCAGTAGTGCACCTGTATTATTATTATATTTTTTATTGCTTAGACGAACGCGCTCACAGCCCACCGGTTGTTAAGTGGTTAGTAGAGCCCATAGATATCTACAACGTAAATGCGCTACCCACCTTGAGATATCAATTCTAAGATCTCAGTATAATTACAGCGGCTGCCCCACCCTTCAAACCGAAACGCATTACTAATACATTTAAGAAATAGAAAAGGTATTTGTAAGAAATAAGTATGTTATTATTTTGTTGCATTCAGCCTGGTCACTGCTTATGGGATGTACGACTATAACTATTATCTAACATTAGAGAAGTCAATCCTAACTATATCCTATTCGAAACTCCAAATGTATCATTTTAATTATACACCATTGATGATACAAAATTATTCACCCTCCTATCGAGAGATAATATGTTAAAAATCAATACCTGAAATCCAAATAGAGCTGGTATTAATTAAAGTTCATGAACTTATTACTCAAGTTTAGCTGGAGGTTTGTCAGATTCGCCACTTGGAAATTCAGTTACAAACTATGTCAACGATTGAAGGCAAACTACATAAACTTCTAATACTATTACTTAGTCCTATGAAAATCTACATGAAGCATACTCGTGTAAAACTATTTCTAGCCGACCTAATGGAATATTCGCTTTTTTTTTCCTACTTAAACTGAGAGCCTTGAGAAGCTATTTCAGCGTAACCTTAACTAGTAGGTGAGCTCACGGGGCGCAAACCTGACGACGTTGCTAACACGAACCCTAGCAAGAGCCGTGCTTCGCAGAATCTACTACCGGATCGGAAACGCGACCCACTGAGAAGATAAGGCGAGAAACTCAGTGGGCTGTGTGAGGGTTAATTTACTCGTCGAGCCCTTCGTCGCAAGCGACGGGTTCGACGAGAACGATGACCGATGCTTGAAGTACCTAAAAGCACTGTTAGTGGATCGGGAGGATCCGAAATGACGTTTTTGGGGCGACGTCGACTGCTTTCCATGAATATTTGCATTCTAAGTGGATAGCGTGTGTTCATTAAGCATTGTGCATTAAGCATTGTGTGGTAGGCAGCTAAGGGATCTTACAGTGATGTCATCTTTCTTTTTCTCCACCTTATCCCACTGGGGTCGGCACAGCTAATTTTCCTCTTTCATTCTCTTCTATCAGCCGACATCTCAACACTCACTCCATCCATTTCTTCTTTGGTCGACCTCTTCTCCCTGTACCTTACAGTGATGTCATCATAGAATTATTTAGATTATACTGCAATTCGAATATTGGGGCAGCTATTAATTACATATAATAAAAACTCATTCTACGATGAAATAATAACATGAGCGCAATTACTTGTGCTAAAGCTTATTGTGGACCTACATATGGGGGCACTAGCATTCTGGATATTGCTTCAATGTTATCGATACATTGAAGCAATATCCAGAATCAGGTATTTACCTCATGTTCATTTGGATTGTAGTATTTTTTTTTTTCGTTTGATGGATTTCCCCAGGACAGGTGGACGACCAAAGGCTCAGCCAAGAGGATTGTATCATAGTAATGACTCGCTGCCAGATACAGCAATTAAATGATAAAAAAGCCGTGTAATTCTCGACATAAACACGTTAACTTGTAGAAAATACTTCATAGATTAGTTATACGCCGACCTTTGTTAATTCTTTTGTCGGATTAGACACGCAGACGTCGGCTCACGGTTTGATGTTAAACGGATACAAAGGGTCTTAGATCACAAAGTGAACGCTGCCGTATTGAGACAGGAGGTGGAAATAATAATATATTATGTTCATCATATACCTACCGTAGATCAAAAGGTATCAATGTGAAATGGCAGAAATACGCAGGATAGTGATAGCTAGCCGTGTAGGTTGACAATAGATTTTAGAGATTTTTTTCCTTACCTATACGCTCGGACGGGCTCAATCTTAGAAAATGTGCTAACGCTAGCCCTAAAAATATTTTAGGGAGGAGAGGATGCTCTCACTGTGTCTTAAAGTGGTTGCGTAAGACTTTTAAGACATTGTCATTCAATGCTAAGTACGGGTAGGGTAGATCGCGGGTAGGTACCATCACCCCGCCTGTTTCTGTCGTGAAGCGTTTCGGTTTGAAGGGCGGTGTGGCTGTTGTAACTATACTGAAACCTTAGAACTTATATCTCAAGGTGGGTGGCGCATTTATGTTGTAGATGTCTATGGACTCCGGTTACCACTAAGCACCAGGTGGGCTATAAGCTCGTCCATCCATCAAAAATAATATCTCATTAATATTCTGGGATTATCTCATTAATTATCATTATGGTTAATATTTACAGGACAAAGGTTTCGCCGAGGAATCTGTTGAAACCAGGTCGCTGGTATCGGTTCCGTGTTGCTGCTATTAGTGCATCTGGTACACGAGGGTTCTCCGATCCCAGTCCCCCATTTACACCACGTCGTGGACCCCGTCCTCCTCCTATGCCGAAGAAATTGAGAGTCCGACCAATGAGAATGGATAACGGTAGCTATATACTGTTCTTATAATTCCTACTTTACTGACTGATTCGGTGGTGCAACGGTTAGCACCCCTGACTGTCACGCTGAGGGTCATGGGTTCGAATCCCGCAACAAACAGTCGTGCTATGAACAGGTTTGTTTTCTCTTTGTCTGGTTAATATTATCTATGTATGTGTATTTCATGAACTTATTAAGATGAAGTTATTTGTTAAGGAAATTTATTAATATATTCCTTTTAATACTGTACAAACTATTATATGTATGTATATATATGTATATGAGATTGTGTATTTATATACTCTTTTGTGTATGTATTCGTAACTTAATATAATTTTCATTGCACCTACCACTATTTACTCTGCACTACCTTTAGTTGGCTGGTAGAGAATGCCTTAGGCATTAAGTCCGCCAATGTAAATTTTACATGAAGTGTAATAAATATATAAATAAAAATAAATACCTTTATCAATCTCTGGGGCCCATAACACAGGGAATATTAAATAGTGACATATTCTACGTAAAAACTACGAGAAAACTAGAACAGTTTTGTTACAATTATGCTATTTAGGTACTTAAAGTCTATATATATAAAAATGAATTGCCGTTCATTAGTCCCGCTAAAACTCGAGAACGGCTGGACCGATTTGGCGAATTTTGTTCTTGAATTATTTGTGGAAGTCCAGAAAAGGTTTAAAAGGTAGATAAGAAAATGCTTGGAATTAAATAATAATAATAATTTTGTTTTTCCTTTGATGTGTCCCCCGTCGGACGGATTCCTTTTGTTTGTTTTAAGTTTATTTTATACAAAAGTTTAGGTCATTTATTTATCGATTGAGGCACTACGAAGTCTGCCGGGTCAGCTAGTATTTTATAATTTTTCTACAGTCATTATTTAGGTATGAACATATTATTATCTGTTTCCGCGTAACATTCGCACCACGTTGTAGCTTTTGAACCCTAAAGCGAAATACTAACTAGTTGTCGGGAATAGTTAATTACAAATGATTACACGATATACGTTTTTCATATAACATGCTATTATTTTCCTTGAAGACTTCCAGTAAAATTGTAAGAATTAACAGAAATACTGCCAATCAAATTTGATGCATCGTGGAGGCCATAATCAATGCATTCCGGCCTAATTATAGAACGAAGATTAGCTACGTCCGTTCTTGGAACTATTTCGCCTTCAATGGATATTATGTTTTTTGGATTGGAAGCAAAATTCATCGATTTGTTTAGTAAAGGTTCTTGATTTGAAAACGCGCACTGTTCGTTGCTAAGCAAAATCATACCTTTTACAATTTAATGAAATGTCATAGTTATTAATATAGTGGTAGGTGGGTAGGGCCTCTTCTGAGACCGCACGGGTAGGTACCACTACCCCGCCTATTTCTGCCGTAAAGCAGTAATGCGTTTCGGCTTGAAGGGTGGGCCAGCCGTTGTAACTATACTGAGACCTTAGAACTTATATCTCAAGGTGGGTGGCGCATTTACGTTATAGATGTCTATGGGCTCCAGTAACCACTTAACACCGGGTGGGCTCTGAGCTCGTCCACTCATCGAAGCAATAAAAAAAAGGATTTTTTTTTAATACAATCTGATTTTGATTTTTGTTTTAATCTGTTTTTTTTTTGTTGTAGTAAATTTAAGCAATTTGTTGTTCAGGAACGATGACAGTAAGACTTGAATGGAAGGAGCCTCGTTCTGATCTGCCAGTGATGCGCTACAAGGTGTTTTGGAGTAGACGAGTACGAGGATTGGGCGGAGAGCTAGATTCCGTTCTTGTCAATCATCAGACAGTTTCAAAGGTTTGGAATATAAAATGATTCGTGTAATTCTCATAGCAAAAAAAAAGAACATTGTCGAAAAAATGATTATTCTAATATCTTTTTAAAATTGGATTGGTCGTTATCACGATCTTGAGATCGTATAGGTGGTAGGTAAATACCAATCTATAATGTAGATTGGTGACCGCAAAATTGGTTATTATTACTGTTTTCTATTCTGTTAGTATATTTTTAACGACTATTAAAAAAGAGTGCAATTATACTTAAAATTCATTTTACACAAAAACTCCATTATTTAACTGACTTCATCATAAGAATAAATTCGAATCGGACTATAAATTTTTTTGGCATGTATTTTAATCATATTACTATTATAGTCATGTTATAGTCAGTTAATGTTAAGTGAACACAGCATTAGAAAGTTTTCTTCAATTTAGTATTGATCAATAGTGTCCGTTAAATATTTCTAAAAACAATCAGAATGGATCTAGTAGATTTTACTACATACGCGCCCGATGGCAGACCTCTAATAATATTATTGATAATGAAGTAATGGTAACAGATCAAAGCGATCAGATACCCGCATCTTCTGTTAAATAATTTAATTACATGTCTCATGACAGCAATATAAAATTGTAACAAGATATACAGTAAAAATAGGTTTTACGTCTCATCATGATTTGGCCAAAATAATTGCACATAATATATATGATGCTAATAATAGTATTTATGTAGGTAGTCCGGTAAGGTTGGCTTTTAAATTTAATAAAACTGAAGATTGATTCCAGGATCAAAACCACATCGAAATAAAAGATTTACAACCGAATTCTATGTACTTTTTGCAAGTTCAAACGATCAGTCAATTTGGTTTGGGTAAATTGAGAAGCGATAAGGCATCTGTATTTTACAACACGACTGGTTCTGTAGGAAATGGTGAGTGTGAAAGAAATGTTGTTAGCTATCTTATGTTATTATCTCGATTTTTAAGTCGATGACCCTTTCTCGCTGTCCACTGTGAATAAGTCAATAGATCAGTAATTTATGTACCATATTCTCGTCGAACTCGTCGAATATGACGAAGAGTACATATCTAATCTAGCCCATAGACACAGCCCACTGAGTTTCTCGCCAGATCTTATCAGTGGGTCGCGATTCCAAGCCGGCGGTAGCGATGCAATGCTCTTTCTATGGCTAGTGTCAGCAAGTACTCCATGTTGAAATGTGCCGCAACAAAACAGGTTGTGAATTACTACAGTAAATATCTCTTCTGCTCGTATTATCAAAATGAGTGTTTAAATAAAATCTTCCAATCCAAGCTAGTGATTGGTTTGAATTCCATGTGTTTCTAGAAAGCTCGAGAGTATATAATTATATATATGGTTGCCTATATACTCCAGAATACTCGTATACCTGATAACATCATAATCGACTTTGAACTTTTTTCTTTTTTTGTCTCAGATTCTGTACCAGAATCTTTAGTCAGACGTGACAGATATATAAAGGGTTTGAAGTTGAATAAAATTGTTTGGAACAATCAAAGACTGAAAGCGAGAATTTCATGGGAATCGGTGCCTAGTGGAAACAGTGGCGGAAGGTCACAAGAGAGGTAACTATATGGCATATCAACGAAAGCCCGATATTTTTAGATACGGGATCGAATTCTGAAAAGAGTATTGTACGACTGTGGGTGGGTCTTTTTTGCCCTTGTAGGCAGAGGAGCATACGGCCCACCTGATGGTGAGTGAGTGATGAATCATATTACGATAAGTGAGAAGCATCATCGATTTTATGTTGATTGTTGTTAACAAATAAACTCTTCAATTACATACTTTCTAACTATAACCATTCTTATACATTACTTCTTAAAATCATTCTTCAAATCGATGCCTCCAATGAACACTACTCTAACTCAAAATTTTGAAATTTTCGTTTTTCACGCAAATCGCTTCACTATTTTAAAAGTATGACAAATTCATTATTAATGGGGTTCGAAGCAAGAGTAAATCAGCTAGTTACACAAGAAAAAACCATAAAATCTTTATTATTGCAGATATATTTATCAACTTTTTTCGTTTAAACTCTCCTCTTGTAAACCTACGAATTTGGAGTTAGAGTAGTGTTCATTGGAGGCATCGAAATATCTTTGTTTGCTAAGAGCGACAAACATACCTACGCTTTCATAATTCGATCCCACAAAATGCCTTTTATTAAGTAATAAAGCCTTTTTACATCCATTTTTATCGTGTTAAGTATTTTTCCCAGTTACGTATATTTTATGATTGGGATTAGTAATATAATATTTTGATAAAGCGATTAGGAATTACTGTGTCAAAAACCCCCACTTATTGTATTTACTAAGCGTTTATGTAGATAAGTACATACACGTTGCAACGATTCATATTGGTATATAATCTATGACTAGGTACTTTATTAATATTCGCAAAAAAACTCTGAAAGCAACTTAACATAAAGTTACCTTTATTTCGGTAATACGGTACATAAACATGATTATTTCAATAATAAATTGAAAGCATTTGAAACAGTCGTGCACACTTATCTAAAAAAACGCGACTGGGAAATTTTTCAGTCGCGTTTTCAGCTAACGATATTAAATGAAATCGCGTCTTTACTTTACGCGATTTAAGTTTTTTAAGTGATCGATTCAGACCTAGTTCGCAGATTATGACTATGCCTACACAGCCTGCTTATTTTTAAACTCAATCGAAGGTCATTTATGCCAATTAATGTTTTAATTACTTCTTTCAGATATTACGTCCATTGGAAAACTATAAAATGCAATAAAACAGATAAACCCATGAAAGACTTAGCGGCGACCACAGCGGTAATTATTGATTTTTCAAATCTTATTCTATTATAATTCAAAAAGTGCTCGGTGCTCACATTACGAATAAAATGAACATAGCAACAAATGGAAAGGTGGTGGGAAGACGAGCAATGTTGCCGTAGAGTTAAAATTCCCAAACTTAAGACCTAATTTTCTAAACTGAATCCAAAATAATTCACCTCTACCAGTAAAATTAAAAACATAAACGGGACCTTTAAGAATTAGTATGTCTTCCTACTCATATAAAATAACTGTGCAGTCTGTTTTGTTAATAGCTTCGTTTTTTTCATATCTCTTGTTTATAAGTGTAATAAAATGTGTTAATTTTGTAAAACACACTTTATACAGTATGTAAAGTAAGGTTCCTTCGAAATAAGGGTAAGGTCCCTGGAAATACCTATTTTGTACAGTGCAAGTGTGCGTAGATTTGAAGGTACAAACAACACAAAAAATCTACAAACAAATATTAGCAAAAGCAAAATACTAATTTTACTTTATCGGATAGGTTGACCTCCTGGCAGAGCCTGTGCTCGCCTGGTAAAACTGAAAAGGCCTTCGCACCATTGATCCCTCACTCCCCAAAAAAATATAGGTTTGTCAAAATAGTAAAACATACAGCTATATAATGTATTCTGAAATTTCAGCAATCTACGTTTGAACTCTATGAATTGGATTACCACTGCAGCTATAAAGTAAATGTGAACAGATCCTGGAAGAATAAAATACCAGAATCAGAGCTCGTAATAACAATTCCTAGATGTCAGTATTTTAAAAGAAAAGTTAATGTTACAGCCATAACGTGTGACTCGTAATTTCAAATTTCGTTTTTTTATTATAATAGTAACATTTATAATATGTATTAATAGTACTAATTCTACTTAATAACTTTGACATTAAATGTATAGATATCATAGACAAGTTATTTTGAAACTTAGATCTATTTAAATTGAGTAAAATTGCAACAAAATGAGATTAAGACTGTTTTCGTAACTAATCAAGTAAATAAATGTATACGGAATCATTATTATAAAAAGACTTAATTCTAGAATTTAATTTGTTTTATTTATTACAATATGGAATAATAAAATTGCAAAACAGAAATGATTCTTTACTTATTTTTCATCTCAATGGATAGGTAATTGATAAGAAGTGAAAATATTATTCACTTGTTCTATTTATATGTTGGACATTCATTCCCAGCACCCCAGCAACCGAAGCATTTTTGTGTATTCTTCGGTTTTCGAGAATCATAAACACCGTAAATATTGCTTTTACGGTTTGTTGTCACTGTTAGAAAATATGAAACTTCTTAAAATCGTCAAAAATAGAAATGAAGGCGAGATGAAGTTTAGTGCTCACATTCTAAATGTTATAACCCCTGGTTTTCGCGTCATAGTACGATTATACTGTAGTTGGATTTATTGTTTGAAAAAACAACAAATGAAGGTTCTATGTAACCCAAGAAACAACATCGAAGATTGAATCTGCAATTGACCTAGGTTCGTCACTTTACTAATATAATAACAGATTTCAACCTCCAGCCCTGGGGCAGGTGGTATCCTTTCTTTTTAAATATTAACGATATTCACAAAGTGCTCACACCAGAGCAATCGTGAGTTAATATATCTATCAATGAAAGTTTTATTTTAATTTTCCAAGGAAACCAAAGATTTGAGATCGTTGCGTAGTTTTGCTAGGTTATTATCATTGAAGATAAGCTCATTGAATAATTAAAGCGTAATATTAAAAGTTAAATTAAGTTATTACAATCAATCCGACAGGGCCACCCTCAGTTTGATCCTTCTGTACAACATTGTGTTCTACTTAGATAGTAAGAATGACTAAACTAGGAACAACAGTAGAAGAAAAAACAAAATTATCATGATAAGTTTTGCTTTTGGCTTGAATTTGGCACAGATACATAGTATAACAGGTGGTTCAACAAAAATACTCTATTTTTAAACTGAATCAAATTTACAACTATTTAGTGATTCCCGAAATTCAGTAGTGTTGAAATTAGTTTTTATTTAGCTGGCAGCATTGCCACTTGCGTCAATTTTTCGACGACAATCTCGGCTAGCTTCATGCTATACTTTAGCAACCAACCCTGGAAATGTCAAAATCAAATATAAAAATTTGTGCAAAATCGCTCTTTTAAAAATACAGACTTAATTTACCTAAACTTCACAATTTCACCTCGTACTTAAATTTACAAATGTGCACATATTTTATTATTATTAATAAGTTATTCTATTTCTATTGAACATTTTGATTCAAGTATTTATGATTCTTATTGGGAACTTTACGTGCTTCTACTTTTACTAAATAAAATGTATAAAGTTTTATTCTACATATATTATTCTGAACTAAGTTTGACTAAATCTTTTGAAGATACGTCAAAATATCATTCTGTGTTCCTATAGTGTATTGTGTCCTTATAAATACAACGTTTGTCCCTGGGCGTAACCAGCCCTGAAACGGATCGAAGGCTGTGCTAAAATGTTTATTTATATTTTTTCCTGAAACGCAGTGGTCATAACTTGTGTAAAAATGGCCGAAGACGAAGTGTTATTCGACGATGTGTACGAATTGTGCGAAATCATCGGAAAGTAAGTTCGTTTTTACGTATTTCTTGGCATACGGTTAAAATGTTAAGTCTAGAACATTATCAAAATAAAAATGGAATTAATTTTGATAATTTTTGAATTGCTACAATATTTAACTTATGTACATTCTGAAGCAATTTCTGATGTTCATTTTTGAATTATGAACAATCTGGATACCTTAGGAACCCTGGACCATTTTTCTCCTAAGGTTTGATTTATAAGCAAAAAATCATCTTACAATATATGTAATACATTATTTTACTGTAGCTCTTATTAATTTTAATAAAATGAAACTTTTTCAAATCAGCTGTATGTAACCTGACTGTATAGTCCATACATATCTGCTACATTTTTTCAATTGACAGAATTATTTGTATACCTATAAGGTGCTACCATATTTTTGTTCTGATTAAATCTTAAAACTTAGAAAAATATGTATGAAATTTGGATCTTGCCCTGAATCAATTTTCATGAATTTCTGACAGTGTGAGGGTCTTGTATGTACCAAATATATGAAGAGCACTTGTTCTGTTTCTGAAAATGTTGCACATTCCATAGACCATAAAATATATTACATATTGAAGCTGCACATACACATTTTAACAGATATGAGAACAAGTTATCAGAAATACTCTATAAAGGACAGGTGGATACTTGGTGTAATGAGATGTCACTATGATTGGCCTAACCCAGCTTAAAGTATTTACTCATCATCTCAGACGTATAGTATGGTGGCAATCTCACACTGGAAACCGTCATTACTTTGGAGTGATGGTCAGCACCTATCTCTCCTAAAGTAGACAAATGTCACTAGTAATCTCTATATCATTTTAAAACTGACCAACATACAAAGTCCGCCAAACAGTTCATCTATATTTATTAAAAAATAACAGACATTGGGCTGTTTTCAAGGATCGCAAACTTCTACTAAATATGTTGGTTGATAAATTCTTAAAAGGAAATATTGTTGTTCCTGAGCACACTGGGAAATAAGATCAGTGTCATTGTAAATCGATATCTCATTGTAATTCTCATTCAATTGTGTGTAATTGTTGAAATCAGGGGTCCATTCAGTTTGGTTCGTCGCTGTGTGCACCGGCAAACAGCACAACAGTTTGCAGTGAAAATTGTGGATGTGGCTCGTTTCACTGCTAGTCCGGGACTTAGCACTGCAGGTATACCATTTAATTTAAAACAGATAGTATTCTTAATTGTAAATTTGGCATTTTAAGTCTGTCTCAATTCTTGTGAAACTGCTCTTATGACCTCTTATCATGCAGTGTTCTGTGCTGTTTGTGGTTGAATAACAAATATGTACTAAACTTATTTTAGTATAAATACCATGATTAGTTATAAGTCATAATATTATTTTATTATTTAATTTAAGATAAATTTTTGGTTATCAATCAATAAAATACATAAAAATAATAACTTTAAATTACAAACAGCTAGCTGAGGTCCCGTTTAAATTTTAAAACAGTAAAAATACATAAAGCTTATCTATTAACTGATTAATTAATTACATTAGATTAGAACATACTTTGTTTACGTTTTTAGATTTGAAAAGAGAAGCAACAATATGTCATATGTTGAAGCACCCTCATATAGTGGAACTACTGGAAACCTACAGCTCCGAAGGCATGCTATATATGGTGTTTGAATAGTAAGTACTCACAAACCATGTATGTTATATAATAGTTTATTAAAATTTATATATCTATCTTTTATATATATAAAAATGAATTGCTGTTCGTTAGTCTCCCAAAAACTCGAGAATAGCTGGACCGATTTGGCTAATTTTGGTCTTGAATTGTTTGTGGAAGTCCAGAGAAGGTTTAAAAGGTAGATAAATATGAAAATGTTCGGAACGCAATTAAAATAACAATTTAATTTTTCCTTTGATGTGTCCCCTGTCGGTCGGATTCCTTTTGTTTGCTTTAAGTTTATTTTATACAAAAGTTTAGGTATTTTATTTATTGATTAAGGCACTTCGAAGTCTGCCGGGTCAGCTAGTTATTTAATAAAATTGTCAATGATTGAGGAATGTACTTATAAGTTTAGTGTCAGTTAAATATATATATTGCTTATTGGGTGGATGAGCTCACAGCCCAGACATCTACAACGTAAATGCCGCCACCCAACTTCAGATATGAGTTTTTTTTTCTCCAACCTATTCGCTGTAGCCTAAGAGGCTATTTCAGCTACGCCCGGACGGGTAGGTGAGCTCCTGGTCACGACCTAAGAGAATTTACTAACACCAGCCCTAGCAAGAGTAGTGCTTCGCAGAAGTTTTTGAAAGTCTTCGTGGTCTAAAGAATAAGACGTCCGGTGCATTCGTGTTGAGCGATGCACCGGTGTTCGAATCTCAGGCTGGTACCACTTTTTCTAATGAAATATGTACTCAACAAATGTTCACGATTGACTTCCACGGTGAAGGAATAACATCGTGTAATAAAAATGAAACCCGCAAATTATAATTTGCGTGATTACTGGTGGTAGGACCTCTTGTGAGTACGCGCGGGCAGGTAACACCGCCCTGCCTATTTCTGCCGTGAAGCAGTAATGCGTTTCGGTTTGAAGGGTGGGGCAGCCGTTTTAACTATACTGAGACCTTAGAATTTATATCTCAAGGTGGGTGGCGCATTTACGTTGTAGATGTCTATGGGCTCCTGTAACCACTTAACATCAGGTGGGCTGTGAGCTCGTCCACTCATCTAAGCAATAAAAAAATAAAAATGAATCTACCACCGGATCGGAATCGCGACCCACTGAGAAGATCCGGTGAGAAACTCAGTGGGCTGTCTGTCTATGTCTATGTCTGTCTGTTAGTTCGCTCGTCGAACTCTTCGTCGTAATCGACTAGTTTCAGACTACTAAATTAGCTAGTATCATCGCAAACGTGTACTGAGATAGCGATGACACTCGCATCGTGACACTGATACACGACGGTAATAATCCGGAGACTATATTCGTCATCTTAATTGCAGACGATTCGTTTTATGATCTATTGATGATGATGATATCAAGAATTTTATCGTCTTGGTTCATTAGTAATTGGATATCCTGTATAATTCAGTAATTTTCGTATCATACAATGAATTCAATAACGAATGCAATTCGTTGAAAAATATGACAACAGTATCCACAGCTTCGCCCGTGTATCAAAAAATCAAAACCAAAATGAAAGTACATACTTGTTGATCGTCAAAAGAACTACCGCCAATTCACAAAAACTAGCCTCCGTCCTGAGAAGAATTGGCAAGAAACTCAGCGGGCATGTCATTTTTTTTAATATTAGTTTTTTTTTTATATTTGTTTTTACAATGAGTATTATAACGTAACAATTATTATAATATTGAAATGCCCGGAGCGAACAACTCATTCCCACTTTGTGCAATCTTCTAGATAATCATTGACTTTATAGTAAAGTTTATTGCACAGATGTTATTTAATAGTTTTCTTAAACCTATGTATATGTAGGTTCTGAACATCTTATCCATACCATATATCATATACCATATTATCTCTTTATCGCGAGCGAGGACCCGTACTTGGCTACTGAGATGAAAGGTAGCCAAAATTCGTTCCCAGGGTCAAATTATTTCTATACCTAATTTCGTGAAAATCGTTACAGGGGCTTCAGTGTGAAAACCTAACAGACAGACTTACTTTTCTATATACGATATTGTTATGAGTAGATATTTCCAATTACCCATTCATGCCCGACCTCTATTGATCCTTCGTACAGTGTACGCACGGAAAATCGTTTGAAGAGATTCCTGTTTGCGACTTGTTTAAATTTTAATTAATATTATGCACCGGTGATTTCATGAATGTAGAACTGGTTTTATATAAATTTACTGTGCAGCTTGTTCAGATCCATTTGTACAAATTTCGATGACGCATTTTGAATCTCTCCAGTAGGTACACACTTAATATGTATAATTAATTAATTTATACATATTTGTTATTTTTGCGGATAATTTGATGCAAATTTTGATTGGAGCGATAACTATTGAATTAGTTAGGTATTGAGTGCGAAACAAAAAATATTTCGCTGCGGAAAGTAAGTCGCCATGGAAATTTTCTCGTCGTGATTGCGAACGAAAATCAATAATAAAAATGGAACAAAAGGTTCAAAGTTTCTATCCATCTTAAATAATTTTAATTTAATATTCATCAATGGTACATATCGAGGGGTGAAAGGCGATTTGGTTTAAGCGACATTACGCAACTTTACAGGAGAGTCATTTAATGTTTAAAATAAAATAAAAAATATCATTACAAAAAAAACTTCTTCAGGTTTTTGAATGGGGGTAAACGGAGTCTTATTTACAAAGATAAATCTGACGTATTAAGCGAAATGTCACTTAAACAAAATAGTCTTTTACCCCTCGATATGATGATAATATAGCATACGTGGGCACAGTTTTGGTATCGCAAACATTTAAAACTTAAGACAATGTTAAGCGTCTACGGTATACGGAAGTAGCAAACCCGCAAACTAAATCAGACAGATTGACCTAATTCCTGGATTTGATCTGAAACTCAAGAGCGTAAACCGCGTAATGAAGTCTCGAGTTTTATAAATAAATACATGATTTTTTTCGGAGTTTCAACATTACCTTTCTACAGTCTTTTATTATATTAATGAAATTAATTCATAGTATAAAAAAAATTCAGAAAACAGACTTCAATTAAATAAATATTACACAACAGAACATTAATTTTGTCGAAGTTTTTCTTTTTTTTATTGCCCTTGTAGGCAGACTAGCATACGGCCCACCTGATGGTGAGTGGTTAACGTCGCCCATGGACTTCAGCAATGCGATAGTAAAAACGAGATGATGGAATCATCTCAAATAAATCCTAAGAGCACTCCTTTCACTTCATTGAATTTGCATTTTAAAGGATAATATAAAAATTACTGGTGAAATATTAAAATTCAAACGCTGCTATATGAGAAGCATCAACTTTAAAAAAAAACAAATACCTCCAAATCGTTCACCTAGAAAAACGGTCGGAAATTACAAACACACATAAAATTACAATTGATTTGAGAACGTCATCCTTTTTTAAAGTCGGTTAAAAAGTTACATGAATATCAAAGGAGACGGAAAATCGTGGGCCAAAAATGTAATAACTTGGAATGTAGTCTAAAAAATTTGTCATATTTTTTTATATAAGAATATAAAAAATCACCTCAATCCTCTTTCTGGGACCCGAGAAAAATGAGAAAGTTAGTTTTTGTCGGTATAACGGTGTGATCGATTTAATTAATCGATTACAGGATTATAAAAAGAAAAATATTGCACTGGGTAATTAATGCAAAGTAATTAAATGAGCGATTTATACTTCTTGTATACAAGTGCGGTATACGCCGGATTTAATTGCGATTATATACATAAATGAAGAAAAAGTCAATTATTACTTAACAAAGTAATATGATTATCGATTTCAAATCGATTAAAATCGATTGTATTTTTGATGACAGCTTTGACAGTAAGCTGACTGACGTTTGTTCATAGATTATACAATTATTTTTTGGCGCTTGTTGGTTTTTTCTGCTCTACTCGTTTTGTATCTTCGACGCATTTTGAGTGTGTGTCTATCGGGCTGTTTTTATATTTTCAACGATCACTGCTTTATTATTACGGATTCCAACTCTGCCAGCCTTGTACGACAATTGCTTCTACACTGGACACCGAAGATCGCTCACACGTTTGACTTGAAATTGTTGCATTGGATACTGTTGAAATTATGGAATTGTGGGATAGCAATTCCATATTCCATACATCATTAATATTCATTCATAATATGACATTTAAAAGATTATCCAATGGATATAATAAACATTTACTTATGCTTAAATAAGTTATTATTCAGCTCTTTTAAAGAGATTGTAACATAACCTAACTTTTACTAAATCTTTATTAACTCGGCTCTCAGATTGAGAAAACTTTTATAATTTTCAGCAAGGTACTGATAAATCTGAATCTATTAATTCATATTAGTTTCATCACGTTACATTCGGGCCCAAAAATGTATGTAATCGTTTCAGTCTCCTTTCGAACAAAGCTACTACTCGTAGAAATATTCGATCTCCATAATTACCTAGTAGCTACTAACTCTCACTCTTTACTCTATCGAAGTTTTTCTTGTCGCCCTTCAAAATTAGAAAACCTAAGGGGTCGTTTACCCGGTTCAAAATAAAGTAAATACTACAATTACGGTTTCCCCGTAATAATAGGGGTTACAGTATGAAATTGCCGGTTTATTGTAATAGGTACTTCGAATTGACATAGAACCTTCATGGTTTGAGATTTTTGAGTGAATCTTTTTTCAAATGGTACCTACGAGGTTCTTCTTTTATAAATGTGCAACATTCGATTATCGACTTTGTTGTTTTTTTTATTCAGCTTAGACAAGTAAGATGGATACTTCGAAAATTCTAGTGAGTTCCGACGCGGAACTAACGCTGCAGAAACAGCTCGCAATATCAATGTTGCGTTTGGAGAGAGGACTGCTAATGAACGCATCTTGCGATTTTGGTTTAAACGCTTTCGTGATGGAAATTTTGATTTAAAAAACGAACCATGTGGCAGACTGCCCATACATTATGTGAATTGAAAGAGGTCGTGGAAGCCGATCCATGCCAAACTACCCAGGAATTAGCGGCATGGTTTAACGTTACCTTAACAACAATATTGACTCATTTGCGTAAAATCAATAAAATAAAATAAAATATGAAAAATGGATGACTCATGATTTGACTGATCTGCAGAAAGGAACGCGTGTTTATACTTGTGTTGCCTTATTGAATCGATACAGAAATGAAGGAATATTGGATAGAATTGTGACATGTGATAAAAAGTGGATTCTTTACGATAACCGTAGGCGAAAAACGCAATGGCTGACCCCAGGTCAAACGCCGCAACAGTGTCCTAAAGCAAAGAACTGCTTGTGATCTCAGCATGGTTTTATTCACTGTAGCTTTCTCCGATCTGGTCAAGCAATAACGGCAGATATCTACTGTGCCGAACTCCGAACAATGATAGCAAAACATGCAATGAAACAGCCCCGACTCATGAATCAATCTTCACCATTATTGCTCCATGATAATGCGAGACCTCATACAGCACGAGAAACCGTTTTAACTCTACAGGAACTGCTATTAGAAACCATTCGTCACCCTCCGTATTCGCCAGACTTTGCTCCAACGCACTACCATTTTTTTCGTGATTTGGACAATTTTATAAATGAGTTTTTTTCCCAGGAGGCAGTACAAAATGCTTTCACACAGTTTGTAGAATATAATTCACCAGAGTTCTATCGCAAAGCTATAAATGACTTTCCTATTAGATGGCAGCAATGTATAGATAATACTGGTAGATATTTTTATTAAATAAATATGTTAAATGATAAGAAGCGAATTTCAATTTTTCAGTACAATACGGCAATTCCATACTTTAACTCTTAATGTATTATTTTGGTTCATTTTACAGAAGAAAAAAAAATGTTTACGTTGTCGTTATAAACTTAATCTACTGCATTGATTCTATTAGCAATTTAAGATAAAATTTACAATACATAGAGGAATCTGGGCCAATTCGGCCGCAATGCCCACGAGTAATGTGGCGATTTCGATAAAATATTTGTAGTGGGAAAAGGAGAACAAAAGATCTCGCTACCGATCACCTGATCGTTGTCGTGAACAAATAGCGACAGCCTGTATATGCCCTTTTTTCTTTTTTTTCCTACCTAAGCTGATAGCCTTGAGAGGCTATTTCAGCGTAACCTTAACTAGTAGGTGAGCTCACGGGGCTCAAATTGGAGTGATGCTAACACTGACCCTAGCAAGAGCAGTGCTTCGCAGAATCTACCACCGGATCAGAAACGTGACCCACTGAGAAGATCCGGCGAGAAACTCAGTGACCTGTAAATATATAATATATGGCCTAGTGGTCGGCATACGGATCTCTGACCCCTCGCGACGTACATGCCTTCCTCGAAATACTTAACACCGGCACAAAATGATTACTTATTATCTTGCCTCGTAAAAGAGAATAAACAGCATTGAAACACAAGGCTATAAAAAAATATTGTGTATATCTGCGATCAGCTCTGGACTATGAGAAGTGTTGCATGTGCCATCATAAAAATATGTTCTCAAGCTTAGAGCCTACCTGCTTGTTCTGCGAATCTAGCATAACTCCTCGAGGATACTAGAATAGGTAGGATAAAAAATAAATGGTGTATTCTCTTATTTGGCTTTTTTGGTGGACAAGCTTGCTGACCACTAACCTAGGCCCTTAGAACTGTCGAGAATTTATCCAAATAGAGGCATGAACTTTTGAAAATCAAAACAAAAAAAAATTAAGGCGCGGTGAGATTAGAAAATGAACAACGCGATCAAGAATAAGACCTATTTTAGCTAAATTTATAGTTTAACTCAACCATGTTCATCATTGTTGTGAAGTCATTCCATTTGAAACCTCATATGAAGAATATATATCTTATCGGAAACAGTTATACTTAGATTGCGTAAAAGAGAATAATTTTTTTCACGTACGGTTATCCGGCTTAAATTTGTTTCCGTGTTATGAGTACCAAAGGCTTATAAACGTACTTATATACGGTTAATACGGACATATATGGATAATAAACACCCAGACAAAGAGCAAAAAAAACTTTTCTGACACGAATGTTTGCTCGATGTGGGAATTCAACTCACAACCCTCGGCCCAACAGTTAAAGCGGCTCAGTTCAATTATGTATTATAGTCGATTGGAGTTTATCATTATTTGTTTTTTTTTTCAGTATGGATGGCTCTGACCTTTGCTTCGAAGTGGTTCGACGAGCTTCTGCCGGGTTCGTCTACAGCGAAGCGGTGGCATGGTAATTAAATCAAATAAAATTCGGTGAAAAATAATCTTCGTCCTCTTTTTATTCACCTTATCTCACTAGCAAATTTTTCCTCCACCTTATCTCACTAGCTAATTTTTCTCTTCCATTCTCTTCTATCAGCCGTCATCTCAACACTCACTCCTCTCTCTCTCATATCGTCATTCACACACTCCATCCATGTCTTCTTTGGTCGACCTCTTCCCCCTCTTTGTTACACTACCATTTCCATACATCTCCTAGTCACATGCATCTACTCTCTACGCATTACATGTCCATACCACGCTAACCGTCCGCTCTTTAATTTGTTAATGATCTGGGCTACTTTTCACACTTCCTCTGATATACTCATTCCTTATCTTGTTTGTTCTTGTCATTCCACACATCTCATCTCTCAACATTCGCATCTCTGCCGCATGTACTCTTTCAAGCTTTACTTTCGTCGCCCAACATTTTGATCAGAAAAATAATCGTTACCAATAAATAAGATACTGCCTAGAATGCACTTTATCAACAAATTTGAAGCCAATATGTAATTAGGAAAAATGTAGGAAAATTACTTTGACTTATAAAAAGTAAAACTTAAAGGTGAAATTTTTAGTATATCGTAGTTTTAAATGCAGACAATTAATAGGCTTATTTAATAATTGCTGCTTTTCTTTGTGCGATTGGACGGTGGTTTTAAGTGGTGACTGAAGTCTATAGACATACCAGGTCAACGCCTCACTTTTAAAAATAAGATCGAAGCCTCATTACTAGTGTATGACGACCGTCGCACGCTACAGACTGAATCGGATGACTGCTTCGCCTAGAGACACACAACAATGGTTGATGGTCGTTGATATTTAAAAAAGTAGTCATTTTTAATTTCGTTTTTGAACATAACAGAATAAGCGTTCACAATTCTCTCTATTATTCATTCAATTCACTAGTGGGACTTTATTGGCTGTAGGGAAACTTGTGAGTCTTCGTGCGGCGAAGACCAAAGGGGTCGTGAGCTCGTCTGCCCATCTAAGAAACAAAAAAAATATAAAAAAATATAATAAGAAATAAATAAAATAGCGCTATATATTTTTTCCGTTAATATTCCAGAAAGTCATTTGCTGTACATACTGACTTTATTAGTATTTATTCATATCTTATGTGATAAGTTTCATATTTTATACTGACAATTTATTATTTATTCTTAATGATTATGTAATTCGTTTCCAAATGATTCTTGTACGCCTGATGGTTGTCTGGAAGAGATCACTCTTAGCGATAAGACCGCCAATTGTTTTTTTTTGTATTTAATATTTCCCATTGTTTATTTTTTTGGTATATAATAAAGAATGCTCTGTCTCTCCCTCTCTCTCATGATTAATTACTTTTAATTATTTATTTATTTAATCATCCGCCCATCTAAGCAAATAAAAAAAAAACAGTAGTATTAGGTTTTTTATTGCCTTTGTAGGCAGACGAGCATACGGCCCACCTGATGGTGAGTGGTTACCGTCGCCCATGGACTTCAGCAATGCAAAGGGCAGAGCCAAGCCGCTGCCTAGTATGTTTGGCAGGTGATTTTGTAAGGACTATACGAGTATTAATACGTAATGAATATCATTTCAGTCATTACATGCGTCAGATTCTCGAAGCGCTCCGCTATTGTCACGAGAACGACATCGTGCACCGTGACGTCAGACCTCACTGCGTTCTGCTGGCCGGGAGGGACAACTGCGCGCCGGTGAAGCTCGGGGGATTCGGCGTGGCCGCCCAGTTGCCGACGCCCACGTCACATCGAGCTCCACCAGGTACACGGTCAATGTGTAATAGCTCTTATTTCAGGGAGGTCATAGAGTCGAGATTTGTACGCATAGCACGAAAAAATGATATCAACATATACTGGTTTCGTTTTCATATTTAAAATATTCATCAAGTTATAATAGCACTTATGTCAGGGAGGTCATAGAGTCGAGATTCGTTAACGCATAGCACGGAAAATTAATATCAACATATACTGGTTTCGCTTTCATATTTAAAATACTCATCAAATTATTACCAAAGACGTTAGATATCATATTTTTTCTTCTATCATTAATAAAATGTTCACTACAGAAATAATGGCTTTAATATTAGTATTGTAGAGACATGATAACACTTAATATTTACATTGACTTATTAAAAGTGATAACGGCTTACAATGAAAATTCAAAATACAGCACTCTTCTCTGATGTACAGTCAAACAAAGAAATGCCCTAAAATCTTTCATACTTTTAATTTATGAATTATTTTAAACAATTTCAAAGTCAACGTATACACCCACACATTTGTCCTCTGGTATATTTTATGAAATTTGTGTCAGTAAAATGTTAATAATTAAAGTATAGTAAATAAAAAATATAATATAATTACTTAGTTCATAACAGACAATCAACAATACACACATTTTATAGTACTAATAATTATAAATCGGTATACAATCTCATATAAGACGTTACGTGTAAATCTTTGTATATTTTACACTAGTGTACTCAGTGCTTAATATCGTATTGGAGAGATATGGTAGTAT
The DNA here is from genome assembly GCF_003987935.1 of Bombyx mandarina. The sequence goes on from NW_021011483.1 coordinate 1,877,356, forward strand.
TCGTGATTATAACAGGATACCCTAAAAATCACGATAGAAAATTTGCATTACAACGATCTTTTGCGTTACATGGCGTGCTGAAAAAAATCTTTAGAAAATCGATTTTTTTTTATGTCCGCTCGCTTCAGGCTTTCACTTCAGGTTCATCCCCCTTCTAGTTATATATATCATAGCCTTGATAATTTTTTAATGGCGCGATTTAAAATAAGAAATTTTCTAATGTAAATAATATAAATATTTGTCTGAATTACCAATAAATATTTTGTTTTTTTTTGCTAAGAATGTAAAAATGTTGACTGTAAGTTCTATCACACAGAACTGGTGATGGACAATCGACCGCTAATGGGTCCGATGGGCCAAGCCTATCTCAAATCCGATGAGTACGGTAAGACTCGGTGTCGAGCAATTCTGAGCTCTAACTGCATGGAAATAAAATGCAATGTTGAAATCGCGCACTGTGTCTCACGCATTTATCATATCATCACAGATGACATCACGATCCGTCTTATACGACAGACTGAAGCAGTTGGAAAGGCTTGTTTTGTTTGGATGTTTGTGATCGAATGCACAAAGGTTGTCTAAATGTCACTGATTTCGGAGCTTACGCGATTCTAGAAAAATATCGATTAAAAAAAAATAATGAGCTGACTCAAGATTCGACAAAAAGTATTGAGATAATTAGTCCATTATTATTTTTTTCAAAATTCGAATAGACTTAACTTCTTTTGTGCGTTCGGTTACTGATTAAATAACACATTGCATTGCCATAATTTATAACACAGTATGTACAATTCATTACATTACACGTGTGGGTAATTAAGACGTAAATAAATGTTTTTCGTTTTAATTAATTTAATATCTAAATGCACCATTGCTTTGTTTATAAACAGTGAAAATTAATAAAATGTTTACTAACCGTAATATTTTAAAGATGTGCGTTTCTGAATTTTTTTTAAATTAATATCACTAAAAGCAATACAAATAAAATATTAATGTATTATCGATTAAGAGAAATGTCGAATAAAATCGATTCTTGTAGAAAATAATCGATTTAATTATTTTTTTTAGGTCGTATCGGCACTCCTCACTATATGGCCCCGGAAGTTGTATCCAGCCAGTTGTACGGGAAGCCCGTCGATGTGTGGGCGGCGGGTATATTGTTGCACGTACTGCTTGTTGGATATCTTCCCTTCGCCGGAACAAGGGAACGCCTGTTCGAGGCTATTTGCAGAGGGAGATTAAGGGTAAGATTGCGACATAATATTTAATCTATTCATTAATACGTGAAGCAAAAACTTTACGAAAATAGCGCGGGCGGAGTAGTAAGAAGTGTTGGTGGACAACCCTTATCACTTAGGGGTATGAAAAATAGATAGTAGCCGATTCTCAGACCTACTGAACATATAAAATTTCATAAAAATCGGTCAAATCGTTTCAGAGGAGTATGGTAACTAACATTGTGACATGAGAATTTTATATATTTTATATACGTGTTTTTAAATTAAAAAAACAATATTAATTTATATTCGTTTTACAGTTCGACGCTCCTCTCTGGGATGATATAAGCGATGCTGCCAAAGATCTAGTGCAACGCATGCTCACCGTCGATCACACTCAGAGAATCAACATTCAAGACGTGCTCAATCATCGATGGATAAAAGTAATTTTGTATTTTTGTTTAAATCGTAATTATTAGGAAAGTTCCAGATGTGAATGAATGAATGACTATTAATGAAAAGGAAGTATAATGTTTCTGATACATTTATTTTTTGGGTTCCGTATTGAATTGAAACTGAACTATTTAGAAATCAAATTAGGACTATACCACATATCTTTGAATAGTCTTTAAAATCTCTGAACACATGTCGCACGATAAATGCGGTAGGATGAGAAAAAATATTGCTGACGGAAAAGTGGAGGGTGAGTTTTTCACTATCGTTTGTGACGTCATTCTCACATACGAGTATACAGCTTGAAGTAGTCCATCAGGAAATACTCCACAGATATCGCGACGCTCAGCTTTGAGGATGCTAAGAAACAGATCTTTCGTAATTCCGTCATTTTCGTTTGTATGTCATAGGTTATTTTTTGAAGTGAAACTTCTAATGCGACTTGAACAAGGTTGCGTTAAACGTTTAACGCTCCTGAGGAGGTGGAATAGAAAGAGACAGAGCGAGAGAGAATGCGCGTAGTAGGTATACCTGTTACAGGCCAGTGCGAGCGTTAGCTACGAGTAGCGTCCAATATTTTAGTGAAGTATTTAAAAAAAATACTGGTGGTAAAATTTACTGGTGGCAGGACCTCTTGTGAGTCCGTACGTACCACCACCTCGCCTATTTCTGCCGTGAAGCAGTGACGCGTTTCGGTTTGAAGGACGGGGCAGCCGTTGCAACTATACTGTGACCTTAGAACTTATATCTCAAGGTGCGCGGCGCATTTACGTTGTAGATGGCTGTGAGCTCGTCCACTTACCCAAGTAATAAAAGAAAAGGAATCGTTCGTCCAACAGTGTCAGGTATTTATTTCTTTTAGTATATAGTACATGTACTACACAAGCCTGGTTACCAGGTCATAAAATCCCTTAAAATTCATTCTGTTAGTTTCAAATTGAGCTTGTTCTAGGATCGCGAAAAACAGAACCGCATCCACCTGGCCGGTACCGTCGAGGAGCTGAAGAAGTTTAATAGTCGTCGTCGATTGAGGGCTGCCACTCTCGGCGCCGCCGCGGCCGACGACGAGGAGGAGGAGGAACAGCAGCCGACTCGCAAACAGGCGATGCTCGAGGAGGCCAACGCTGCAGGTTTGATTATGATTTTTTTTTATTGCTTAGATAGGTGAACGAGCTCACAGCCCACCTGGTGTTAAGTGGTTACTGGAGCCCATAGACATCTACAGCGTAAATGCGCCACCCAACTTGAGATATTAGTTCTAAGGTCTCAGTATAGTTACAACAGCTGCCCCGTCCTTCAAACCGAAACGCATTACTGCTTCAAGGCAGGTTGGTGGCACCTACCCGCGCGGACTCACAAGAGGTCCTATCATCACCAGTAATTTGGAAATCTGCTTCTGGGCCTTCTTCCACCTTTCTCCTTGCTCCTTTTTGACTATTCATATATCTATATATTTTGTGGCAGCCGTGAATATCGTCGTGGAGTCATTGGACGATGTGGCTGTCCTCCAGGACGGTCCATTGTTTATAGACCCGGACCTCTTCCACAGCGTGCTTGATGATTTGCAACTGAGAGCCCTACTAGAGGTAAACGGTCGTAATTCACTATTATACCTAACATAATTATGGTAATAATAATATCGAGGGTTGAAAGGCTATGTAAGCGTTTAAGCGACATTTTTGCAACTTTATAGGAGAGCCATTGAAAGTTAAAAATTTGGAAAGAATATCATACATAAAAACTTCTCTAGCTATTTGAACTTAATTGAAGTTTAAATCGAACTGTCGATGCTGATACCAATTCAACGCAGCTTTAATTACAAAGATAAATGTCGGAGATTAAGCGAAATGTCGTAGAGTCTGAGGACACATCGTAAATGTTGCTTCTAAACATACAAGACATACGGTCGGAGTTCTAATTTTTTTAAATTCACCTCTCCATTTCAAAATAGCTAAGACGATTTCGTGTATACACTACGACGATTTTGTAGACTTCGAAACTTATCTTTCGCTCAGGCGTGATATAGAAATAATAAATGTATTTTATAACTTAAAATGGTGAACTCATGCTTTAATTTAAAAAAGTGTGTATATGTACAAGTCACACACGGTAGAAGTGAAACTTGTAAATAAGATATAGATATACTGACTATCCCATTACACAGGAGCATACATATAGACAATGTTTAGTAGACGATAATGGGGATGCTACGAAGAGTCGCACAAAAAGGAGATCGAGAACGTCTAATGTGTTCTATCTCATTCTCTCGCCGGCTGAATCCTATAAATTTATGTGTTTGTGTCTCTATGGACTTATTTTTTCGTTTCATCGAGTTTGAAATCACAACGTTCTAAAGAAGTTTCATTTACAAGATACTATGTGCTTTGCATTTTTTCTACTATTTATAAACATGTCAATGTTCCGATTTGTTTATTGTTATGGGTTGTATTTGCTATTACTTATTATTATCATTATTAATCAATATTTTAATTGTTTTTCAAATCATTACAACGCAATGATTTGTGGCTTATCTTTTGAGTTTATATACGTTAATGATTATACTTCTACTGTGCNCACACGTACGGAGTCTTCATTCCCGCAAAGAACCAAAGGGAAACGGGGGTGACTGAAAATCAGCGCTGTTCAATTTATCAACCTTGAACAGCAATAGCTGAGCCACCTCCTTTTGCCTTTTTCTCTTTTTTTTGCTTTTCTTTTTTTTGTATTTCATTTTATGATGTGAAAGGCAATAAATGATCTTTATTATTATTATTATTATTTCAATAAATGGATTTTATAATGGCTGCTTCATCTTTCAAAATGCAAAATGGTGAATTCATGCTTTAATTTTTTTTCAAAATGCGCTGTACAGGTGTACGACCGCATAGCGTGCACTGTGGTGGTGACGAGCGGGCGAGCCCCCGCGGCGGAGGGTCGCGCCCGTGCCCGCCACGCGCTGGAGGCCACCACGCGCCTGCGCCACGCCGCCGCCCCCGCCGCGCCCCCCGCCGCGCCCGCCGCCGCCGCGCCCGCCACCGCCGCCGCCGTGCACGACCTGCGCCGCCTGCTCGCTCTGCCGCACGTTAAGGTATATTTTACTCTTTTTTTTTTTTCAATACGCTTTTATTAGCTTCAGACGTTTGTATGTTTGTATAAGCCGCGCCAACAAAGAAACAAATCTAAAATGGCGGCGGCGATCATGCGCTCTCACTCTGAACTATTGTTGTCTTTAGTCGCACATGGCGCGTACTGCCTGCAAAAAAAAATTAGTTCTGAGTTTGTTGTTGAGTTCGAGCTTTTTCACTTTCGAGTTGTGCAACTTAGATGACTGGCAGCAAAAGTGTCTACGCAAGTTGCATCTCAGATGAAACACCTCCCCCTCTGCCAAGGCATAAAGTAAAGTACATTCTCATTTGTTTTTTTATATTTTTTTACAATAAACAACTTTTTCTTTCCTTTATTATTCCTTTTTATTTGTTGACCCTACCATCTGTCAGTGCAAGTACATAGACGCCATTTTCGATTCGTTTCTTTATTGGCGCGGCTTATAACGGAATTTTTGAACATGATTTTGACTCCCTTCAAAACGTCGGATTAACACGAAATTTGGTATACTTATTAAGTACCGAAGACAATTCACAATGAAAAAATTGAAATTCAACTAAAAATGAAAATAATAGTTTAAAAAAACTAACAAAATACGCTTTTATAGAAAATCTAAATTAAAAATAGAAAATAAATTTTAATAAATTTGAATTAAAAATAGTGTAAGAAAAAATGATTTTATTGTAAAAAAGCGTGGGGTGCATTTCAGGATATTATCAAAATAACCCTTCTCGTCAACTGTTTACCATTTGACCATACCTGAGTATGTAATTACCGGCGGGCACGACAAGAGTACAAGAGCGCAAAAATGCCGACTGTAAATACTGCTTGAGTTAAGCTCCAGGTCATCATGGAGATCCACGTTCCTTAGGAACCATGGTGCTCTGACGCATATCCTGCAAAAACGGGATTGAATGACTTGAAGGGGCTTCAAGAGGGTGGGGGTTTTTTTTATTCCTACCTAAGCTGACAGCCTCGAGAGGCTATTTCAGCGTAACCTTAATTAGTAGGTGAGCTCACGGGGCTCAAACGAACCCTCGCAAGAGGTTGGAGGGGGCCGCGTGAGCGAACACTACGCTTACATGGGTCATGACGGGGCGTATGTAAGTTGTAGAGTGTCACCTTATTAGGTAGGGACAATTTACTTCGCTTGCAAGTCATGGGATAGAGGCGTACCAATATGAAGGCGGCACGGTCGAGTACCGTTTTGATGTGGGGACGGAATGTCATCCCTTTGTCGAGTGTGACGTTTTTTAATTTTTTTATTTGTTGCTTAGATGGGTGGACGAGCTCACAGCCCACCTGGTGTTAAGTGGTTACTGGAGCCCATAGACATCTACAACGTAAATGCGCCACCCACCTTGAGATACAAGTTCTAAGGTCTCAAGTATAGTTACAACGGCTGCCCCACCCTTCAAACCGAAACGCATTACTGCTTCACGGCAGAAATAGGCAAGGCCGTGGTACTTACCCGCGCGGACTCACAAGAGGTCCTACCACCAGTAATGACGCAAATTATAATTTTGCGGGTTTCATTTTTATTACACGATGTTATTCCTTCACCGTGGAAGTCAATCGTGAACATTTGTTGAGTACGTATTTCATTAGAAAAATTGGTACCTACTTGAGATTCGAACATCGGTGCATCGCTCAACACGAATGCACCGGACGTGCTATCCGTTAGGCCACGATGACTTCCAATGTGATTATAGAAGTATAATAGTTTTTGACAATAGAATCTCAATAGTGTACAAACTTATAGTTTCAATTAATTATAGTCGAATTTCGACTACCTACCTGGGGACCACTAGTTACATTAAAAATATCTAAAGCTGTTTTTTTTTCTTCTATGTATCGTGTTTAAACTTTTGGGTGGCTTTGAAAAATGCCGAGTTGCAAACATCAGCGATTCACAAAAGTTACAACCGACTCAGATACGACATTGCAAATATAATTTGAAATTTGAATTCAGCGCCATCTATCAGACTATTATAATTACAGATATGTAACAAACAGACCAAGGCTCGTCGTCTAGACCCCGTGTTGAAGTTATCGAATTTCTCTCTGAGGGTGACAATCTAATGCTTGTTGCAAAATGCAAAACTTTTACGAATCTTAAAAATCTTCTTTCGTCATAACACCGCTAGATGGTTTGGACCGTTTTTCATCGATGCACAAAAAAATATAGTAATTCGTTTCATTTTTACAAATGATTGCGATTGATCCCAAATTCAAGCGTAATATTTCGAATGAAATATTTGGATCTCACTAAACTCTTTAAAGCATTGAAAAGGCGCAATAACTTAATTTTTAACTGAATTTACAAAAGAGTTATCACGGTATGTGTGTGTGTATGTATTGATTTTATGAACGAATATATCGCAACTTTAGAATTATGAAGACCATTTTTGGATTTCGTCTAATACAAAAATGGAACTAAAAGGACCCTTTTCAACGACTATTCGTAATCAAACGACCAAAAGCAGTTTATAAAGGGACAAAGCTATCCATCGGTCTCTTTCGCTCCGTCCCCTTCCTCTACGTCTTTTCGGTTCGAGAACTTTCGATATTTTCCTAAAAAAACACATTTTTTGTTGTTGGGTCTTTATAATTCTAAAGGTGCGGCGATATCGTAAATAAAGTCTATTCAAGCTCTAGAAGTTCGTGCCGTATCGAATCTTATTTACCGTACTTATTATGTACATATTTACGCGTTCGCCGTGGCCGCTCTTATAAATATTTGACGTTATGCGATCGTTACTCTTCATTTACATGCGGTCCCTTAGCGCGTCACGGCGTTGATAGACAAATATCCTCGGGCGGAAAGGGTTTGTTTTATTCACAATTGACAATGAATTTTCAATGGTAATTCGATTTAGTGGTCAATGGTAGTTTCGATTTTCGATTTTCTTTGAATATAGAATCAAGAATCGATTTAATGTAGATTCAAATCAAGAGAAACTGTACCGTTGACAGAGAGAGATTTGGAAAATATGTATTTAAAATTAAACTTGGAGCTCCCGGAATAGAGTACTAAGACACAACTGCGATACGGCTTAAAAATACCTGTTTAAACGTTAAGATTTTGGTTCACCATATTGTACCACCAATTTGTAACGATTATTATAGTATTTTCAAGATTAATCCAAAAATAATGGAATAACAATATAAAAAAGATGTGTGGTGTCGTGGGTCACCGGATAGGAATGGAAGTTGCTTATTATAAAAGTATTAATTTTAAGTTCTATTCGAGGTATAAAGAAAATAAAACTGGAGGTTTCGCAACAACCCACGGTCAGTCGGTAACGTGCGAACTTATTGTGGAGAGTTAGTGTATTGCGTAAACGAACGCTCTGAGATCGCGGTCAACGAATGATAAAAAATATGTTATTTTTTGTACGTTATTACAAAGTTAAGTCGTACACTGTGCGCAATACTAATAAAAATCTTACGTTACGGACGTTTTTCCCGGTTAGGGTACTTCTCCGCATCGTCCCATAAGGAATTTCGTTCCAATAATCTTATATTATTGATCGTATGGTAAAGAAGCAGGTCTAACGTCATTTTCTAAAGAAACATCTAGGTACATACAACTGTGATTTTTATTGAATAAACTCAGCGGAATAAAGAAAACAATTTTTAATAGTAGGTATAAAGAAACAAATTAACTTGAGTGTTTCCAAAATTAAAACTTCTTGAAATCATGGTAACTTTATAGAAACTATTAATTTCCTATCTGTACTATTATCGTCATAAAAAGGTTTCTATCGAAGAAATAGGTCAAGTATTCAGCTCTATATGATAGAAAATGTAAATGATATACCGCATTGGTGCTATATGAACTAGCTGTTTTATTATTATGTTTGGTATACGACACGTTATGAATGACTAACTGATTTTACGAACACTATTAAATACTAAGGACTTTTTGGCCGGAACGCGAGGAGTGAAATTGCGCGATTTGTTTTATTTTGTCTGTTTAGTGTTTCTTCAGGTTTAAATGTGTAATGACGGTGGTTTATTAACTGTTTAGTATCTGTGAAAGTGCACAATTGTGGGAAAATGAAACAAAGCCGTTTGACGTAACTTCTCGGGATCCTCCAAAAAGTCCACTTAAAAAAGTCTCCGTAAATGACCATCATTTTACTGAGATTATACTTCATCTAATCTCATTTCATTTCATGCCATGTTTCATATTAATCAACTTCATTTTATTTCACTTCATATTATCATTTTTCATATATTAAAAAAATATATATTAAAATAAGACTTAACCTAAAGGTCTTAGTTACCAGGTCATAAAATCGCTTAAAAAAATTAATACTAAAGTATGTACATTTCGTACGCGTCAGTACATAGTTTTGGTTTCGTCCTCACTGACTAAACACGACTCGTCGCCTATCACGACCAGTCACCTCTGGATAATCTTTTAGGTCATCTGACACGACGCTTGCCAAGTTTCAACTTGATAGATTCTGATTTTGAACTGAAAATTCGAAAATGTTCATTAATTTTTTTTTTTGGTATGGTTTATCATATTCGATAATAAGTTTTTAACCGATACATCTGATGTGTGCTATAGACATGAACAATAATAGGTTTGAAACTTCTAAAGACTGCGAATTTGCTTAAAAATATTTTTCAATTAGTACAGATTCTATAAAGTAATCCAGTTAATAACAAATCGAACTCCTTTATATTATGATTATTCGTGATATTTTTAAAACGAAACATACTGACCTTTCTGATCTTAAACCAACGCAAATTAATGAACAAACGTTGTGCACTCTTCGCCTTGTTCATAATTTATCTAAACTTTGCAAAATGTCGTACCCTCATTCGTTTTAATGAATGGCATTAAGTTTGGAGGTCTTGTCGTATGATATTAGACGCTTAGACCTTGTGTATTCCGGAGAGAATCCGACAAGTTTAAACGTGGAATCATTCTGACTACCCAAAAATTTATTTGCGGCCTTAATTCGTATTGTTTTTTTTCTTATCTCGTAATAACGTTAAATAGTATAAACCTTTGATAGTATTATTTTTAGTTCTCATTCTACATTGGTCTCATACCACAGGTTTTTTCAGCTTTGTGTATCCGAAAGCACCAATTACTCCGTCGATATACATCCTCATCGTTGTATCATCCTCGATACTCCTTTAAATAGAATATCCTTAAATATTTTTTTCATTAATACCCACTTTTAAATGAAATATTTAATTATCGCTTATCTTACACCTGGAATCTTTTTTATCGTAAAGATGAAAACCGACGTCAAACAAACTGCCCGAACTCGGAGTACTGTCGCTTTTTTTGGGTGCAAAGGAACGTAAACGTTAATGTTTAGAGAAAATAAGACGGCAGTTAGTAAATACATTATTAAATTACTTTGGAAATATGTAAATAGTAATAAATAATTAATGCGAGATTAAACCGTAATAATAGTATTAATTAAATGTTTAACCTTAAAATACGTTTTAGATTATGTATCTCGTAAACTATTTGGACTTAAATCTAAACGTTAATTCATTTCTAATAAGTTACTGAAATTGATTAAACACATTTCGTCTTATATTTCTATCTTACGAAGCATACCTTCGGTGAATTTTAATACGTTTGCCGAGTAATCGAGTCTTCCTTCATTGTTGACTCAAGTTTTCAGGTCGTAGATTTTCGTTAAAATGGTTCCTCTGTTTGTTTTACGTTCTATTTTTACTGCATTACTTCAACGAATGAGGCATAGGTACGAGCTCTTAATATCTTCGTTTCGTAACAAAACTCTTCAAATTTTTCTCGACCCGTTCGAAGTCTTTACGCGTCGAAAGCAAATTCAATGAGCACGCTTCAGTTTTAATTCGGTTACGAACATAAATTATCCATGAAAATTGTGCGGAACTATTTAATATTCCGCCGACACTCGCCATCGCCTAAATTAAAGCATAGAATTCAGAACTTTATACGGCGGTATTATTAATTTGAAACTTTTAGATACGGAAAAAAAACCTACAAATTGTACGTTCATTTTTTCTTTCCGCAGATAGGGTTTTTCGTGCACATTTTGCGCATAATCCTCGGGTTAACTCATTTATCAAAGACTAATGACTTCGAGTGTGGGGGTTTTCGGGAAGCAGAGTCAGCCGGATTTAAAAGTGATTCGGAAATGCAGTTTTAGATTAGTTACTTGCTTGGATTTGTGTTTAGATTTCTGTGAAATAAAATAGCAGAATACGCTATATTATTTAGTAATGAACACAGGATTAGTGGAGAAAACATGTCACGTGAATGCTGCCTGATATAAAAGGTCAGATTCATACTACGGCTGTCGTATCCTTTGTTTCAATTGACGCAAATGCTACTTGTCCTATTTTTGAAAAATAATTATACAGTTTCTTTCACGATTTCTTCGGCTGTTTTTTCGCCTCGATACATGATTAAGTCTCATTATACAACGACTGTTTTTTTTATTTTTTATTGCGTAGATGGGTGGACGAGCGCACAGCCCACCTAGTGTTAAGTGGTTTCATAGACATCTACAACGTTAATGCGCCACCCACCTTGAGATATAAGTTCTAAGGTCTCAGTATAGTTACAACGGCTGCCCACCCTTCAAACTGAAACGCATTACTGCTTCATGGCAGAAATAATCAGGGCAGTGGTACCCGTCCGGACTGACACGAGCTCCTACCACCAGTACTTCAGGCCAGAAATAAGCAGGGTCTTGCCTTTTAAACTGAAACACATTTACGCTTCGCGGCAGAAACAGGCAGGGTAGGTTATCCGGTAACCTCACGGGTGCGGGCCAATGCTTGAGAATTAAGTTACTAGATTAGTAATGATACAACGATAAACGAATAAGGTAAATGAAAATGCAATATAGTTCGACTTAGTGCGATGAAATAAATAACAAGGTACATAAAATTACCGCTCGACACTAACTTGTCGTAGTTAAGGTCTATAGACAGAACAAGATGAAGTTATTTTCCAAAGTTCTCTCTCTCCCGATAAACATCAAACTATCGTTCGCTAAATTGATTTGGCTGCTGGATACTAGTTAGTAATGGGGATTGTTATAACGGCATCTTCCATTCGACATTTAATTGCTTCCACGTGAACTGAAATCAAATTTTAATTGGGTCTCCTACGTTCCATTGTTCACGTGCACGAAACGTCCTCCTCTATATTAGATTTTAACTTTGCTGTGTTAATTTTGAGCGGATTAAATTGTAAATCAAACGATCGAGTTTGAGAACGCTAATAGCGACCGATTATTTAAAAACATGACCTCAAGCACCCGGTTACCGTCCTCGCCGAACCCATCGCTTGCGACGAAGTCGTGTTTCAGTGTCCCGATGCGAGTGTCGTCGCTATCTCAGTATACGTTTGCGATGATACTAGCTAATTTAGTAGTCTGAAACTAGTCGATTACGACGAAGAGTTCGACGAGTATATTAACCCATAGACACAGCCCACTGAGTTTTTCGCCGATTCTTCTCAGTGGGTCGCGTTTTCGATCTTGTGGTAGATTCTGCGAAGCACTGCTCTTGCTATGGCCAGTGTTAGCAACACTCCGGCTTGACCCCGGGAGCTCACCTACACGTCAACGAGAATCAGCATAGGTAGGGGAAAAAAAACATTTCCTATCAACAGAAAACTATCGTAGAAATTGATATCGGCAAAAAAAAAAGAAATTGTTTAATTAAACCATTTGAAATTAATCTAGCGAAATGTACACATTTGTATTGTGAATTACGTTGCTACTCGCTCTCCTGCTGCACCGTTATAACAAAACTGGAATAGGAAGCTTTGTTTGCGAGCCACGCTTCAAGTCATAGCGCACGTAATAAATTTCAAGTGTTTGAAGCCGGACGTTCTATGAGGGCAATCCCGTTGATCTATACATCAAAGGGTCTTGTAAAGCTATTAATTTACGTCTCAGTGTGATGTACATATAATATGTCATAATCTATATATATATATATATAAATTAATTGCTGTTCGTTAGTCTCGCTAAAACTCGAGAACGGCTGGACCGATTTGGCTAACTTTGGTCTTGAATTATTTGTGGAAGTCCAGAGAAGGTTTAAAAGGTAGATAAATATGAAAATGATCGAAATTAAATATAAATAACAATTTTGTTTTCCCTTTGATGTGTCCTCCGTCGGACGGATTCCTTTTGTTTGTTTTAAGTTTATTTTATACAAAAGTTTAAGTCTTTTATTTATTGATTGAGGCACTACGAAGTCTGCAGAGTCAGCTAGTTTTCAATAAAGCATGTTAAAATAGTTTGAATAGAAAATCAAACTGTCTGAAACAGCTTTTGGTTTTTTTAACTCTAAACAATGTGTAAGGTTTTGTGACTGTTTTGATTCCATCATGAAGCGTCGAATCGAATTCAGTCTACAATATCATAATTGACCAATGAAATTTACTTACGAAAATTGAATTTAAGGATCTAATTTCGCGCGCGTACACAAAGAGATTAAGACGCATTTACATGCTCCAATCTTTCGAGGGGGTATAATGATTGTAACATTAATTTTCGTTGAAATTAAAAGGGACCGGTAAGGAAGCTTCGTATAAATTTTCTCGTTGAATCTGCAGCAATTACAAACGACGCAAGTGCCACGAACGGACATTTATAAAACAAGATTATTACTGTAGCATTGAACGATAAATCAAAACAGATTGTGAACTCCTGTTTGTAATTGGTTTTCGGGATGACAATTACACTTTGCTATTAATATTAAAGATACAGTACAGGATGTATTTTTTATTTATTGCCCTTGCAGGCATATTAGCATACGGCCCACCTGATGGTGAGCGGTTACCGTCGCCCATTGACTTCGGAAATGCCAGGGGCAGAGCCAAGCCGCTGCTAAATTGTTTTGGCTTTATTGCCACTGTAGGTAGACGAGCCATGGTCATCTTGATGGTACGTAGTCACCGACGAATTCACATCAACAACGCTGAAGGCACAGCCATGACTTACTGCCCACAGCAGCTGCTTACTGGAAATACACATAACCAACGTTATTAAATGCCAGTTTCATGGAGAATGCTAATACAAAAATATATATTATGCATGTTGTGACTGACTTTAGTTATATTCGTATATGCGTCGGTAAGCAGATAAGCCTCTGAGTCGTTTGCCTTTGTGACGGTAAAATATATATTACGGACGCGATAGCTACATTTGATTTAATTTTTACGTAACCTACAGTATTATTACGAGGGCTTGTAAATTATCTAAGTGGGAATTGATTTGAGTGAGTGCTTCATTTGGAACAACCTCGTTGTTTCGTAAGGTCAAAAATTATGTACGTTGTATTATCATTAACGGAAAACAATATCCATTAACAGTGCTTTTAAGTGTCACAAGCACCGGTTAACGTCGTCGTCGAATCCGTCGCTTGTGACGAAGGGCTCGACGAGCGAATTAACCCATAGACACAGCCCTCTGAGTTTCTCGCCGGATATTCTCAGTGGGTCGCGTTTCCGATCCGGTAGTAGATTCTGCGAAGCACTGCTCTTGCTAGGGCCAGTGTTAGCAACACTCCGGTTTGAGCCCCGTGAGCTCACCTACATGTTAGGGCGAAGCTAAAATAGCCTCTCAAGGTTATCAAGCATAGGCAGAAAAAAAAAGATAATAATATAGGAAGCTGAAATGGGAATAACTAATACACTGTCATAGACGAAAAAAAATGAAAAGTTTTTATTTTATTTTATTTTTTATTGCTTAGATGGGTGGACGAGCTCACAGCCCATCTGGTGTTAAGTGGTTACTGGAGCCCATAGAAATTTACAACGCAAATGCGCCACCCACCTTGAGATACAAGTTCTAAGGTCTCTGTACAGTTACAACGGCCGCCCCACCCTTCAAGCCGAAATGCATTACTGCTTCACGGCAGAAATAGGCAGGGCGGTGGTACCTACCCGTGCGGACTCACATGAGGTCCTACCACCAGTAGGACCACCAGTACAGCGATGTATAAAAATATGCTTTAGTAAGTTCGTATTTCGTAAATCCGCAATGCAGCACGAAATCAGGTGGTCTCACTCTCTCGAGCTTAGCCTCACCACGTCAACTTTTAGATTGCTACATTGCGTGCTATACTAAAACAGTACAATTGAAATGTTTCGACAGTTGTTTTTTAGTGATTATCGCGTTAGGAATTGCCAGTCACTAATCACCAGTCTTAAGTTTCGGAAACGTTTCCACTCGGCCGTGTAATGCTGCGCCCATAAGCTCTTTATTTATCCGTTTAAACAGGCACTCCAATCATGTATAGTAGGTACTTACACTAAGTGCTTTTGCTCCTAAAATAAGCTGACGTGAATAAAATACATCTTCCCCTAAGTTGAGTACAAAGATGTACCAAACTATTAGATCAATGAGGTGTTTCATCAGAATAAATAAGTTTACCTGACGTAAAGAAGTATACCTACAAAGGCAGGTGAGCATGTATGAATGATCCACATGCTATTGCTCGCATTCGTCTAGGTTTTTGCTAAGCATTTGTCTCTCATGAAATAATCGCTTTAAATCATGAACATATTCGCTAATTTATACCCTTATTATTTGGGTAGTAACCCCTCAACGCTGAACGCTTTGGAGGCCGTCTCCACGTCCGTGGTACCGAACTCGGGTGCAAGGCTCATATTAAAAAGCGATGGACTGGCGATGTATCGCGCTCAGATATGAATCTTCAACGGAGTATCCGTTTTGACGCCATGACGAGTCGTCGATCGTGATAACGTGTTTTGGATGACCGTGATAATCGTTTGGAACCTCTGGGTCTGCGGAGGGACTTCGGTTTCCTCTGTATTTTGTACCGTATGTTCCATGGGGAGTTCTCTGAGGAATTGTTTGAGATGATCCCTCATCTCCTTTTTATCATCGCACCTCCCGCCATCGGAGCAGAGTTCATCCATATTATCTGGAACCGTTGCGTTCATCGACAGTGCGTTTCAAGTTGTCTTTTTTGCCACGTACCATCCGGCTATGGAATGAGCTCCCCTCCACGGAGTTTCCCGAGCGCTATGACATGTCCTTCTTCAAACGAGGCTTGTGGAGAGTATTAAGCGGTAGGCAGCGGCTTGGCTCTGCTACTGGCATTGCTGAAGTCCATGGGTAACGGTACCGACTCACCATCGGGTGGGCCGTATGCTCGTCTGCCTACAAGGGCTATAAAAAAACCTACATAAAACCGTTTTGCAAAGACTATCAGTCAATTGCCCTCGGTTCTATCATGGGATGGCTATCTGTTTGCTCTGTTGACTGCGGTTGTCCGTTCTGCCTATCCTAGTTCCATCCTGGCGGGGTTCGGACGTTTATACGTAGCCAGCGGCTTGGCTGCGATCCTGCGGCTGCTCGTAAGTAAAGGTGATTAATCACCGGACGAACGTATGCTCATCATCTGCATCTTCTTTATTAGAAATATAGCTAATAAAAATTTTGCTCTGATTCAATAATAAATAGTTCTTCAACATGAAATAGGTCGAGTCCATTTAAGACAGTAAGAGAAACCTGAGCAACTAATTGTGAAAATATGTACAAAAACTTGTATTTGTCCTATTATTCTTCGAGAGTATTTGCTAATCAAATATTTGTATACGTATTCTTTTTCATTTACGACATGTCTTTGTAAAACTAATTACGTAAGAATTGGAACAACGTTTTTCCCCAAAAAAACATGCCCTCTTGTATATTTAATATAAAACATAGTTAAGAAACTCGTGAGGTTAATTTCATCCCAAGGCACGGTATATACCGAGCCATATAAACTGGGTCGTGGAAATTCAATTTTTAAACTAAACTAGGACCACGTGGTTCGTTAATGGAGTTTGTTACGCTTGGTTCGATGTCTGTTTCCGTCCGTGAAGGTAAAAGGTGTTAAGGTGATAAATTGGATAGTTTCGGGAAGTAAATTGTTAGGTTTGTTAAGTTGTATTCGTTCGTGTGAGTATACTGTTTCTTATTTGGTCGTTTTTTTTCCTTGTTTGAAAATAACGATGTAGCTCGAAAGCTTTGAAAGAAAACTGATGTGAGTGCGATCTCGTTCCTAATCAATAAAGAGTACGTAAATGTACTTATGCAATTCACTCAATCCTGTCATGGCAACATTTCCGTTTCAATTCTAAACAAACAATTTTAAATTAATACCTGTATGTTTTTCAAACAACAACAACAACTTTGTTTTGATCGATTTAATTCACTGAATAAATAGCATTCCAATTTAAACTCAAAGATACGCGGATTAATCAATTTCGTTCTTACGAAGCAGTCGATTTTTGAGGATATATGTATTTTATAACCCCCCTCCGTATTGGGAGTAAATTTATAAGTTATCGAATTTCCCTTGTGAAAACACATAAAGCTTGAAATGGATTATGTAGAGCGAATTGAATAGTACACGAACGGGTTCAGTTCAGTGTTAGAACGTCTTAAATTAATCATCACTATAGTTTCTAGTTTAAAGATATCTGTAAGGTAAACTGATCTTGAAGTTCACTATAATCTTTCTAAGTCAATGATAATAGAATGACGTTAGTTTGAGTCTGTTAAATGCCAATTATAATAAATATCAAATTATTTAATAACATTTAAAAGAAATATTTTCGTAAAATTTCATATTGTTTACTAGTTTTCCTCATCTTGCAAAAACTTTGTTTTACATTTCAAAAAAATGACATTTCATTTAAAAAAAGTTCGAAATATAATGTTCCCAAAAATCGTATAAAACATATTAATAAAAACTCATATTTTGATACTATATGACCAACGAAAAGTATCTGAGAATTATTCAACACTGTTAAGTCTGACGTCAGTGCCTTTCTGTGAAGACCCACAGACCGTAACTATTACGGTATCTGGTAATAAACCTTACAAACAAACCAGCTTAAGGGTCTATGAGGTACCCGCACCGATTTGTCTCTTTTGATCCAATTTCAACGACTTAAATAAATGCCATGTATTTAACATTGTTCGATTTTTTATAACATGACAACATTGGTTCTGTAACTGCAGCCTGTTATATGTAGTTCGCACTTTAACACGATCTTCGACCGTGAACTTCATCTCCAATGTTAAAAAAGTAATAATTAACGCCTACTTTACACTTAAATACATATAATTATCGACCTTATTTCATCATTAGTAGAGCTTAAATTTCCTAATTAACACCTACTTCACACTTATATACATATAATTATCAACCCTGTTTCATCATCAGTAGAGCTTAAAGTTCCATTTAAATGCACCAATCGTTTTTATTTTAATTTAAACGGGCATTGCGCAATATCTGAGATTTCAAATTGGTTTCCAAAATAAACTTTCAAATTTTTTATACTTAATGAACCTTTATCATTTGCCTTTCAATCAAAGGGTCCCGATCCGGTCCTGATCAAACAACCCGGCAATTAGCATCATTTACTGTAATCATCAGTTGGTAAATATAAAAGAAAAACGTCGCTTATTGAACTTCTGTCATGTCCTTTCCTATCGTGCCCTGTGAGGTTTGAAAAGAGTTGGATATTTTTACTGTAGACAGTTATTTTTATTTAATTTTTTTTTATTGCGTAGGCGAAGTAAATAATCTCACTAAATGTTATTACTTAGTCGCTGTATTGCTCAATAAGTTGTTTATTATGGTAGTTATTGCTATCGCAAAACTGGTCGAAATCGCGAACGATTCGGCCTTAACGTGAACTAGGTACAATTACGGATCAATGTTTTTGTTTAGATTGGTACACGCGCTTTTGTTCCACGCGGTGTTAAAGAGTCACCGGAGCCCATAGACATCAACAACGTGAACTCCGCCATTCATATTAGAACTTGAGGTTTATATCTCATTTGTATACTAACTACATAAATAGAATTTTTGGGTTTCTTAAGTACGTATTTAATTAGAATAAATAGTAACTGCTTGCGGGATTTGGACAGGACATCGCAATTGAATGATGTGAATATGTGGTATATCTTATACCTTTAAACGAGCAATTCTTGAATCTCAGAAACGGCTCAAACGATTTTTATAAAATTGAGTAGTTTCGGGGGTTTGCGGGGGCGATAAATCGTTCTAGCTCAGATTTATTTTCAGAAAATGTTGTTTTATTCGTGTTTTCAATAATCAACTTTATCGATAATCAACTTTATGTCTCTTCCCGACATCTATTGCCGAATAATAATACTATTTTCTGCTTTAAAGACACAACAAGAGGGAGTTATAAAAAAAAAAAAACGAGCAAAACTCGGTCATCATCTACTTCGTATAAAACAAGATGGTGATAGTGTATTTTAAACGCGCACCAATCAAAGGGTAAATATTCACTCAAGAAAACGCCCTTGAAAACGTACTTCAGCGTATCTACAACGTCTAAATTATTATTTTCATTTAACTTTATGCGATGAAAGAAGCTTAGGCGTACGTGCGACTTTGACTAACTTGTAAACTCTCGTTAAGATTTACGTCCTATGATGTAACACGGGGAACGTTTTCATTGAAACATACAATGTTTTATAGTTCCGTGTAATTTTATTGCATACTAGGAGGCTCGACAGACGTTTCTCAGCCTTAATAAAAATCAAAATCCCAATTACCTAGCCATTTTGTAGGATCCATGGTAAATTTAAATCAATCAACAAAGAATTCCATTGAAATCGCTCCAGCCTTTTCGGTAAAGGTCAGTGACAAACACACTCACAAATGGTTTTTTTTTTAATTTTTTTTTATTGCTTAGGTGGGTGAACGAACTCACAGCCCACCTGATGTTAAGTGGTTACTGGAGCCCAGAGACATCTACAACGTAAATGCGTCAACCACCTTGATAATGGACCTTTAATGGATTATTGTATAAAGATAACTTGATGGTTTTATGAACTCACTCGCAGTCTACATATGTAAATAATAAATATTCAGGGGAGCATCAGCATCATATATTTAATTTAATATAAGTATTGAGTCATACTTATTTTATGTTATTTATATCGAACTAGAGGTCCCGCAGTAGTCGAAATTCGACTATAATTAATTGGAATTGTAAGTTTGTACACTATTAAGATTGTATTTTATACTTCTATAATCACAAATTTCGCCAAGGCTACACTATAAAACACATTATCTACTCTCAATTTGACCACAAACGTCAAGAACAAAAGTTTGACAATAAATAGTATGCATGCGTGTGTGCGTCAAATACATGGTATGTAGTGTGTGTAATATTTTATTGATTGATTTAACGTATCTTTTATGCATTATTTTAAAAAAATATTAGCATTGTGCACTTCTTCTCTATATTCTCTATAAGTGTGGAAAATTTCATACTCCTCCGTCCGCGCAATTTACGTAAAAAAGGATACAAAGTTTTTGCTTCACGTATTAATATATAGATATGGCAAATTTAAACTAACACAAGTCCTTTTAGATGTCGGATATATTTTCTTTTGTAACCGGAACACATCTTATTTGAAGAAGCTCGCCACCTTCGTTTGTTTAAGTATTCCATTTCAATCTCTAACACTGCCTGTTTGCGGATTCTTATTTAAATTGCTTTATCGCGGTCGCAATCTTAATTGCCTATTTCATATCTTCGTATTCTCCGTTTCATATTAAAGCAAAAATAAATTCCGTTGCAAGTTTGTTTTTATTGTTTGTTTTATGATTTATTGTCGATGTCCTACTAATTACTATAATATTGTTTGAGAAATCAACCATCGTAAAAGGTTTCTCTTATTCTTGTTTGATACCATTAATGGGATACTAATGTTAATGTTTTTTTCCAACCGATTTTTCTCGAAGTCGAAGCGCAACGGGCTCTAGAAGGTTCCATTAAACGGGCACTACATAAGCCTTCAAAATATATGCAGCGTTCATTACGATCGCGAGCTCGGTTCTCTTTGGCGCCTGAAAAGAGGCTTTCGCTACAAAGCACTCTGAAGTATCCAGAATGTTGGAAAATATTACTTTCTTGAACACAAATGCAATTCGGTGGCCAAGGCACACGAATTAATGTAAAATAAACAGTTTTTGTTTAAATTAAAATCTTTTTTTATTTATTGCTTAGATGGGTGGACGAGCTCAGAGCCCACCTGATGTTAAGTGGTTACTGGAGCCCATAGACATCTACAACGTAAATGCGCCACCCACCTTGAGATATAAGTTCTAAGGTCTCAGTATAGTTAAAACGGCTGCCCCACCCTTCAAACCGAAACGCATTACTACTTCACTGCAGAAATAGGCAAGGCGGTGGTACCTATCCGTGTGGGCTCACAAGAGATCCTACCACCAGTAAAAGTAATAATAAATCTGTAATATTTTTTAATCTAAATTGGTACTAAAGTTTAATTACCAATCTTAAAGATGCCATAAAAAGTATTGTTATTAACTTTATTAATATCATTACGAAAACGACACAAAGTAAGCGATAGCGTAAACAAAAATGGTGTCAAAACGAAAAAAAAAAAATAGCCGTGTCCTTGCGGAATGTGGTTCACTAGAGTTCACGACAGCCGCCGACCTGAAGCCGTGGGCGGTTGCAATTCTAAAGCTCGACAAACAGCCAGTCCATTCACGTATTCACAGTGGCGTGTTACATATTGATACCGCGGTACACTCGTCTGTGCTCCTGCAAGGACCGTATATGTTTTATGTAACGTTCACAGTGCCTTGCGTGAATCGACCGAAAAACATTTTTTTTCGAATGAGGACGAGAGTTGTTGTTGCTATGATGTGTGGTGACCACGCATAGTTCGATCCCATCTGCCTGCTTATTTCTAACGCTATCCAATTATACGCTCCGGTTTTTAGGTGTATAATTGGAAATCCAATTCATTGATAATCCGTCCTCGCGTTCCAAGAAAGCTGCGGCATTAAGGTCCAGGTTCCTACTAATTCTAAAGAACATTTAGACTGCATGCCTTTTCAAGTTATACAATATTACTACATAGCGTAAAACAAAGTCGCTTTCTCTGTCCGTATATCTGTCCCTATGTTTGCTTAAATCTTCAAAAGTACGCATCGGTTTTTGATGCGGTTTTTTTTAATAGATAGATTGATTGAAGAGGAAGGTTTATATGTATAATAACATCCATTAAATAGTGTAGAAATCAATAATAAATTACAGTTTCCGAAGCGAAGCGAGGGCGGATCGGTAGTAGCATGATAAAACCCGGTTGGTAGATGTAAAATGATAGTTAACATTCCGAAAAGGTCCAAATCATAATAGATAATAGATATATAGAACCATATTAGATCATTGCTGTTCCGTGGATATTAGCCATAACTACCAATTATTTTCGATATTGCTTGTTTGAGAAGTATGTACCGTATCATTGAAGATACTACTGTATTTTATATTATGATGAATTGACAATGCGTTTTCAGTCAAAATATTTGATATAAAATACCGAATTATTGGTGCCGTGAGCAAATGTACCCATTTGTGCTACAGATGATTTCATTCTCCGTGACACGATTGTATCCGATACTCATATCTGTGTCGGAGTACGTGCTCAGAAAATTGAAAAAGAATGTTTTGTTTGTGACCTTACATAAAAAGGCGTATCTTTTTTGGGTTTCATCAAAGGTATACCATTATTTTTTGCAACTAGAATTTTGTGAAAACGAAAAACACTTTCACACGTTTTAGGACTTCGAATACAATTTGAATGTATTGGGAATTAAAGAAACCTGGATAAGACACGAATTGTAAACGTTCCTCTTTTGTTTTAGGTTTACATAACCCAAATATACTTGGTCTTTCTGTTTAAAATATTTGAATGTTAATTTAAATTAATGATATTTTTATTTGTTACAGGTAAGCGTAAAGTACCAGTTCCGTGGTCATCCCACGTGCCAAGAAGGAAGCTAGTAAACAAGTCAGTATGCAGTCTTTCGTTTTTCTCGCTTCAGAATCCTCCTTGCCTTATATAAAATGCATACAGTTCTTGAAATTAACCGACGGAGTCGTGGATTAGCGTAGGCAACAATAATGCTCCTGTGGTTGGTTATTTGTTCTCCGTATTCGCGGGAAATTTTCCTCGTATAGAAGTCAAACACACTATTTCAATATTATTTATAATGTTCAGATATATGTGTACATATTAAAATTTAACAATAAGGAGTAAACGACGCTAGGCACTAGACGATACAAAATAAATTAAAATTTCGATTTTTTTAATGTACTTAAATCGGCGCGCTGATCTTGTTGTCATGACGTCAGGGGACACCTTCGGAAATTCCGATCGCGCCCGATAACGCCCGAGTGCGACCCGATATGCCAACGCTCACGCTACAGTCCTCTAGAATATTGAGTACTTTTCATTAACATGCTTTTGTAATTGTAGCGTGTAGTTATTATTAATACTGTGTTCACTTAATGATCAGTGAATAATTGAGAAGAAACCCTCTCGAATGTCCCCGAAAAGAGCGCGATACACACCGTTGCAGCTCTGACTGAAGATACCCATATTCTTATTTAAAACTCCGAAAAAAAAAGCACACTTAATTCACAAACCGAACTAACAATTAATTTAATCTTTTGTTTTTATCTCGTTGATACTGGTGAGGATATTAGAAAGCAGATATAAAATTATTGTATTGTCATCAGCCCTTGATGCGTGCGCAAATGTTCAAGTTAATTGAACGTTTTGAAATCGGTAAAACTGTTCAAAAATTCCATTGTAGACAAACATGTAATATGTATACCAAGCTAAAAAAAGCGTCTTAGCAAAAATAAAAGTAATTTAGATTGACTTTGAATATACTTACTTAATCATCTGTACTAGCTCTAGAAGGCCGTGAACTCGTCTGCCCAATTACCCTACTAAATTCATCTATGAAAACATATCGATAATGTTATCTTCAACTAACAGAACTACTGTACAAATAATTGAATATTAATAGAGACTAGTGGCCCCCCAGTAGTCGAAATTCGACTATAATTAATTGAAATTATAAGTTTAAACATTATTATGGTTCTATTGTCAAACACTATTATAATTCGATAATATAATCACAGTATTCGCCTAAATTGCACTATAGATCAAATAATATTAAAGACAAACAATATTAATCCATTTTCAATTCGACCACAGACTAAACAATAACAAAATTTTCCCAATTGACAGTAAACAAAGAGTATATTTTTATGTATGTGTTGTGTCAAACACATGGTAGTGTGTGTAATGCTTTTTTTATTGATTTAATGAGTTTTTTATGCATAATTTTAAAAAAAATTTGCTTTCCACACTTCTTCTCTTTATTTTCTATAAGTATAGGAAATTTCATACTCCTCCGTCCGGGCAATTTTCGTAAAAAGGGATACAAAGTTTTTGCTTCACGTAGTAATTAATATATAGATAACGGTTTGAGTAGTACTCAATAATCCGGAACTGTCTTTGCGACGGTGCATTAGATGATTACAATGATTAATTAAATCGTAACAAAGTTTAGGTCGGGCGCCGGCGATGTTATTAAGGTAATCATTTAAGGCTTCATTTATGAGGCCGTAAAGGAGTTTAACGTAAATAGCTCCAAAACGTAATTATAAGTCGGGATTGCTATAAATAGATTTATTTTTGGATATAAACAGATTAAGTCTAGTGACAAGAGAGTTTGATAATCTGCTAGTTTTCAATTTGATTTTGTGTTTGGAAATCAACACAAATACGTTAATGATAGAATTATATGCATCTTATTTTAAAATGTTATCTTACTTTTACATTATTTGAATACGACAAACCTTATTAAAATGCATGTAATGACGGGAAAAAAACTGAATATATCGCTGAATATTGGTGAAAATAGTTCACGTGATGTGAATTATTTTGAGACGCCTCCTGGAATTGTTCGTGGTCCTGTTAAATCAGCAAATATTTTATCCCAATGACTCCTATGTAGCTCGACTCGTACTCTCAAGCGGAAAGGCTCCGTAATAAGTGGCCGCCTAAGTCCTCGGTCCCATTCTAAGACATGAGGTTGAATTGTGGATTGTATGGTAAATGTGATTATTGAGACTGGATCACGTGACCAATTTACGTCAAAATTAAGCCCAATGTTGCCACTTACAAACCTATTAGGCCTTACATTACACGCCATTCGCTCTGAAAATCAAATCTATGAATTTTTGGAGTCTATATTATATTACACGGTGTTGTCAAAGTACTTTCGTGAACATGTTTTATGTATGCACATATTTATATAGAAAACTAGCTGACCCGGCAGACTTCGTAGTGCCTCAATCGATAAATAAAAGACAAAAGAAATCCGTCCGATGGGGGACACATCAAAGGACAAACAAAATTGTTATTTTTATTTAATTCCGAGCATTTTCATATTTATTTACCTTTTAAACCTTCCCTGAACTTCCACAAATCATTCAAGACCAAAATTAGCCAAATCGGTCCAGCCGTACTGGAGTTTTAGCGAGACTAACGAACGGCAATTCATTTTTATATATATAGATTGCTACTGGCTCCAGGATTCGAAGTGAAAGGAAAAAAATGAAATAAAAGGAATCAATATCGAATAATGTGTGTAAATAAAACGTAGGTTTGTTATAAATCGATTTATGCACGTCGATGTGAAACGTGGGTGTTGCACGTTGAAATATTAGGAGTTGTCGCACCCACGCGCACCGCCCTCGTTAGTAAAACGCTGCTTAAACAGAAATTCACTTTGAATTTGATTGTGCTCCCGAAATACGACAGGTTTGTATACGGTTAGACGACTTTTATATATTCATGCGCGTAAACGCTTCATTTTGAATTTTAGGTAGGCGACTTTTAATTATATATGTTACCGGAAATATATGAAATCAAGGAATTGTATACAAATCCTAGGAAATGTGTACAATTCCGATACTATTTAGGAAATGTATAAAATATTGTTTGAAAAACTATTTAATGCATAGATATCCTAGGAAATGTATAAATTTCCTCGGAATTGTATATAATTCCAATATCGTATTAGGAAATGTATAAAGTAAATGCTTTCTGTAATAAAACACGTTGTTAATAATATTTTTTTATTATAACACTTATTGAGACAATCGGGTAACAGTCATACCGTAAAATGGTAATAATATATTCATATTATCTTACTAATTAAAACTTCTAAAATGAACTATCTATTAACTTTTAACGTATCACAAAATCAACTTATATTTATTCTTATAAAATCAAATTTTCATTTGGCAAGTAATCAGTCTGATAATTAAGTAATTATAAATGTCAAACTATAAAAGTAAATCTTTATATTATAATACTTTGTCAATCCATATAGCTATTTATTTTTGCAGGGTAAGCTCGAATGGCATTTGGAAGTACATAATACTTTATTTTTAAAACACAGACATCTTGATGTAGCACAGTTTTTCTTGCAAAGGCACTTCTTAAATCCCTGGCTGGTTGCAGTGGATTGCAAGTTGGCAACTGACCGTAGTGCAAGACTCGTCCCGCTGTCCCCGCGTACCCACCAATATCTTAAATATTTTACATTTCCGATTGCTATTTAGGAAATGTATAGCTTTCCTAGGAAATGTGTAATGTGTAAGTATAATATAATTTATTTCACACATTTCCGTGCGATTTTAGGAATTACATACATTTCCTAGGAATTGTATACAATGACGGATTACATACATTTCCGTTAACATATACACAAAATTCAATCTTTTATTTTTATCAACAATCGTGCAGGACGAAATTTTCGAATAAATTTTGACTTTATTTCTCAGTGATGTAATAGATGGTGATTGTCACTGTGCGACGACAACAATACGATTTTTTTTATAAAGGGTTTTTCATTAAAAGCGCTCGAACTTAAAAATAAATATCTTACGTTACGGACGTTTTTTCCCGGTCCTAACCGGGGAAAAACATTTTTTCGTCGGACGTCATACATTTTTTCGTCGTAACATAAGATAGTACCCCTAGTACCCCTCCGCATCGTCCCATAAGGAACTTCGTTCCAATAAAATAAAATAAACCTGTGTTAAGTGATATTGTCACAATTTTTATTTTATTTTAAAGGGCATTCGATGAAATTATGTTTGGTATATAATTTGAGCCAAATGGCCGCTGCGAGTCCGCTGTAGTTGGTATATCCTGTTGGACCAATTTTGTTTGACATCTTCGCATAAATGGGTCTTAATTTCACAAAAAGCGCGAGGTATGGTTGAGATTTCACGTAGCCCCACAGAAAGTAGTATGAGCAGTGTTAAGTCACACGATCTCGGTGCCCAGTTGATGTCGCCATCACGCGAGAAGACGAAGCCTTCGAATTTTTCATCCAATAAATTTAATGTTTCCCGTGCTTTAGGCAAGTGGCACCATCCTATTGGAACCACATGTTTGTGAGTACCATCTATTCTAGGTTATAAAACGTTTGTATCTTGTAAATGAGTTGGCCTAACAGGTAAGATTGGTGTACTCGTATCAAAACTCGGTTTGATACCTACAAACGATGCGACTGTGTCGGTGTTCAAAGCCCGCAAGCAGCTAGTACTTACTACTAACTTTTTAAGGAAATACGTATTTATGGATGACTTACACAATGAACAAATAGCATTATGTTGTAAATGATAATGCTGCAAACTTTAAAAATTTGTAATATTGCTCTTGTCGGTAGCACAGTATTGCAGGGGCAGGCAGGGTCTCAGAGAGAGCGTGTTTTACGGAAGTGATTCTGCCAAAATGCCCTTAAGCGTTTGGTTCATTTGCATGTATATTGTGCTTAACGCCCATTGCGTCCTGTAAATCACCAAGACCTTCAACGTATTAACCTGCTTCTGAAACTATCTTCGCAGTTCCATGGCCTTGCACAACTTGTCTTGATCGTGTGAAGTACCGTTCTTCTGTGCAATGAGCACAACCTCATACCAATAGAGTAAACCATGTTAGTAGGCATGCGCGGATGCTGGCACTGACTTAGCGTAGTACTTGTCGAAGTCGCTGATTGCTTTATATTCAGCCTCAACCAAATTTATGTAACCCGCTGTGTCTGCTCTGCTTCAAAACCCTTTGCCGAATTCACGTTGACGAAGACAGTTTCACCTTCGACGACGAACGAGTCCATCCATAGTGGATCATTTGTTAATGGTGATTGCTTAATAGGTTAAATAATCGGTGCTAGAATATTCTTTCTTGTCTTATTCTTAGGACGTTGAAGGTTGGGTTTCTTCTCTTCGTCTTTCTGAGGTGACGTTGATGCGGGACCTAGCTGCTTAAGCTGCGGCGCATCAGTGTGTCTCTGCCATAACGGCGGATCTTCTGTTTTTACGAGTTAAAAAGGCTACTTACGTTCAGAACTAACATTAGTGTTCGAAACCAATCTGTGGGTATTTGAATTTTTACCTCGGCAACACGGGTCGCGATTTGACGGTGCCTTCGCGACTTGACATCTGTCGCTTTTGTTTGCTTCTCGAACGGGACGATACCGTCATGTGGGACGGTCTACGCTACGGTTTGCATTATCACTAATCCTTATCCATTCCTGCCCTAAAGCCTTCTCCCTAAGTGATACGGCGTGAGTCAACGAGGTCATCGGTTCCGGTGAGTGATTAGACGATATTTTGTTAAAGTAGTGCCTATATACGGCGCGGCGGATCGCGGCACATGTTCGACGGGCACCTCGTGCTGGTTTCCGGCTGTTCCGGTTCCCTAGGCTGCCAAGAGGGCGCTGGGTTCGGATAGAACAATGAGTGTATTGTACCTACCATAATCAAAAAAACAATCTACTGACAATGACAAAAAACATCGGTCTATGGATCTCTTTCGGGCTAATATGGAGCGAAAAAATGTAAATTTACGTATTTCTCTTCTACGTGAAATCCAAACTATAATACTTATAACTCATTAATACATTGAGGTTTACGTTTCAGCTGCTACTTTATAATGGCTTAATTTATTAAAGCTAAAACTCGAATATGAAATGTTCGCTTTTTTAAAGAGCACGATTACTTAGCGACATGTATAAATAAGTTGATATCGTAAACAGCTTAGTTAGCCGAAAACATTTATATAAACATAAAGAAAAATATGTGATTTATCACAATATTCATGTTAGGATTCTCGCTTAAAACAGTGAGTAAAATATGTTACAAATTGTGTAACCGCCGTTTGTATGAAGTCATCCCGAGGTGATATTTCATATGGCGTGGAGTCTTGCCTGGAGGGTCTTGTAACGTATTTTCTGCGCTTTCTTTCACTGCTCGTGTTTAAATGGTAATGCATTTTTCTCGCTCGCATGAGAATTTAATATTAGAAAAGACGCTACTTTTCATTTTTCCTTTCTTGGTTGTCATTGTGTAATGTAATGTATGCTACTCTATAAATGAAGTAAAGCCACCCAATTAAAGTCTTTATTAAAAAAGAGCGAAATAAGAGCTAAGGTTTGATGGTAAATGATTTTTTATTTTTATTTTTTTATTGCTTAGATGGGTGGACGATCATAGACGACCATAGACATCTACAACGTAAACGCGCCACCCACCTCGAGATATAAGTTCTAAGGTCTCAGTATAGTTACAACGGCTACCCCACCCTTCGAACCGAAACGCATTACTGCTTCACAGCAGAAATAGGCAGGGTGGTGGTACCTACCCGCGCGAACTCGTAAGAAGTCCTACCACCAGTAACAAAATATGAAAACGAAACCAGTATATGTTGATATCATTTTTTCGTGCTATGCGTTAACGAATCTCGACTCTATGACCTCCCTGAAATAAGAGCTATTATACATTGACCGTGTACCTGGTGGGGCTCGATGCTTCACGGCGGAAATAGGCGGGGTGGTGGTACCTACCCGTACGGACTCCCAAGAGGTCCTACCACCAGTGATTACGCAAATTATAGTTTTGCGGGTTTGATTTTTATTACACGATGTTATTCCTTCACCGTGGAAGTCAATCGTGAACATTTGTTGAGTACGTATTTCATTAGTTAAATTGGTACCCGCCTGGGTTTCGAACAGCCGCGCATCGCTCAACACGAATGCACCGGACGTCTTATCCTTTAGGCCACGACGACTACACAAACTCATTACTCATATTTATGATGTTTAAAATCATCGTGGCAGTAATTCGTGAATTGATTGCTCTAGAAAAAAATGGAATGTATCTCCTCGCATGATTTGAGCACCGGCATAGTCATATCGTTCGATACATAATATACATCTAACATCTCATACTTTAGCTGATGACTTTGAACGCTTAGTAATTTTGGCTTTTAGTACTCTCGCACAATTATTAATATACAGACGGTTAGTGTATTCAAATTAAATACACTTGAATGAACCGTCTTAAAGATCTAAGGAACATCAAAATGAAAGACTCCATTAAAAGCCGCGCCCCCTTCAAAAAGTAATTCAAACAGTATTAAATATTTAGTACCAGTAATCTGGTCAGAGATGAGGACAAAAAAAATTTGAAAGAGTCGCAGTAAATTCCATAAGCTTGCACGAAGCTATGGGAAATGACCGAATGGTGATTAGAGCTTTAAGCTTTGATATTAACGACATCAATGAATGTTCAGGCCGCGATTAACCCGAGTGTGGACATCGTGATTCTATCAATAGATCAATGGCGACCTATTCGCACGGATTGTTTCATTTTAATTCTTTCCGATATTTTTTGGGTTTGATAAATTGGTTTTCCCATATTTTCATTGAATTATAGTGTCATAATGGAAAACCTGCAAATTTTAAAGATTTTTGAAGCTATACTTCTTTAGGCGTGTTATGAAAATTTTATGAGAGTGAAATTTTACGATGCGCGCGCACCGTGACACAAAATTAACAGAATGAAGTTGGCCACTAAATCGCTCATTACAATACGACCGACGTAACTTGGCGAGTCTGAATGTAGCCGCAGGTGAACTTTCCGAACCGTACCGAGAATTACCGAATTTATACGATGTCAAGAAAAGGGATATCCAATATGCGTGTTTGAGGATGTTGTTTAATCGATTTTTTTCAAATTAATTAAAATTTAAATAAAAAAAAATTGAGCAAATTTAATAAAAATAAAGTATAACTTCTTACGCGCGTACATAAGTACACGCACCCTTTTTTTGTGATTATCCCGTCATCAAACCAAGCTATTTATATTTGCGTGTTGCTAGATTTTAACCGTGCACTACCATGCTGTAACTAGTATCGCTTAGGTTAAAAATATGATAAAATGCAATTAAACAACACACAGTCTAAAAGGCTTGTATGAAGCTAGTTTCTTTACAAATTACACACTGATACTTCGAAGTAAATATCTTATCCGAACAAAAACAGTTTCACTGTAAAAAATTGCGCCAAGTCCACGTTTATAAAACTCATCTCAATAACATTTGCACTTTACAAAAAAAAGAAGACTTCAATAGCTTTCATTCTCTACAAAAATATGTGAAATACAAAAAAATACCAAGAAACCGTCATAAAGATGAAAAAATTAAAAAAAAATTGTTGAAAATTTAAAAATANTAATATCAGTAAAATAAAGTTGTGAGTGATTGATATAATATACAATTTAGGAACCAGAAGTACCGTAGAATTAAATAAAATTTCGCAACCTCAAAAAACTGTTCTGCTCACAGTAAACACAGTCGGTAGTCTGGCGCTCCGTTTACAACGGGATTTTTGAACGGAACTTGGCGCCAGATTCTACCGAATCTGTGGATAATATCTACCCCACGCTAAAAGGCTTACGTTACAACTGCTAATGAAAAAACTTGAGGTGCTCTCTTGTTGAATTTACTGTTCTAATGCATTCCTTTCAGTTTTTCTCGTTTTATCTTTGCAGAAAAGTAACATTCGCCTTTTGAACTGTTGTCATTTAGGTTTTAAATATAGGTCGGAACCTCGGCTAGTTTACTGTTTCAGCATATTTGAATTAGCGAGTTCGAAAAGAGGTTTGACATTTGAATTTATAATTCATTTGACCTAAATTGGAAAAGGGAAAGTGGGAGTGGATTTTCAAGAACACGTACAGTAAAAGCTCTCGATACTTTGTTACTTAGGCTTACGAAATAAAAAAATATTAAATTTAATAAAAGGACTGACAATATATTATTGGTCGAGAGTAGAACACATTTTCTAGTTGATATTGAGATATTTGAAAACCGTAACTATTTATGATCGTAACTAAACTATATCAATAATTCGGTTCACGGAGTATTTTAAAAATTCGAACTTGAACCTTACCATCCTATGTTTTTTTTCTCCAGATTTTATATTTATAGCATGATGTTATCGATACTTCATTGTAAGTACGCATTCAGTCCTTTTTAAATTGAAAACTCAAAACCAAACCTTCATGCCTCTGCGTACTTAAAAACACCATGAAATCTACCAATGAAGATTATATAAGTATGTTCTATAATATTTAGGATTGATTCGTTTTGGAAGCTTTTACTTACAAAACTATAGAAATTGTGAAAGACGTACTAAAATAAATTAACCCAAAATGCCGGTAAAACTGATGGCTGGGCCAATCAGATCCAATATCTGGAACAGCGTCCCATTATCGAAAGTGGCCATTTAACGATGGAGGTGAAACTTTTCGGTCCTATTTTACGTTGGCCATTTTCCCATTTAGTATTTGTTTATCTGCATATATTTCAAGGGTTAGATGGCTTGTTTTCTAAATTAATTAAATCCTAACAAAAATTGAGAAATACACATGTTTTTTTTATCTATAATCTACTTCATTCGAAATTAGGAAAAGACGTATTGGATGTTAATCGGTTTGGTAAGACTTAAATTATTTTAGTTATAGTTTTATAACGTTCTCCCCTACGTTTAAATCTAACATCGAGGGATAATTTAGTTACCGTATGCACCAGGTGTTATTAGACTAAGACCAGATTAGCCACGGCTGAAGTTGAGGCTTGAATGAATTTAGGCACAGTTTGTTAGGTCTGATCGAATTAATGCCGGCACCGAGCTGCACTCCGCTGACTAATTGCTTAATTAATATAAGTCAACTACAGGCTCTTGAGGACAACTTGGGAATGTTTGTTTGGGACGTTGCGTTGGGAGCGTTAGGTACGATGGTTCATGTTTTAAAGGTTTGGATTCTCAAATTAACTGGCCTGTGTTTTTTTTTTTTTGTCCTTAATGAATTAGCAACAACAACAAGGTTGATTATGGCCTAATTATTCCAAAATAAATTGCCAAGACTAACTAACGAATAATTCTATTAAACTTACGAATTCTCATATAATTTCAATAATAGTTGTCGAGTACTAGTCTCTGTGACATCTACAACCAAAACTGATGAGGGTCCGACCGGAGACACATCACGACACCACAATCCCAGATAGTATGAAACGCCGTATGACAATTCTCACTATTGAAACGTGATAATCGACATGATTTAAACTGAAACGGAGACCTTTATTATTGATGAGTTAAAGGCACGTTTGTTTTGTCAAAACTTAATGTTTATATTAGATTGCAACCGGAGTATATTCAACATGGTTACGATTATCAACTTTTGATTGCAAGTAACAATGCGGTTCAAAATATCGTTTCTGTCTGTGGAACAATGCAAGGGATACTTAAGATACCCACTTATCAATGATTTTTCATCTTGCCAAATTGATCAATATTGTTTTGATGCCAAACTTGTAAGCTGCCGCTAACTCAACGGAGAATTTGCTGTCGTCAGCTTCTACTATCGCTGTTAATTGGTCGTTGTTGATTTTAGTTTGTGGGCGACGACAGCGCTCATTTTTTAGATAAAAAGTTCAACGTCGAAAGCGTTTAAACCAATAACGAGTCGTGCGTTCGTTTATAGTTTATAGTATTATAGTTCCCACCGTACACGTCATGAATGCTGTGAGCCGTTTGGGGCCCTTGCTACCGCAACGGAACTCATACTTTTATCGTTACGATATTGATAAAAACACACACAAATGTAATGAAAACAAAACACTAAATTCAAATTCAAAATCATTT
Source organism: Bombyx mandarina (assembly GCF_003987935.1). The sequence continues at coordinate 1,911,081 of NW_021011483.1, forward strand.
ATTTCAACTTAGATGTCAGTATTATAATACACTTGTTGAATGTCAAAATATAAATAACAATCTATACCACCGGTTCCAAAAAAAGCCACAGTCCTGAGAAGAGCAGGCGAAACAAACTCAGCGGGCTTAATATTTGCAATAAACGAAAAAACAAGTCAAAAAATACAATTACAAAATAATAATAATAATGAAAAATGAAAAGGCCAGGAAACTAATCAATAAACAAATGACTGAATTTGCAAATAGATTTACATATTTTTGAAATAAAATTTATTTGTATTTATTATTTATTGCCAGTCATACATAAATTAGGTTTCAAATGATTAGCCATTATTGTAAAACGGCAACTTCATATCTTCATCGAATTTAAATTTTTTTTCATTCCGATTAGCTAAATTTGATGTTCGAGGAATAGGAAATTCATTTGAAACTGTTAACTCACGGGACTATCGTAACAGCTGGTGCGTTATTTTTTGTGACGGAGGATAATTTCACGGGCTACAAATTTTTACGCTTATTAAATGAAGAGTTTGGATGCGAGAACTGTGATGCGGCAGAATATCTGGACGGTTCTAATGTAATGTTAAATCTGACCGGAGGTTGGAACTTTGAATAAACATTCAGTGACTTTCCATAGCACGTATTTTATCTATCTTTAAGGATTATGCATTAACGGAAAACATACGTACTGATCATAACTTAAAAAAAAAGGGTGCGTGTACTTATGTACGCGCGTAAGAAGTTATACTTTATTTTTATTAAATTTATTTCTTTATTTTTATTTAAATTTTAATCAATTTGAAAATAAATCGATTAAACAACATCCTCAAACACGCATATTGGACATCCCTTTTCTTGACATCGTATAAATTCGGTAATTCTCGGTACGGTTCGGAAAGTTCACCTGCGGCTATATTCAGACTCGCCAAGTTACGTCGGTCGTATTGTAATGAGCGATTTAGTGGGCAACTTCATTCTGTTAATTTTGTGTCACGGTGCGCGCGCNTCTTGACATCGTATAAATTCGGTAATTCTCGGTACGGTTCGGAAAGTTCACCTGCGGCTATATTCAGACTCGCCAAGTTACGTCGGTCGTATTGTAATGAGCGATTTAGTGGGCAACTTCATTCTGTTAATTTTGTGTCACGGTGCGCGCGCATCGTAAAATTTCACTCTCATCAATTTTTCATAACGCGCCTAAAGAAGTATAACTTAAAAAAAAACTTTTTTATGCTAATTTCAAGTTCTTAATGAGCTTTAGAACTATTATTGCAATTTGATAAGACTTATTTTTAAGTTGCTTATATAGTAATTAATATTTTAAGATAAATATCTTCGTTGTGATAAAGGTTTACGGCAGATACATAATTTAGACGAACGGTGTTTTTTAAAAATTGAATTTGTTTAATTTCGAATATGATAATGGCAAAGAGGGTTGAATACCAAAATAAATGCATTGTATGGAAGATGGCACGACAAAATCTCTGTACATGACAACTTGAAAAGATAAATGAAACATAAAGACGCAAGGCACAGACTTCATCTTAAAAGGAAAAGGAAGATAGGAGTTTAAGGCAAATTATATCTGAAACTCGTATTCTTGTAGGGTCGTTCGTATGCAGTTTTTTTTGTCCCGTATTGTTACTGGCAAAGGTGACGAGCTGATGGATAATGTTTCATTCATGACAAGCCTCTTTAATTGAGTGAAAATAAAAATTGTGTCTGAATTTGAAATTATTTACAATATTCAGTTACTACCAAACAATAATTACAAAAAAAATATGTTTTTGAAACATGATAAGATGAAATTCCGTACGTAAAAGTAATTCATAAAAATATCTCACTCAACATGAAAGCCTACTTCATCATGCCAAAAATGTGAAGTGGCTCTTGGTTTCTTTAAAACAAGTAAGTACCTTGCACTTGGCCAAAGCTAACAGAGTGAAAAATACATCGGGAGTTCTTTTTGTTTTGTTTTTGTTAAAGTTGATCTAGTTGTATACTTATCCGAAATCGAATGAAATAAATCCATATTCTAACTAAATCCCTAAACGTAATATTCTGTAACAGGTTAATTCAAGTAGAAAATCGGTACTTGTTTTGTGGTCGTGGTACCAATTTCGCGATGAAAAAAATAAATTATCTAATAAATAAATAAACCGCCAAAATGGGAAACCACATTATGCATGAGTAGGTGTTTACCATTTGACTGAATGGCAGTTATTACAATGTACACCAATCCGTAACCCAACCTTCTAGAACATAAAATGTCTGCCCAAAAACGTTTGAATTGATTGATTTGAAAATGGTCTGAAAATAAACAATGCTGAACTGCCGGAAAAGAGCCGGCGATGGAGTGTCACCATCGTAGCTGCGAAGGGGATATGACGGGGCAAACGCACGCCGCCTATATTTCCTAGGACGACCCCATTTCGGCCCATTTTTGCTACACCTTTGAAACTAAAGAGCGACTGGACGGCGGAGTCGTGCCATCTGACCCGGCAAATTGGCTCAGCGAGGTATCCTAGAATTAGTGGCACTGTCTAGGCGGCTGGACGATTCCGCCGGTCAGGTATCTGTGGTGAGGGCCGTGCGTTTGCTTGCAGGATTGACCGCAGTGATTCTACCGGAGTACGTCTCGGGTGGGGATCCGACAATAGGACGGCTGTGCGGAGATGTCATTTAGTAGACGTTTACAGCAGTCCCTCGTCATACACCGTGCCCCTTCGGTGTGTGAATCTCATGCCAAGATTCGGACTAGTTACACAAAAAATATATTGGCAACAAGATTGCCTTATATATTATACTATTAGGATATTAAAATAGATTTTTCCGCTAGGTGTAATATTGTTTCTTAAAATTTACCTCATGCCCTAAAGTAGAGCCATACTTTTTCAGAGACGTGATCTTGACGACCGGCCATAAATATGATAATTCAACTTTCTCGGATCAAGAAAACAATGTTTCCGTCTGAAGAAATAAATTGGAATATGAATACTTAAATTTCATGAATGCTTCATATTATGTTTTACCAATTTTAGTGATTTTTAAATAAAATAAAATAGTAAAAACGCAAGGGATATTTTTTTTATGTCTTAGACAAGATATAGCCGATTTATCACGCCATACATATGGCGTGCATCATATTCAACGAAGAAAGAAAAAAAACCCAAAAGAATGTCTTCGGGATTAGAAACCACAACTTTATTGTTCAAATGTTAAACACATTTTAACATTTGAACAAGAAAATGTATCCGATCCAGAATATAATTCCATTACTTTAAAAAAACTTGATGAAAATTATTTGAAAAGTTCAGTTACACGTCAATACTCGTCAATAGTCATAAAATAAACTTAATTTCGACATTGAATAATTAACGACCCAAAAATTTGAGACAGATTGCTTAAAAAAATCCATTTTAAGGATAATGAAAACACGTAAGTCTTGAATATAAAAAAAATAGTACCCGAAATTGTACTACAAATTGAATTCGTTATTTGTTTCGAAGTCGAAGAAGAATAAGGCGCGCTGTACATTCGTATAAAGCGATACCTGTGTTCAAACCCCGCTGGCAAATACCTTTTTTTTTTCCAAAGAAATACGTATTTATTCCCTGTTCACAAACGACTTTTACTGTAAAGATCATGTAATAAAAATCAAACTCGCGAAATGAATTGATTGCTTAATTACTGGTAGGACATATTGTAAATATACTTAACTAGATGATGACCGAGCTTTGCCCGGTTTTTTTTTTTGATAGCGCCATCTTGTTGTTTCTTAAAAGCGGTTAGTTGCCCTCAATTAAGAAAAATAGTATTATTATTCGCCAATAGATGTCGGGAAGAGTTGATTATTGAAAACACGAATAAAACAACATTTTCTGAAAATAAATCGTAGCTAGATCGATTTATCGCCCCCGAAATCCCCTGTATACTAAATTTTATGAAAATCGTTGGAGCCGTTTCCGAGATTCAGATTANAAATAGTATTATTATTCGCCAATAGATGTCGGGAAGAGTTGATTATTGAAAACACGAATAAAACAACATTTTCTGAAAATAAATCGTAGCTAGATCGATTTATCGCCCCCGAAATCCCCTGTATACTAAATTTTATGAAAATCGTTGGAGCCGTTTCCGAGATTCAGATTATATATATACAAGAATTGCTCGTTTAAAGGTATAAGATTCTGTATTTTTACAGAAATAGAAATGTTTGTGAGCTGCACTTGTGCTTTGGTACAAAAGAACCACGTCATTAGACCATTACAGGAGGATGACACGGATATGGTAACAGCTCTAGGAGGCCCTATCATTATCACGAAGGTCGAACCCTTAAATGTACGTTACGTCATTACTGGTCCCTCCTTCTTTGACTCTGTAAACGCACGTTGTGACATGAGGCTTAACCACAGAAATACATTATTTCTGTGGGTTTAACTCTCAATTGTTTCGTATAACGGTATTGTCGTTCAAATCGGAACGCATGATTGCCTCACAGCAGAAAGGTGGATATTATAAAATAACTAGCTGACCCGGCAAACGTTGTGTTGCTTTAAATAAGATTTCTAGGGAAATTCTACTGTAGAAAAAAAAACCTCACCACATAATACCTCATTATAAACGTTGATCGTAGAAGGGTGAAAATTTAGGGTTGTTTGTATTTTTGTATGCTGTATCATAAAAAAATAAAAACAACAATTTTTGTCTAAAAAATAACAAATAAAATTTAGGGGTGGACCACCCTTAACATTTAGGGGGATGAAAAATAGATGTTGTTCGATTCTCAACCCTGACCGATATGCACGCTAAGATTCACGAAAATCAGTCGAGCCGTTTCGGAGGAGTATGGGAACGAACATTGTGACACGAGAATTTTATATATTAGATAATATGATAATCGCTTAAAAAATCATATTTCACCACTCATCTTTCGATTTCTAAAAAAGTACATAACCTTCATTAGAAGGCAAAAAATAAGGCTTAGTTCACAAATGCTTATTAAACTTTATGAAAAATCAATAACATTGCGAAATCCTGTAACCGACAAAAACGAATTGTGAACATTATCTTTGATGTTGTTTTAAAAGGGCCACTTAACGTTTTGTTTGCAAATTTTATGTGGCCTTTTGTTGAAGATCTGAGTATTTATGTTATCGAATATCATACTAATACGTTTATGTTTTTCGCCAGACACTGACCTCCGTCTGAACAATATGTAATCACATTATTGTCTCGAGTTTCGATACTTCGATCGATCAAAACAATCTATTACGTTACATCTATATTATTTCAGCGTATTCCGGAGTTTTCTCACCGAAGACGTTCATATTTTACGTAAGGCAGCCAATAAATCTAGAATTGATCTTGTCTTCCATCCGAATTTTAGTTTGGGAGTTCTACAAATTATCATACAGATGAAACCCTTCCACTATGTTCATATCTAATTGTAGTTCGTAAACAGGGCTGTACAAACTAATATCGGAATCTGAATGTTAAATTTGCTTTCCTTAAATAAACATAATGTTTTGTAAATTTTTCGATTAACGTGAAATAAGTTAGTGATGCTTTTTACCAGAAAATAGTATTACGTCACTACATACTTTTCATTCGTCCGTAGTAGTAGTACAACTACTGTTAGTCTTGTTACGCGCTGGGGTTCGGCATAAATAAATGTTCCACCAAAGTACAACTTAAAACAGTATTCAACTCTTAGAACACTTAAAATATTTCAAAAGCACTTTAAAATTCTCAATTCGCTTCTTCCGCTTCGCTTCAGGTGATCCGTTCGCTGTTTCGCTTCGAGTAGCTCCGATTACTAACTGACTGCGTGCCATCTCTGCAACGCTTTTATAGTTGATACCACATCCCTAGAATTATCTAGAATATTCCATACAAGTCGAGTATTGTGTTTCCGTTATCTGGCAATAGATGGCGTTGTACTTCTCGAGCGTTCTAGATGCTACTAGATCCTTCGATATTCGTTCGACTATTCGGCGATAGATGGCGATACTCTTACCCGCGTAACATTATTTTCACCTAGTTTTTAAATCTAATTTTGTTCCCTTTATTTCTCGTGGTAGTCGATCGTGTCAGCTGGTATCGATTAGTTCTGCCGTTATGTCTCTTTTCCGGCTCCGATACTGTAAATTATGCCTTTATCGTTATTCGCCAACTCATTTTTATTATTAACTAGCTGACCCGGCAGACTTCGTAGTGCCTCAATCGATAAATAAAAGACCTAAACTTTTATATAGAATAAACTTAAAACAAACAAAAGGAATCCGTCCGACGGGGGACACGTCAAAGGGAAAACAAAATTGTTATTTTTATTTAATTCCGAGAATTTTCATATTTTTATACCTTTTAAACCTTCTATGGACTTCCACAAATAATTCAAGACCAAAATTAGCCAAATCGGTCAAGCCGTTTTCATGTTGTGTCGTGACAACGGAAAACGGGTTTCATTTTTATATATATAGATTAAACCTTCTCTGGACTTCCACAAATAATTCAAGACCAAAATTAGCCAAATCGGTCAAGCCGTTTTCATGTTATGTCGTGACAACGGAAAGCGGGTTTCATTTTTATATATATAGATAGTGGTGACACGTAGTCCCTCTCCTGCACCAGAAGGGGGAGTCAAGGAAGTACACAAGAAAATAAACGCACCCACCCTCCATCTCCCCACTGTATTTCTTACCATACATGATCCATCAATGTAGTCGGGGCATGGTCTAACAGTTACAGCAACCACAAAACTTCGATAATGTAACATCATCAAATTATCTACAAAAAAAAGACATACCTACAGACAATATTCTTATCACAGAAACGTCGCTTGATTAGGTACGAAATGTAAGTTTCGTCCTCCGAATTTCTCTTTAACAAGCGTGACATTTTTGTGAATAAGACGAAACGATTTTAGCCCGGGGCAACCCTAATAGTTACAAGAGAAGTTGAAATTATTTTTTACGACCCAGCTTGCTTCGTTGGCGAAGGCCAGACCTTTCTCCGTTTAGAATAGTTTAGATGATATACCTACGTTCTTTATTGTTGCAACGTCTTAGTACTAAGGCTTTTTGTCTTTCAGATATTGATGGTGGTACTACAATGTGACATCACATAATAAATACAGTTTCACTTAGTCATATAGCTCCCAACCTTTAGGTACATATTCCTTAGCGAAAATAATCAATACCTTAATTGATATCTTGAATTGATACTGTCCAGTTTTTAAATGTGTAGATTTATTTATATATTTATAAAACCTTTACCAAATCTACATTAATTGTTATTTTCATGGGATTAAAAAACACAACTTAAATATAAATAATAAATTGTCGCTGGTGACGGTTTTTATGACATAAGCCATCAATCACTTTTTTATGATTGAAAGATTACTGGTGGCCTGGCGGCCTTTCCAGTTTCACCAGGACAGGCTAGCAAAAGCTCAGCCAGGAGACCATCAATCACTGCAAGGGCTACAAAGTGAGAAATCTCTTCACGAAACGCGCCCTGTCAAGAATGTCTACTTTCTACATCACGCCCTGAACCCATTTGGATAGTAAAAGCTCTCAAGGCATTGGTCGAACCTTGTCGCTACCAAACCGCGTGCCGAGATAACTATCGGGATAATTATAGTCGAATCTACATGTAACAACAGAGTAATCCCATGAGCCAGGTTTTAAAAAAATATAATCAGTTAAGTCTTGAAGTCTTGAAGTTTTTTCCTAGCACCTTAATCTGTTTTAAATTGGTAGTAAGAAAATTGAATAAAAGAGAGTGGGACAAGCACACTGAAGGAATGGATTATAATTTTCGTCTTCATTCTACTTATGACTTGTGACATTCAATGTTTTGAGACGAAGCTTCGTCGCTTCTATGTTTGTTTTGCTTTATTTATGAACATATCTGGGAGCGAGTCACCCCAGCTGTCTGATCGGCCCTAAAGTTGAATTATTTCCAGTTCGCTTACCTCCTTTCGGCTATCCATTGAACGTTGGCTCCGCAATTTGCATAGTTGCGTTGCGTTATGGCAACGAAAATTTGATTTATAAGACAGGACCTCGTAAAATGTCATGAGTTTGTTCGCCATTATTTTAGGTCCACATCTCTGGATTCGCTTGTCCGGTCATTTTTCTCTCAATTCAGACGTCCAGCAGCTGTTGTGTCAGTCAGTTTTTTTGCTCTCTTGTCCCTTTTACTGAGCACGGGGGCGAGTCAATGGCTTTATGTCGCGTTCATTTTTTGGAATGAAAAACATGACAGCGCATTTTTCAGTTGAAACTACAATATTGTGTTGATGCTTTGTATGGTTTTTACATGCTTTAACATTCCTTTTTACATGCTTTAAAAATTAGCTTTTCGTGTATTCGTATTTCTGAAACCATTTGTATAATATAATAGTATGTAGTATCATTATATTAAAATATATTAGTAAGTATAGGTGGTAGATACACAAATCTGGAATAGGAATGGAACTGAATCTTCCATTTCAGTTTTTATCCACTTTTAATTGTTGTGAATGTAAAAGATGGTAGCATGGAGGCGGTCACGTAATGAAACTGGAAGGTGATTAATGTATTTTTTGAATGACTAATAAACTCGGCCAGTCTGGGGCCACTAGATATCTCTGAACAAGTTCTATTTATCAAACTTTTAAAATCATATAGTAATAAATCTTTTTTTTTATTGCTTGGACGGGTGGACGAGTTCACAGCCCACCTGGTGTTAAGTGGTTACTGGAGTCCATAGACATCTACGACGTAAATGCGCCACCCACCTTGAGATAAGGTCTAAGGTCTCAAGTATAGTTACAACGGCTGCCCCACCCATCAAACCGAAAGGCATTACTGCTTCACGTCAGAAATAGGCGGGGTGATGGTACCTACCCGCACGAACTCACAAGAGGTCCTACCACCAGTAATTACGCAAATTAAAATTTACTGGTTTGATTTTTATTACACGATGTTATTCCTTAACCGTGCAAGTCGATCGAGAACATTTGTTGAGCACGTATTTCATTAGAAAAATTGGTACCCGCCTGGGATTCGAACACCGGTGCATCGCTCAACACGAATGCACCGGACGTCTTATCCTTTAGGTCACGACGACTACAAAATCTATTCCTCCAATATGTGTTTACTTTTTTTACGCTAAAAATTGCCTATTTTCTGGTACTTACTTCTTAAGGTATAATAATAATAAAAGTAAGACCGGTGGTACATTCGAATCAAAAGTAATGTATGATGTGGGTTGAGGACAAGATAACAAAGCTAATATTTGTTCGTATTAAAGACAGATAAAAATCATTCACACATTGCCGACATAATTAAGGGGTGAAAGGAACGATAATGGTTTTGGTTTGTGCACATTATACGCGATAATATGGTAGAAATATTATAACGAAGAATTCTGTGAGAATTTAGAGTCTTCTTTTCTCAAACTGAAAATGTACATATCGTAACAAAATATGATTGCTTCTGAAATACATACATCATTCGTAAACCAATGTATAAAAATGAAGTAATATAAATAAAAGTCAATATACATTTCTTGCAACCAATAATAGCAGTAGTTACATTTAAAAAATATTTTAAATATTATAAATATAAATATATACTCTTTTTGTTACTTAATTACAAGAACCCTCTCGAGTAGAGGCCTCCTTCAACGAAAAAAAAAAATCCCTATTCTGGGCCACCTGTATCCAGTTTGGGCCCGCTGTCCTTGTGATGTCATCCTGCCATCTTGTGTGAGGTTTACCTCTGTGTCGCTTTCCCCCTGGACCACTCCCCGATGCGACTCTTTTGATACAATCTTTCATCATGTAATCGCTACACGTCCCGCCCAGTTTCCTAAAATGAAGTAATAAAAATCCTAAATCAATGGTGAACATTGAGTAAGTCTCGCACACCCGATACATACTAATTACGGCGAAATAATAAATCCTTTCGCATCTGATCTTGAATCGACAATGCTGACACGGCGACCCATGTTCCCCGTGGAAAGAGCACATGCCGCATTAAAAGTCCGGCTGTTAGAGCCCGGCCTCGGTGAATGAAGGCGGGGGCAGGAGCCAAGAGCTCCGCGCAGCCTCCGATGTTCCCGGCCGCCAGTCGACGTCGCGCCCAGCGGGAACCATCACGCAAACGTTCCCCGGGAATACGTACATTTCATGAAACAGTGACACAAAACGTGTGCATAAATAACTACAATTCATTCGTAAGTAAAAGTACAGGAATCAATATTTGGATCGAAGAAGAAAAATCTGATGTTTCAACATATCGATCTTTTTAAAAAAAAATATGCTCTTTTAGTTTTTTTTCTTTTTGGAACGATAAAAATTTATGATGCGCTTTTAGTAAACGTTTTTGGTCGTCGACACCTGCGTCGCGGCGTTGTCTGGAGGTCGTAAATGCCAGTGTATCGTGACAACTGAATACGCGCCAATAACAACCTTAAATACCAATTAGAGAATTAATAGCATTACCTGGAACAATTAGATGAATTGGTTTTCGAACAAATTTTTTATAATTCTAAAGTTAATGAGAGTATGGTAAATCGTTTCGATCAAGCAAAACTAGTTTTCGAGTCTAAGCACATTTTAGACAGTTAAACTTCTAAACGAATACTTGTCAGATTTTACAATTTAAAAGTACATTTTATAGAGCATTATACTTTTAGGGTTAGAATTGACATCAGGAACAAGCACATTTCGTCGCTTTTATGGTTTCCATTAGGTAATCCTTAACTGTTATATACAAGCTGTTGTACAATGTGATCGAATTTGAATGAATCGAATATTTATGCATTAATTTATATAGACAACGAAGAATTGCTTTTCTCAATCTAAACAGTAATGTCTTGGTTCGTCTTAAATGGTCACACCATCCGCCTGCCCGCCGAGCTAATAATAAATTGACCAATATTTTGTTATGTAAAATAATTAGATATATTGTCTTGTATTAATTTTTTGGATCAGAAATTACTCTGAAGATAGTCCAAAATTCTTTATACAATACGTAGAAATTGCAGCTATTAATTTGATTTGTAAGTTTACAGTTTACGACATGAAGGATAATGGATCGATGAATTAAAGAAAATCGTAATCGGATACATTAAAAACTAAAATTATTTAAAAAACATATGTTCTGAATACTCCACGTAAGAGCATGCCCGCATCAAAGCCAAAATTTATTACGTTCGCACTCGATAATCCTGCCAGTTGGCAAGTGGTTAGCATTCAGTATACAGTATAGATAGAGCGATCGACATCGATGGAAATTGTCTAAGTCTTGTGTTAACTGTCGTAATCCGAATAAGCCTAAATCCAGTCGGTCTTAGTGTGTATCTTATAGGCCCAAAGATCTTACATTATAAATGTTATTAACTAGATGGGATTCCGTCTCTTCAATCCACAAATATTACTGCTCCATCGACCGTTCGTTGTACCCTAGCGTTATGTTTCTACTTAACATTTACTCTTCTCCCCTAATTCCTATCAGGATTCCTTAGGCGGCCTGTACACCACCGATCCACTTGTTTCTGCCATGAATCAATCACGACAGAAAAGCAGGTCTCGGGGTTTGGTCGGGTTTTAAGGGCGAAATAGCCGTTAATCACTTTATATATCCAAATATCGGATTTATCTTTAATTACAGAGAAAAATAGGTATTAAATAAACCGGTATTAAAGTCATTTTAGTAGCTTCGCTCTCTACGATTCCTTATCAAAATTTTAAAAGGAGAAATCGGTAACCATCTTTTTGAAAATAAAGCAAATTAGAACAATCTTAAGGCACAGAATCGATAAAAGGGAGAATCAATCAACTCTTAATTATAATGTTGTCAACTATTGTTCCACATAATAAAAGATTAAGAACACGATAGCAACACAAAAGACATTTACCAAATTAATTTGATTAGAACAGGTAGGTTAAATTTCGAAATTAAAATTCTCCGCCGAAACTTAATTCGCCTCGCAAATGTATAACCTCATTACCTTACCCTCTTCATGAAGGCCTTCGTTGATACGTTTCAGAGGTATAATCTGATGCTGGGTACTTTCATTTTCTGGATTTCTGTGATAGGTCTAACTGAGGTAAATTTTCGCCAAGTTTTTGAATGGACTTTTACGCCTTCCAAATTTTATTTAAATTTTAGCAGTGACTAATGTAGTACGTGATTATGTTTGGTATAGTAAGCGCTTTTATTAGTCATACAATTGTAATAAATTTAGGTCGTCACTAAGATTACAATTTTAATCAATTGGATTAGGTCGGAATGGAAATACACGTGATTCGAGTGATCTAAAGTTTGTCGATGATAAAATGGTTTTTTTCTTAATTTATCACAATTTGAAAGAAAACTAAAAGGTTAAGATGACAATTACATTGATTTAGCGCATAAAAAAATCCCATAGTAGAAGCTTAATATTAAAGTTTATTTTAAATTACTTCTCAATAAGTTAGTTAGTTAGGTAGAACCTAGTATTTTTTTTAATTGCTTTTATGGGTGGACGAGCTCACAGCCCACCTGGTACTAAGTGGTTACTGGAGTCCATAGACATCTACAACGTAAATGCGCTACCCACCTTGAGATATAAGTTCTAAGGTGTCAATTATAGTTAATAAGTATATTAATATTATATTAAAAACGCCCACGATTAAGTCTATAGGAAACTCACCACTCGTGAACCGAAGATCGTGACCTGCTTATTGAGGGCTACGAGGTATTTTATATATATATGACATTTGCAGCTTAATGTAAAAAAATGTTTTGAAATACGTGTCCAAACATTACAATACATGTTCTTGGACAATAGTTTTGAATAGATAATTCATTTTAAGCTTATTGACTGACTGCAATGTGGACTAGTGTTTTGTAGGATAACATGAAGGAAGTAAAACATTATAATGAATGGTGATTTACTTTTCCATTTTTCCTAATATAGAATAATGAAATATGTAGAGACGGGAGGAAAACTTTTAACATAAAGCGAGGAAAGTCAATGCTAAGAGAGGCGTTTTTTGTTTAACCACAAAATTTAAAATTATTGCGTTCTTCAGCGGTAGGCAGCGGCTTGGCTCTGCCCCTGGCATTGCTGAAGTCCATGGGCGACGGTAACCACTCACCATCAGGTGGGCCGTATGCTAGTCTGCCTACAAGGGCAATTAAAAAAAAAAAAGTTCTTCAGAACAGTGGTCCTGTATAAGAAATTCGTCGATACTTATTTCCCACAACGCCCTTATTGTAAACATTTCTATTTTCTTTTATACCCATAGGAATCGAATAATAAATTCGAGACCACTAGAGATTTTGGCACCGAAACTGTGTACGAAATGAAATGCTGAGCATGCCTTCCGAGAATAAAACAAATAAAGGATAAACAAAAGCCCTCTCGCATCATTTTCGGTTTTGTAACCCCGAAAATATGGGTTCGCGTCGTCCTCAACATCGTATTATGTTTCCATTAGAGCTTGTTGACTTAACCCTTGAACTGAACGGTGACTGCGGCTTTGCCCGTCTCGTCCTAGCTCGTATAAACTTTTTACGATGCAAAGGCACGCCGCGTCCTACTGATTTATTTTCATTATCCCTCTGATGATATTTTTCGACCCAGATTGTCGAGGGTGCGGGGTCCGTGACTTAAACAAACTGACAATAACGCTACCAAGCTCTTTATTGTTTTTTAACGTTTAATAATTAAATCGATTTGTTTTTGTTGCTGAAGAGTTTGTGCAGACGTCGGTAACTGCAGTGATTTTTCACTATATGATAGCGACAATGAAATGATGGCCCACTAACCCAATTTTGGACTGCAGCAGTTAGTCTGTACGTTTTACTATTCGTTTTCAGTTTTGGCAATAATTCCATCGGAGAACAAATTATACATATTCATGAGTCTTGAAGCTTCCAATGCATCTTCATATTGACGAAATTAGAATCAGTTATTTCAATCAACGCAATTTATTTCGTATACAATCAGTTAGTTCCATATAGATTTAGAAAAATGCAACACAAAAAATCTAAAGGGAATACGAAATAAATGGTTAATGATATTATTTTATTAGAAAGTTTAAAATAAAAGAGTCGATAGTTATAATACAATTACAAATACAAATTTGACGAAGCATGTTGCTGATAACTTTATTTCTGTAATCTGACGAAGCATGTTGCGGATAATAACATGTACTTTTAGGTTAGGAATATTGTGTTCTTTTTTTTTATAATAAATAAATTACAAATATTGTTTTAAATTGAACAGTACAGCTTTGAGCTACTATTGACATGGAAAAGTATTACATGGAGACTAAAATTCACCTCATTTAAAAGCTATGTGAAATTCCTGTCCAAATTATGTCTGTAACAGCGTTTTCATTTAGGACTGCTCATAAACGCTGGTATGAGAATAATAAAAAAAGTCTACTTTCTCACTGTCGTTATTTCCTACTCCGAGAGGTTGCCTTTAATTGTCGTCGAATAAGCGAAGCAGTGAAATTTAATGAATCACATTTAGGTCAAGGCTTCGTTACAGTAACAGATGCTGGTTCGCCTGTAATTTGTATCAACACAACGCAATTGATCGCTTTGTTTTGTTACAGACTTATCTTTCTCCATTTTGCTCTTAAAATTGACTAACTACGTTAGATGCATTATTAAAATTAAAAAAGTACGTTGTCTAAATAGAAAAAAAAAAACGTTTTTTTTTTTTTCAATTAATATCGTGCTTTTCTGGCGGTTCTTTTAAGCAGTGCACGACTTGAATATTTAATGCTTGTAGCCCCTGGGAAATACCGGTAGTACTAAAGCATTGTGCTTAAGATTTTTCTCTGCTTCCTATTTTACTATTTTGCGCCTGGATCGTAACTGTTGATTAATCCCAAAACTCTTTGGTTTCACTAATCACTTTGAATGCAGATGAATTTGAAAATCTATCTAGTCATTAAAGTTTGGATTTGAAGTTTAGGCTTAAGCAAAATTACAAGAGCGAATGAACCACGATCGAACCTGTATTTGCAAGGTTGAAAAGGTATGGAACGATTTAGAGCTAAACTCCTGCTTACCGCAGCAACAAAAGGTCCTTGAGGACTAGTGCGCTATTATGATGCTATCTCACTTGTCTTGCACGTGAGGACTTTATTTATTGACCTGACTGACATAATGCTAGTTTCTAGGCTTGAACTACGTGTCACGCAATCTTATTTGAAGTAAAGCTTATAATTGTCTACTAAATTACGTCTAGTAGAGGCTCATTTTTTGAGGGTCTTTCTAAAATATCTAACGATATGTTGAGGTGAAGCATATATTTTGAAAAAAATATAAATCGGTTGAGTGTCGCTTAGTAGATGAAATAGAAACGAATGTTT
Organism: Bombyx mandarina; assembly: GCF_003987935.1. Next base: position 1,926,454 of record NW_021011483.1, read on the forward strand.
GTAACGGTTGTAATATTTGTAAAGGTACGTTACTACTCAGTAAATATTTTCTAAATTGTTACTAGATTTGCTGCTAGTACACTTTATTGCAGCAAAAAGAAAGTTTAAAACAAGGAAAAAAATTTCAACTTAATCGGTATTCACAGAATTCACGAACTCTTTTTATTTTGTGACGACAGTCTCACGTATCCTTAGTCTGGATCTATCTAGTTAGTAGACGATTCGGATCACGACCCGAAAAAAAAAACAGGTGGCTTACGTATGTATGTAATGTCGGATAAATATTATTCAGGTGTTCAGTATTGATCTTACTTTTGGAAACGATAACTACGAGAATGAAGTGCAATCAGTTAAATTAATTGTTCAAAATTACTCTGTTTCAAGATAGCAGTTTTTTTAAAAAGATCGTTATGGTTTTTGGTTTTGAAGTGCTAAGTGATGAAGTCTTGCAGATGTAGAAGATTCAGAAGCAAAACCAGAGAAAGAACCAGAAGAAATTCCCAAAAGAATTAGAAGGGCAGTTTTAAGTGTTTTCTATTATTCTGGCGTAGTTCGGATGAGAGGATGTACGACTGGCAGTCGACCGCTCAGCGGAGCCGCTAGCGGGAGAGGTAGTGGCGAGCGGGAAGGGTGTCGGGACGCGAGCGCGACGACTGGTGTCCGCACGAGGCGCGGCGACATGCGCTGACGTGCGCGCGGCGCTGCGCTTGCTGCGGCGCGGCGCGATGCCCCCCCGGGCCTGACATGGAGGAAGGTGGCTATTGGCGGCCGTCCTGCTCGACGCTGTCGCTCGCCGAGCATCATGGCAGCTCGACACACCTGTGCGCACGGCACGCGCCACAGTCGACCCGTCTCGCTCACCGCCACCCGCCCCATCCTCACCATTCGCACGCGCATCAGCACGCGCACGCTCACCATATGCCGCACGCGCAGCACGCGACTTCGTGTCCGGTACACAGCCCTTTCAGACAACCAACCCCTGAATATTGTGCAGCTCATTCACAGGTAATTTTAATATAAAAACATTACATTTAATTTAATATTTTGAACCTAATGTTAATCGTGCTATAATCATAATTTACCGGGAAGTTTTATAGCATCCTCAATTTGTGATTTGATGAATGAAGTGATTGACGAACTTGTAATGATGGTTGGGCAAAAACTTGACTACTTATTTAGTAAATAATCGATTATATTGTACTAAGTGCATCCATACCTACTTTGTTTGGATTGACAATTGAGGTAAAAAAAACCAGAAAATAACTCATTGATAAGTTAAGCTAGAAAAGCTGTGTGAAAAAAATAAAAACACGCATACTATTTTTTTTAATTAAACCGGTAATGAAATAGCACTTTCTCCCTACATTCAGGAAGCTGTTGAACGTTTCAGACTTAACTATTTTAGCGTACCTAAAATGATCTTATTGAGAACGGTAAATTCGATTTTTATTTTCCGGTACGTTTAAGGATTCTCGTATATCACATTAATGCGGCCCTGACGGCAAATAGCAGCTGCTCTTGATTGATGGAAACCTCATCTATAATGCGCCCTAATGTGGAGAGATTGATGTACCATAGAACACGAAGCGATTTTTCTTAACAAGATAGTGTGTTACCATTTTAAATTTTAAATTATTTGACGTAAGATATAATATACACACGAAATAATCACACACGTTAGCAATAATTTGGTTCTGAACAAGGTTTAGGTTAGAAACAAGTGGATGTTTATAGAGAGTACAGTGTGTTGAGGATAGAGTCTAACAACAATGGTAATAAACACAACTTTAATAATCTAGTTTACCATCCAATAAACCAAAATTGCTTTAGAAGAAAATGGAACGCATGAGACGCCGACGAATCCGAATCAATTCAGAAATAAAAAGAATAATAAATCAGAATGGGCGTTTACCCTCGCTCTGGTTTTGAAGCCTCACACGCGTATTAAATTATGTACCTATTGCAACCTGAAAAAGAAACCCCCTCAAATGAAACATTCGATTTTTTGCTTAAGACGTGCCGACGTGCTTACCTTGTTGTGACGAGAGTAAAACATTGTTATCAGATTCCGGACTTAAGGTCGGAGGATCTTACATTATATAATGTATGACTGATTACATTAACTTGAAACGTACCAACCCTTGAAATGGCGCTGCAGCGATCTACCTTACCTTACCTACCTATCTTACCTTCGTAGGCAGACGAGAATACTGCCCACTTGGTGGAGAGTGGTTACCTTCACTGATGTACGTCATCAATACCAGTGGCATAGCTAAGTCGCTGCTTACTGTTGAGAGCTCTCTGCAAACTTCGTTTCAAGGAAGACATGTCATAACACTCCGAAAGCACCGAGAAGGGAAGTTCATTCCAAAGCGTAGTACGTAGTAAAAATGACCTCCAGAAGTCACTGTGGATAAACGCAATGCTTCTAGGTGGTATGGATAAACTGTTCCATTAGCAGGCGGTGCGATGGCAAAAACGATATGACGGCATAATCTCAAGCAATTCCTCAGAGCATTCTAAACTTTCCAATAAGTTAATATCTATAAGTAAAACGTTTTCAAAATCAGCTCAATAAAAAGTTCTTTCTTTTTTTAAATACAGAACTTCATCCTCAATGTTTTTATGAGAATAAAATCAGGCTCGATTTGTTTTCATAACCCTATTTTATTTTTATTGTAATATATAATTGTAATATATATATTAACCCTACAGAGTTCCGAAGTAATCTACGCTCTCTTAACTGGTCTCAACTAACTCATATTATGTACGTTTGTTCCCCGAACAACAATTTGTATATATTATGCAAGCTTTTGTTTTCGTAAACGGCCACGAAAATGTAAGTTTTGAAACCGTGTTAGATACAGGTAGATATATCGGCGCAACACTTGTACTAGCTTCACTACATAGTATAAAACAAAGTTGCTTTCTCTGTCCCTATATCTGTCCCTATATATGCTTAAATCTTTAAAACTACGCAACGGACTTTGATGCTGTTTTTTTAATAGATAGAGTAATTGAAGAGGAAGGTTTATATGTATAATAACATCCATTAAATAGTGGAGAAATCAATAATAAATTACAGTTTCCGAAGCGAAGCGAGGGCGGGTCGCTAGTAACTAATAAGTTAAAAAAATAGAAAGTTATTGTTTATTAATTTTAAAATTATTGGTTAACTATTATGTAAAGAATTGTATAAGAGTGTATTCAAGAGGATGTAAAAGCAACATGAAATCCATTGCATGGAAAAATTCTTATATATAGTTGTTTCTGTTATATAATGTTTGTTAACAGGTCACACTAAGGGTCTAAAGTCCCAGAGATAAAATATATCTACTTAGTTCAGACAGAGGCAATCCGCTAATTTCGGTTTCGTCGAGCGATATTATCTGTCTTAAGTTCATTACGTAACATACAATATAATCCCAATATAGTCTCAATTAATGCTTCATAATAAAGAAGTAAAACAAAAAATATATAGACACATCGACGTACTTTCTAGATGTCTTCAGCGTGGCTATTGAACTGCCCACATTTTAAAAAATGTCCAATATTTTACTGGATGGTCTCACAATGTAACATTGTTTAATTTTCGGAATATAATTTATGCATAGATCTAATAAATATTTTTTCTAAAACTGGCAATGTAGTAGACCAGTGACCAATTAACTCTTTATTCTCTCTAACTCTTCATTATTCACAAAAAAATATTACTAAGGAAAATCATAACACAGTGAACACAACATATCATTCTATATAGGATTAAAAAATAAAAAAAACTCATGAAGTTCTCTGACTCTGATAAAATTACAATTTTTGTATTGATAGAAATTGATCTGCGCTGTGTAAATGCGATACTTTATCTGATACCATTTAAAAATAATCAAAGAATTAACGAATACCCGACATAAAAAGCTAATGATTTTAATACATTAAATAAAATCTGTGAATTATGACGTCAAACTAAATACCAACCATAACAAATGTGGCTAATACTTGTATATTGGTGTACAATCCAAAGAGTAAAGTAAAAAGAAAGGATGTATGTAAATGTGTGTAGCAATGTAAATATGTGTAACAATTTTTTAAATCTGTTTTATAATTGGAATACTAAAACCTTTGTTTTTATAGCTTTGTCACAGTATCGAAATTATAATATATTGGCATCGCCTAAATCTCATCATTTTAATTGCTATTACAACGGCTAGTCATAACATAATTTACGCTTACAAATTGTGACTCAAGTCAACTAAGTGATCAGATTTTTAGAAAAAAGCCTGGATTAAGGCGAAAAGACAAATACATAGTTGAATGCGATTTTATACGGCACCCGTTCGGGCTAGGCTGGACTAGGCTATCGATGAATAGGTAGGGGAAAAAATTGACACTTATTAAAATAAATTGGAGCAAAATTAATATCGGTGTACGCGAGTAATAGATCCTATATTCAATTGAACACAGATGAAAATAGATGTAACACGTTAGACAAGTTTTTTTTCCCGAATGTAATAAGTTTAGAATTGCATTTCCTAAACAACACAAATTCGAATGAAAACCCATTGTTTTCATTAATAGTTATGAAGAAAAAATATACATGAATAAATTTGCCATAAAAACAGCCAATGTTTATATTCACTTTACACGGAAACTTGTATGGATCGAAAAATCCACAGATGGAGACTATCTTTCTTAAATGTCACATACTCGTAGTAAGATAAAGAAGGGGATGGTAATTACAGTTCTTTCACCAATTAAAAAAAGTACATTTAAAAGCTTATTACAGAAATGTCTTGGAGCACGACGTAGACAAGCAAAAAGGTTTCTAACCCAACACAATTACCGTCAAGATGTTGCCGTTTGAAGTCAAATTATTGACCGTGGCTCGTTTGATTGCGTCTTCGGTAGCTACGGCTTTGGTTGGTTCGTTTGTTAAGCAATAGTTTGTAAATTCTTAGATCGTTTGGCTTAATAAATCTTGCGGTTGATTGCATCCTTTTTGCTTAACTAAGTAAATTTTCTAGATCATGAAAGCGGTACTTTTGTTGGGCGAGGAAAGTAAAGCATGAAAGAGGAGTGCATGCGACAGATATGCGAATGTTGAGATGGATGTGTGGAGTGACAAGAATGGACAAGATAAGAAATGAGTATATCAGAGGAAGTGTGAAAGTAGCCCCGGTAAGCAACAAATTAAAGAGCGGACGGTTAGCGTATTATGGACATGTGATGCGTAGAGAGAAAATGCATGTGACTAGAAGATGTATATAAATGGTAGCGCAAGGTAGAGAGGGAAGAGGTCCACCGAAGAAGAAATTGATGAAGTGTGTGAATGACGATATGAGAAAGAGAGAAGTGGGTGTTGAGATAACGGCTGATAGAAGAGAATGAAAGAGAAAAACTAGCTGTGCTGACCCCACCTAGTGGGATAAGGTGGAGAAAAAGAAGAAGAAGTGAAAAGGTTTACTTTTTATAAACCAAAATTGAAATATGCATATTTATAACTAAATTTATTTTAATCATGTGAATAGGTAAGGTCTACTCAATACCTGTACAGAAAGTTTATGGGCTACTGGAGGCAATAGTCTTCACGAAGTAAATGCCGCCAACCGGTCAAAACAATTGAGGTTAGATTGACGATTAGATTAAAATTACAGGTATGCTCATTTGAACAGAACGCGTTGTTGCTTTATAGTATAAAATGTAGTAGGTACGATGATACTAAGCAATTGTAGTTCATAAAATCAAACGACCTAGGAGCAGGCACAATGATTAAAAAAAACTTATCTTTTAATCAAACAATAAACCTGATGCATTGTATTCATTGACGATATCCCCAGTGAAGAATACCCTATAATAAACAGTATAAGTATACATATGTATACATGTTGTGAACGTCTCATGTCACATCATAATGGTCTTTACCTATGAAATTGCCCTTAGGTAGACCTAAAGTTAATAATTTTTAAATATGCACAGTAGACAATGAACTTAACTAAAATACGGAACGCAGTGCAGTAATAGATAGACAAACAAACTATAATGGTATAAGTAGGTCTCGCATAACTTACAATGAACCCGTTCATACTCATTACTAAAACTGCAAAATAAGAATTGTGTACAGTTCGATCTTCATCAAGTAAAAAAAATACAAATCTCGATTTTGAGTTGGTACGAATTACAGTGTTTCCTTTGTCACGCGTCTCAACTCTGCGTTTACACAATTCTAGGCATAGTTAAGGCTAATTGACAAAATTTAATATATTATGTAAACGTAGCATGTACATTTTATTGGGTACTTATGGTTTTTCTTCTGGTCAGCTGCTGGATTTCTTAACAAGCGAATGAACAATCAATTACTGGCGAAATATAAATAACTTCGAAATTGTCGCTGAAGGTATAGACGATTATCCCTACTGAGAATAACAGAGCACTGGATAGCCATTGTAGGACACTTATAACTCTCTTCAGACGAGGAAATATGTCTAAGAGGTCGAGAAACACCATCCGTATTCGATGATTTGACATAGAACATGAATCCAACTCCAGCGACAAGTGGCGCCGTAGTAAAAAGGAGGTTAAGTGGTTACTGAAGCCCTTAGACGTAAACACCCTGAATATTGCCTCGCGCTTTAAGATATGAGGACGAAATTTAATTTTATTCCATAACAGCTGTACCAACCTTTAGACCGAAGACTAATCTAAATTTGTATTTACAAAAGCTTTATAAATCTGATGGCATCAAAAGTGACTTGAAACTTTTAGTAATTTCCAAGATAAAGTCAGATCAGTGAAGTTAAACTTCTAAATGAGATCAGATGACAAATGATCTATCTTCGTCTTCGACGGAGTGCCTTTTAATTTGATGAACGACGAAACAAAAGTCTTTAGATTTAATTTTACAATCGTGACAGTTATTTTAATCACCTTCCTAACAAGGAAGATGGTTAAATTTAATTACACTAACGGCAACAAATGTAGGTATTGTCCGCCAAAAAATGCTAATTTCGTCTTTGTCTGTTATCCTTAAATTAGATTGTTCATCATATTGTTAACATTTTTGGTAATGTTTCTAGCATGATCTCATCAAACTAAGATTTGTCATGCGAGTATTTTCTACAACTAGGTGTTTTTGTTGCATTGGTTCAGTGTGCCCCCCATAGACATAACAAACGCGAATGAAACTCTCACCTTGAAAATTAAAAGTCTCAGTAGTATATTCTGAAGAATGTTATCGTAGCCTAAATAATAAGACGCCACGTATACTTGTATCAAGCGAGGTCACTATACCGGCACATAAATCCCACAAACAAACACAAATTTTTCTAAGGAAAAACGCACTTAACACACGAATGGTTTTTGTGTATCTTCGAGAATTTTTGGTATAAGCCTTTATTTTAGTAAGAAATCTAAAAATATAGTATAGCAGAGAAATTATTTTTAACTCTATCAAGTTACGGCTTAAAATGTTATTTAAGCAGCAACAGAGTATCCACTTAGAAAGCCGTTTTATGGTCATGTTAAGTTGTAGAAAGCGAAAAGTTGTCTAAACACTGTTGTCGCACACGAAACAAAAGTCTTTGAATCATATATTTTTTATTTTTTCATAAAGATTACAGTAATTTTAAAGTCCAAATGTTTTCATAAAGAAAAAACTTTTGGCTATATAAAAACAAAACCGTAAACCGTAAATCAACAACAGCACCTGACACCATTTTATTTATGAAGCCAAAATCTCTTGCGTCATAGTATCGTGAAAATTTGAAAGGATTGAGCGTCGTAGTCTTGTCTGGCGATTTCAAAGGCAATTATAATTTGTCGCACGATTGGGGTTATACCATTATCGATGAATTTAATCTTTCGTCTCTCAAAGAAATCCGGTACTAAAGGTAATGAAATAATGTAATTATATTTTAGATCTTTAACTATATTTAACTTCTTCAGACTTGCCTTTGTTGGATTGATTCTAGAACGAATATCAAAGAAAATTCAAAAGGTGCCACCGACAAAATTTTCTTATAAACTTTCTGTTCTGTTAACTATTCTATAGACGAGAATTGTAGTCTCCCGTATAGGTGTGGTTGGAGTATGTATGCGTCGTCGTCCGGACGCGTAGCGTAATTTGGTAAAGGTAAGTAAGTACCTGAGTAGGCGCCGTCGGTGTTCGGATAATAAATGAAATACGACACCTTGCACACTAATTAAATGTTTATTAAAATTTACACTTAGTCCACACGAAAATACAACACGGTCTATATTATTAAAATTATGAAGAATGGAAGGTTATGAGCACAGACAGATATTCAGTTTATAAACAGTACACAGAAGACACTTTACACTTTACGACAATACAGCAACGATAGACACAAAGAAAGCGTGTTATCACAAGAGATGCAAAAGCTTCGAAAACAATACAACAGTATATATTTAGCAAAAGCGACGTGCGTTCAGTACGAGGTAAGTTTCGACTGGGGGCGTGGCTAGCCGCGATCAGCTGCGCAGGAGTGCTTTTCGATCTACCCCCGACATTCCGTTCAAGCGCGCGTGTCCACAGCGCAAACGAACGGGCGACCAGCTGATTGACGCGGTACGATAAATTGTCGTGTGTGTATGTCTGTTTTATATGTAATGTAGTAATAATATATTAATAGATATGTTATATGTGTGAATGTATACTCTGTGTGTATTAATAATTATATTAAATAAATATATTATATAAGTATTATGTTGTGAAGAGTAAATGTGTATGTGCATGGAATGTGGGATAAGCCCACAATTCAATGAAACGTTACACTAGACGATAACGTCAAATGATTCCAATTTATGAGACAATTTGTAATGTAAAAACCATTAACGTGTAACATTACCAAAACCTATATTTTAATGTACACACTATATAATATTGGGCAATATTTTATGCAGCTCTGTTTCTTCTAGACAAATTGTTACAGGCTCACTTCGGTAATTAGTGTCGTGTCTTTCTCGTGACAGGCCCATTTTTCTGGCTCAACTACTATCTGAGTAATAATGTTTTAAATTTTAAATAATGCCCATTGTTTTAATATTAGTAAATATTATTAACTCGAATGTTTTTTATTGCTAATTTTGTTTTCTAAATTCCGAAATAAACAGGTTCGGAGAACAAAAACTGGACTTGTTCAAATTCATTATTGCTCGCTTCTCGGTGCCCTCCTTTCCATTCAATTGCCCCGGAGCTACGTTTAAATATCTTAAAGTGTATTGACGTCTACAAATTCAGCAAGCCTCACTTATCAGCTGAACGCTTCATTAAATTATTGGTCGCTGTAACAGCTTTGTACATTTCATCATATGTTCGTTGTAACATGATTATAATTTGTATTCTAACTATGAACCTTAACGTATATTGGCAAGTGTTGTGTTTGAATGTGAGCATTCAATTGTTTGTGTTGAGCCGTGTTACTAAGTTGTTGGTATAGTTAATGAAACTTGTGTAATGTGAGAGTAATTCTCATGTGCGGTCGGTCGTAAACTCGGGACGTACCAGTATTCTTATCGACTTTTCTTTTACGACATCCGAATTTATTATGTACCGGCTTTTCGTTATATCTTTGACTTCACTAGGTATTATTTGAATGAAATTTTTTTGATGAACTCATTACTCGTGTGCACTGCACGTAATTACTGTGAATATGGAACTCATTGATCTACTACAGCTGTAGTTATAAATATGTATTATACCAGTAAATACAGTGGTAGTCAACAAAGTATAAGGTATTATTAAGTATTTCAATGAACATGAACGATACAAATTAATTTTCCACTGTAATATAAAATTTAATTAATACTCAGAGAACGGAAATAGAGTTGCCTCCAATATTTATTTATATTTGCCTAATTTGCTTAAAACCGAAATACCATTACCTTTCTTACTATTTCGGTACAAAACCTTGACAGAATGCTTAGTGTGGGATATAACAGTTATAGGTTGACCCAAAACGTTGATTTGAATGAAAATTAATGCCCCTTGAGTTATTGCGGCAACTAGAGTAGAATTACAACCCACATAAAGGCCAGATTAGTTTTACTATGTGGTTCTTAGCTAACCAAATGGCTGATATTTTGCGATAAAGTTTAACGTTTCCTACAAAGTAACGTGGCTGCGGAAATGAATAATCTATAGCGTCTCTTGACTTTATTGTATATGGTAGTTGAACTTCTTTCGACTGATACTTTTCTCCGCTTCTGGTGAATCGTCATATTTCATTCTCTCCCACTTTCTTATGGGCGAAGTCGGAGCTAGTTAGCACGTTTTGGGTTATTTTCTAATTAAGTACATTGCGGACTCTTTAGGCCTTTTACTGATACCCGGTCGATGGGAGTAACAGATCGGGTTATGTCGGACTTCGGTGCCTCCAGTTGAGAGGGGGAGAGGAGGAAGACCGAGGTTACTTTGCTCGAGAAGATCAGGTTCAAGATTTTTAAATACTCAGGAATGTGCCAGTCAAATCTCCGTTGACACACTTAGAAATCTAACAATAACAAGAATGTATATGACTTCATTGGTATAGTATTTATTTCCAGTAATTAGTTCGCTTTACATGTTTCTATCTGTCCGATAAAATGAATAGCATCAGTACTACCTCCAGCATTAATGTCTATTCAAGTAACGAAATATATGCAAATAAATTTCATACGAGCGAAACCGACAGTGAATCTAAGATATTTTGATTGTAATTATTATTTGGCCTTAACGCACGTTGTCATCGTGACGCCGGGCTTTACAGGATCCGTCTTATTGATTAATTACGAACATGTTACTCCTGATAAATGATTTCGATCCTTCGCCTGCCCGTTATATTGATACGGATAATAAATTCTACTTGATTCTAGACGTATTGGTTGTAAAAGTTTAGTTATCTATTTTATTCATGTTTTTGTTGTGTAGTACTAGATAGGAAAGGTTCGTCACCGTCAAGTAACTCATCGTGTGAAAAGTGCGGCCGAGATACTCACGTTAAAAACGATTTTCCTTACTTTGGTTAGTCTTTTTTACTTTCAGCTAATGATTTCACTACACCTCGTTTTTATGAAAAATGGAGTGCTAGTTTTAAAAGTAATTTAAAAAGAGAAGCACCTTTGATTTTTAAATTTCATCTTAGATGCTACTGTTATTAAATTCCGTTTTATAAATTTGAGTTTACTCTAAATAAAGGTACAGAATTCATTCAGGTTTTGATTTTTTAAACTTTTTTTTTTAACTTCCCTACTATAAGTTCGAGATTTATAAATATAAAATTGTAAAAATGCCTCGGAGTATACCGTTTCGTCTTTACGGTATTGGGTTTTGGCGTCACATTTGAGAATGCTTAAGTCAAGAATCATGAGTATAACGTTAGACATGTAATCGTGACAGCGATTTCAGTCGAGTCCCAATAATGTTGCCAAGTTTGATATGTCACTCTCTGACAGAAAATTTTCATTCGTATATTATCCAAACATGCTCTCAGAAAAATAAGAATATACATACAATGTAATTTAGTATAACATTATTATATAAAACACATATCAGCGTTGATAGTCACCTCGGTCCAGATGCAAGTGAATTCTGACGTTCACATGAGCTAAAATTCTCAGCAAATTTGTTAAAAATTAAGTAATCTTAACCGAAGCATTACGTTCCGGCACGCGTTTAAGGTAAATCAGGCTTTAGTGAACATAAATAATGAATCGTAATCTTTCATCATAACACTAGTAGGCAGAGCGAAGAATAATACCAGCAACTAAATTAGGCACATGCGATGAAACAGTTTGAACAAGAAATAAGATAAATCAAAAGGAATTCTCGTAAAGGCGTTTAGTATTTGTTCGTCGAGACTACAAACAGCGGAAGACCAATCAATCTGTTATCGCAATTCAATAAGCAATAAAACGGAATGTGATTGTTTCTGATTCCGATCGTGTTGATTGGTGATCATCGAGGCTTCGCGTTGAAAATTAATTCGACCATGCGTTCGCTTTGTTTGCTGTTGTATGTGCCTGCATTGTTCTTAATAACTCAATGCACTTTCTTACCTTATAGGGACATGCATGATTATGTGAAAGACGGACGTAAGTTGAGTTTTGTTTTCTAAGACTTTAATTTTGATTGCCGTCTGAAGTATTATCATGAGTATATATCAGGAATATCAGGAGTATTACCTATTCTATTGTTAGTCTGGTAATTCATAAATAGTATCTTGAATATATTGTAGTATATTGTAGTATATTGTAGTAGATAAGTATATTGGTTGTGGGGTCGATAATGGTATCCTGGAATTTTTTTATCGCAGCAGTAAATCTAAGGAAGCATTTTTTAATTTCAAGTTTCAAGATTGTCAGTGAGTTCCGCCTCCTCTTTTTGTTAAAATAAAAAAAGAAATTCTGCGATTTGATTATTTTAGCCCCTAATTTAATTATTGTTTTCTGAACATTTAATCTATCAATTTAGTCAATCGTCGTGGAATTAGAGTTCACCAAAGCTAAAGATCATGATGTTTCGTGAACGTTATGTATTCATTCGTTGTCTTTGTATTTACAGCATTCTATTACTAATGTTAACTGTGACTAAGATCAATGAGTTTCTCGCCGGTTCGTCTTAATGGGTCGCGATTCCGATCCGGTGGTAGGTTTTGAGAAGCACTGCTCCTGCTAGGGTTTAGTGTTAGCAAATTTTCTCAGGTAGAGCCCGTGATCTCACCTACGCGTCCGGGCATGGCTGTAATAATCTCTTAGGCTACCAGCGAATAGGTGCAAAAAAAACACATATTCCAGAAAAATCTAAACATAGGATAGCTTACTTATCTGTGAGAAACTTTTCTTTTTGGCACGCTGTATTTGTTCGTATTAGTGATTCGAGTGATTTATTTGTTTGTTTCGCTGTAACGATTAAACGTTAAAAGAGATAATTTTGGACAGAAACTAAAACATAAAGATTCTTAATGTTGTTCTTCTATCTAATATTCCCAAAGGAGGGTCTGGCATTAGAATATAATGAAATTTGTATCTTTTTAATTTTTTTATTGCTTAGATGGGTGGACGAGTTCACAGTTACTGGAGCCCATAGACATCTACATCGTAAATCTGCCACCCACCTTGAGATATAAGTTCTAAGGTCTCAGTATAGTTACAACGGCTGCCCCACCCTTCAAACCGAAACGCATTAGAGCTTCACAGCAGAAATAGGCAAGGTGGTGGTACTTACCCGTGCGGACTTACAAGAGGTCCTACCACCTGTAATTACGCAAATTATATTTTGCCGGTTTGATTTTTATTAACGATTTTTATTATACGTAAATTCCATTTCTTTAATTATAAAATTACAGGTGCAGTCGATGGTCCGTTTCCATCAAGCTTAAAAAACGTACCGTACTATTGTTACCAACCTCCCTCCAAAGGACCTTGCGATGGCATGCATTTGGTCTGGTTCTTCGACGTTGTGAGGAGACGATGCATGCAAATGTTCTATTCAGGATGCGGAGGAAACGAGAACAGATTTAACAGCAAAGTCGAATGTAATAGGCATTGTGAGAGCAAGAGGAGAATTTAAAGAATATTAAAAGAATCTGACATAATTTGTTTTTAATACGCTTTTATTAGCTTCAGACATATGAATGTTTGTAACGGAATCTTTCAACATGATTTTGACCCCCTTCAAAACGTCGGATTAACTCCAAATTTGGGTTTACTTAATAAGGACCGATGACAATTCAATATTAAAAAAAGAGAAAAAAAAATTATTGAAAAAATTTAAAGTCAACTAAAAATTGAAAAATAAATAATAGTTTAAAAAAACTAACAAAATACGCTTTTATAGAAAGTCCAACTGACAAATGGATATTAAATTTTTATTAATTTGAATTAAAAATAGTGTTTTCATAAAATATTTATAATGTACTTATAACATGCACCCCACGTTTTTTGTTACTTTTTTTAAACTATTATTTATTTTTTTAATTAAAAATTTGTCTTAATCAATTTGACATGCTACGATATTTGCTCAATCAAACTCCGCATTGTAGTTTATTTAATTACAAGTCGTTAACACTTGTCACTTTAAATGTTTATAATAATTGTCAATTTTTTGTCAGTATAGAGCAGCCTTTCTCAAAGTGGGCGATAACGCCCCCTTGTGGGCGCTGCAAGTCTAAAGGGGGGCGGTAAGAGACCCAGAAAAAAAAGGGATTGTTGTGTAGACAATTTGTAATTTCATTTAGCAGGACTCTTAGACACCGACTGAGCTCTCGCTATAGTGGTTTTTAAGTAGGTTAAAAAATGGGGGGCGCTAAATAATAATTTATTCTCAAAGTGGGTAGTAGACAAAATAAGTTTGGGAGCCTCTGGTATAGAGTGAAGCGACTAGGGCTGTTGCCGAATGTAGTTTCAATTGGTAATTACGTTATACTTAATGGAAACTGCGATGCAAGGTGTAATAGTTATTATAAATTGCATTCCAAATTCCGATCAAATAATAAAGTGCAACATTGGCAATATGATTTCAATGATACTACTATGGTAATCGGTAACCGTAACTGTGACAGTGTCAGCAAACGGTTTGTCTGTTTATCTATACCAATAAAATAGGACAATAAAACGAATCATCAATACATAATACTACTAATATGAGTTGTCGATGCTCGAACAAGATTTATCATTCTATAAAATAATGGTTATTAAGTTAATCATGGCAGTGTTCAGCTCGTTGATTTCGAACAGAGCGATAATGTATCCTAATTAAGTCTACATGAATGGATGTATAAAATATAATTTACCTAAATTAAATTTTATTAAAAAAAAAATTTGGAAGTGAAACGTTGTCTTCAGGCACGCGCACTGCTTCTCATTCAAAAAATAATAATATGTACTTCATTTTGTCATTTTCCCAAAACAGTATCCTCACAATGATATCTAATGAAACATAGGAAAGAGCCGTATTTGCTATGTTCTGTGTAACATTTGATTTTAAGGGAACTTTCACATGATGGTACGATCAAGTCTGAAAGTATGAACGTACTTTTATACCCATAAGCACGGAGTCGTCCTACCTCTGCTCGCTTTACAAACACCAACGTAAAACTTTCATAACGCACCTGTTTGCCTCTCGCATTTGTGAAAATATTCTACGGTTGGTTCCAAGTTTGAAAGTCGCCCTTTTTGCTGCCTAGTATATTAATTTTTGGAGTTCCATTGCCAAGTGACAACAATTGGAGTCGCAATAATAAACGGCCGTCTGGTGTAGTGGTAAGTGACATGGTCACTACACAAGGGGGTCGCGGGTTCGAATCCCGCCAAGGGAAGATATTTGTATGATAAATATAAATGTATTTCCAGGGTTATGGGTGTATATTAAATATATGTATGTGTATAAAAAAAATATTATATTTATTTCCGTTATCTGGTACTTGTAACACAAGTTCTTTACGAACTTAGCACTTATTTATTTATTTAATATCAATATGCTCATCTGTTCCTATATTGAAACCAATTTTTCATTGGCCCTCTCTAAGTATTCATTTAATTCATTTATTTGTATAGAATGCAGGTACAAGTATGGTCTAAGTATAAAATATATTCAATCCCACTACATTCTGCCTATTGGCATACAAATTTGAAGGAGAAAGTTACAGCTAATTTAAAGTAGGTATTAAGTTAAATTAAAGAGTGAGATTACAAAAGTTTATGATAACAATTGAGATCTTAATAAGGAGAATGTTACAATTCATTATTTAGGCATTCGATTATTTAGAAATAGAGANAGAGAGAGAGAAGAGAGAGAGAAGAGAGAGAGAGAGAGAAGAGAGAGAGAGAGAAGAGAGAGAGAGAGAGAGAGAGAAGAGAGAGAGAGAGAAGAGAGAGAGAGAGAGAAGAGAGAGAGAGAGAGAGAAGAGAGAGAGAGAGAGAAGAGAGAGAGAGAGAGAAGAGGGGGGGGGGGGGGGGGGGGAGAGAGGGAGAGGGAGAGAGAGAGAGAACAAGATATTAGTTTTACTTAACCAAACGCTTAGCTTAGCGAACTCGGTTAGTGTGTACAGAATTGAAGAAAAATGTTGAGAATTCGGTAATTATAAGGAAGTAATTGAGTATTTGTAATAATAGATCATCTTTATAAAATTAACGTCATAAGCTTTACCTTGCGTCAATAGCTTTATGCGATCGCACATCAAATCGTTTTGCAGTTTTTGATCAATCACATTCCACAGTCGGATCGATGTTAAGCATTTCCAAGCGACAGCGGCTCTGCCGCTTTCACTTAATTGCATATCACTTTGAATCGCACTCTGTGTTACCAAGGGCACTTGATGTTCGAACAGATAGTTTGTAGGAATCGTGCCATTTCTTTATTAACTTCGTACTTTAGTTTCTCTTCAATAAAAAGATGCGTGGTTTCGTGGAACACCGGATAGGAACGAAGTTCCTTATTATAAAAAAATTAAATTTACGTTCTATTCGAGGTATAAAGAAAATCATTATTCGGGTATTCATTTTTTATTATGATTTTTTTATTGATGAAAATAAAATAAAACTACTTTAGAAAGTTATCAACTTTATTTATTCACAATAATTTATAAAAAATATATAATATAATAATAATATACAAAGAAACAGATATTTATATGAATAATAATAATAACCGTCATCACGTAGACTATACATTAGACACTGTATAGCCATCATACTAAGACTATAAATAATACAAATTTTACGTTACGGACGTTTTTTCCCGGTTAGGGTACCCCTCCGCATCGTCCCATAAGGAACTTCGTTCCAATATTTGAGTCCATTAATATAGGGAAGTAGATGCAGTTGCAAGCGTAAAAAGGCCCCAATTTCAATGATTTAAAAAAAAGTAATAAAGTATATTTTATAAATATGATTATACAGAGGTTTTTATTAATGTTAGGACTAAAAGATTCACTAAAACTATATAATTTTTTTATATTATATTAAAATATCGCCATCATCGTCCGAAAATTTTTTAGTAAGTACTTTGCGATGACCATCAAAACTTCAGGATCATCTGAATTAAAAAACAAAATAATTAAATCCTTAGCTAAATGTTTACTTTGTAATAAAAAAACTTTAATAGAAGGATTTTAATTAATGTTAAAAATTGCAATTTTTTTAAGCAATTGACTAATGTTTTTTTCGTCCAAAATTGAGGTGTTAACATTCAGAAGATGCCACTTTTTGAATTTAAAAAAAAAAAACACACACACATATACACACACCCAGCTAAAGTGAGTAAAAGTAAAGTTGAACGTCCGTGACAGACGGATAGACAAATATGATATGTAAATCTCGGAGCGTTAGAAATTAATTTTAGGTGGCTTCTTGTGATGTGTGTTTTAATCACAGTTTATTTACCTGTTCAAAGAGATTGGTTCGTAAAGGCACGCCAATTTTATTAACTTACGAATCGAAGTTGGTTTATTTATTTACATAGCATCAACGTAATAGCGGGACCACATATGACGATGTTATGATTTATTATTCTTCTTCGTCACTCTTGGCAAGGTGATCGATTTCAGTGAAGTTTTACAACCCGGTGCCTTCAGATTTCGCGTCTAGTACTTACATGCAATAGGGAAATCTGTTGTAGCCTCGACCTGGTCGGTCCGCCTTATGGAAGGTCTGCCGCGCGGCCTGACACCGTCTACCACCAGGTGCTCTAAAAACTCCACCGTGCAAGAATTGCGCTAATTTTTCGTTTTTGATGAACGAACTCAGTGATGCGAAGCGCAGTCCGCGTTATCCCGAGGATTTCGCTATCAACATTTCCAATGCGACCAAACTGCATTTCGAACGAACTGCTAACTGTAAATATATAAATATGTTATTATGCCTATAATTGAGTCGGTATATAACAGCGGGCAGAGTGTACCAATAAAAAAAAATAAAAATATGTAAAAGATATTTATTTACTTTTTTTATTTATTACACTTCATATAAATTTACATTGGCTGACTTAATGCCTAAGGCATTCTCTACCAGTCAACCATAGGTAAATAATATAGAGTAAATAATGGTAGGTGCAATGAAATTTATATTAAGTTACGAATACATAGGGGGGGGGAGGTGATGGGAGAGATGTGCTCCGCACTAAATGCTTCACTTTCCCCCCTTTGCCTTTTCATGGGTTCTGTCTCATGCGAGGTTCGGATGCGGGTTGTTGAGCGAGAGGAGTTTTAGTCAGTTCGACTCCGACATGCCTCGCTCTCCATCCCCAGGGGAGGGCGGAAGACCGGCGATTTCCTCCTGACCAAAAAAAAAAGTTATGAATACGTACACAAAAAGTATATATGTACATATATACACAATCACATACATACATATAATAGTTTATACAGTATTAAAAGGAATATATTAATAAATATTGTTTTACAAACAACAAAAAACCGAATTCATTTTTAGACATTACTACATCGGTACATCATCAAGAAGATACTATTGAAATAATAAGCTCAAATAAATTCGAAAACTTCATTTCTCACGTCATTGTATTATGTCATTGGGGACTTAGAGAATCGAATGTTCGAAGCTCAAGATCGTATCTCGCTCTATTTCGAACGAACTAAACTCTTCTGACATCTTGTTACATTGGTATTCTCTTTGCAGTTTTTGTTTTCGTTCACTTATATTTCCAGTAATGTCTCTATACAACACGTATATTGAATATCGTATTTGTTATGCTGATATTCAATATAATAGGAACTTAATATAAGACTGGAAGTCAAAATTAAGTTTATTCTGTTCAAAATCTTCGATATACACAAGAAGACTTGGAATACAAAATGGAAATTCATATTTAAATTCACATTTTTGAAGTGAAACTTCTTTAGGCGCATGAGGGTAAAATTTTTACAGATGTAACGTCACGCTGGTATGCAACGGAAGTGTCGAAAATTTTTAATACAGCGCCATCTATGAGATTTTTTAGTTTGTAAAACTGCTGAATCGGTTGTTAATTCGATGCGTCGTTTTTTTTCTTCTAAATCTAAAAAGTAGGCTATCGGCCGCCGCAGACAATTTTTTCCGTTCCGTGCGTCCTACCCGTGCTTACCTACGGAGCCGAAACAGCCGGACTGCCGCAGGCTGATGATGATGAGACAATTTTTTCACAAAATCACTAACAGTATTAGTAGTTTATATAGTAATTTTTATTATTATTTATTTATATTAATTTAAAATCTAAATATTAATACGTGAAGCAAAAAACTTTGTATCCCTTTTTACGAAAATTGCGCGGACGGAGGAGTATGAAATTTTCTACACTTATAGAGAATATGGAGAAGAAGTGCACAATGCTAATATTTTTTTAAATAATGCATAAAAGATACATTAAATCTATAAAGAAAACATTACACACACTACATACCATGTATTTGACGCACACACGCATGCATACTATTTATTGTCAAACTTTTATTCTTGACGTCTGTGGTCAAATTGAGAATAGATTAAATATTGTTTATCTTTATTAATATTTTTTTATAATTGGGAAAATTTGTGATTATAGAAGTATAAAATACAATCATAATAGTGTACAAACTTACAATTCCAATTAGTTATAGTCGAATTTCGACTACTGCGGGACCTCTAGTCTTATTAATTACACAATATTTTTTAAAAAAATATTAAAAATACACTTTTTAAAAAACACTACGACACAAGCCAACTAGAGTGAGAAACCTCCTCACAATTCGCGCAGTATCGAGGATAACTGCTTTCTGTATTAGGCCCCTAACCCAGCTGGATAATTATTATTATAGTTATTACTAGCTAGTATACCTAATCTTTTAACTGACCAGGATATTATTATGTGAGATCCTCTCTTGTATTTCATCATCAATTTAAATTTGTCATTATTGTCATCACTAACGTCGAAAATGTTGGTAGTTTTTTTAATTTTACGAGTCACTTTTATAACGAATAGTTACTGATGATGATAACATAAAACGGTTACCGTGTCACGGGTCGTTGTTCTGCTCCAAGCTCATTAACGTGTGACCACGTCGCGCCGGACTCGATGCAATTGCTTTAGTTATTATTCAGTGCAAGCTCAGCGAGTTTTACGTTGAAAACGAACTATGCATTTCAGATATGACGAAGTTTTGCCCAGCAAAATCTAGATATTTTTTTTTGCAAGTTCGTGATTAATATTATATTTGAAATCCTTATATCCTAATAGCTGAACTTTTTGTATTATTATTATATGATTTTTAAAAATATCAGTCACCGTAGCTTGGGCTTGTAGACAATCATAATAAAAGTTTAAATCCAAAAATACTGCACTAGTTTTTACATAACGTTCTAAACGGCTCGGCTTCTAAAAGTCACAAACAAACAGAAAAAACAACACAACTTAGGTACGCCTGCTCTAATGAATAAGGTTGATAACTTAATTCTAATGATCATTTTATTGTCCTTACTTTCGAACTGAAATGCGTGGATCTTGCGACGCAGGTTTTATAGGCAGCGGCTTAACGTTGCCCCTGACATTGTCAACGTCCATGAGTGACGGTAACCATTTGCTATCAGGTGGGCCATAAGCACGTGTATCGCTACAAGGGCAACAACAATAAAATAAAAATAAGATCGCGACAGTAATTAATAATACATGCAGATTCACAATAGGTTTCCTTAAAAATCTGTGCATTTGTTTCTTATTCGAGATGTTGTTTATTCATCGTGGGAAAAAAGTTGAAGATATAATAATAATACTATTTACTTGAAAAACGATATCTACCCTAGAATTCGGATCATAGTTGTTGTATACGTATAATAATTCCGCACATGTCTCCAGGCAACGAAAATGTCAATATGTATTTTTATCTAAATCACTAACATCGGTGGTTTCTTAAAAGATATATCTGTTATAGAGTTTCTTTGTCAAAATGCATTGTATTGCGAACGGCAACGTAACATCGAATACTGCGCCATAAAAATATAGTATTAAAAATATAACACACATTTTTGCTTGTTACAGGTAATGGCGCATGAAAAGTCTCACTTCGCTTGATTTATGTACGTACGTATTGCTGCTTAATTTCCTGTGCGGGACTGCCATATAAGCGGTGCGTTTGTTTTCCGCCGCAGAAAAATACGTTTCTTTATATTATGTATTTACGAATTCATATGTGAGTGGTGCGAATCTCGATAAATCATTTCGATACGGAATCCAGTTTTGTATCATTTTGTTTATTTATTTTTCTTACTGGTGGTAGGATCACTTGTGAGTCCGCGCGGGTAGGTACCACCATCCCGCCTATTTCTGCCGTGAAGCAGTAATGCGTTTCGGTTTGAGGGTGGAGCAGCCGTTGTAACTATAGTTGAGACCTTAGAACTTATATCTCAAGATGGGTGACGCATTTACGTTGTAGATGTCTATGGGCTCCAGTAACTACTTAACTCCAGGTGGGCTGTGAGCTCGTCCACCCATCTAAGCAATAAAAAAATTTAAAAAAATAGCCAGTTATGTAGGCTTTGATTTTAATTTAATGTTTAATGTAAATCACCATCATTAATGAACATTAGAAATCGTATATTATTTTTCTGATGTCAGATATAAAATTTAGACAACAATGAATATTCTCACTCTTAAAGTGCGGAAGGCACTAAAATATCGAGTTCCTTATTCATGGCGGGGTCATAACCTTTTAGTCCTCATTTGGGGAACCTCCGCTTTTATGGTCGAGTGTGATATGAAGGGGCGTATAAACAGTGGCCTGTTACCCGGCTGTGACATACAGATAACTTTACCTCGTTAAATATTATGGTAGTTGATGAAAAGTTAGCATTTTAGGTGGCCTGAAATGTGTTTCAACGCTAGCATTGTCCCGGTTATAATGGTAGGGCATGTATTCGTGATATTTGGTTAATTTTTTGAAAGGTTGTCGACTGGCCTTGTTTTGATTCGGTTCTCAATAAAAACGATGTCTTTTACTGCCGTTTGTTGATATACTGCTTAGCGTTCTCCATTCTCAATTAAATCATTAATATTTAATGCAAGATGCATTTATTGATTTCTATAACTCGTGCTCTAAGATACTCGCATACTTAGAAATGTTTTAATTGGAGGACGGGGAATGAATTTGAGGTGTGGCAAAGTTATAGAGCTTGAATTTGAAATTATTAATTTTTGAAGTGAAAACTTCTTTAGAATCGTTGTGATTTCAAACCGAACCGAACGGAAAAAACGACAGGTAAGAGACACAAATACAAAAATGTGTAGGATGAAGCCAGCAAAGAATGAGACAGAAATATACATACTATTTAATACAGCGCCATCTGTGAGATTTTTTAATACTAACGTGTGTATGAAAGCTCTTGTAGTGAATTTTAATTTAGGATTATACGTGAAATTAAAATATCAATTCACAGAGGGCGCTACCTTACAATTATTTACTAATGACAAAATTTTACATATACTTAAGACGTTTAGGATAATTGTATTTTAATTTTGGAAGGTTTCACTTCTACCACGTGTGAATTGCACACATTTTGTATTTTTTTTTAAAGTGGAACCCGAATTGCATATCTGGTTAAGCTTATTGTATTTCGACTGATGGGTTTCGTTGATTTTTACTGCGACTATGCAGAATTGAAAAAAATGTCCTTAAAGCTATCAGGACTCCTTAAAAATTTTCTGGCATCTAATTGGAGTTGGTGTCTGTTGATATCAAAATTTATAGACCGAATGTATTAGATAGATTAGATGATAGATTAGAAAGATAGAACTTTCAAACAAAAATAAATTTACACATAGGCTGTATATATTCTAATTTATTTATTTTTTGTAAGAAAGAAGCTTAATTTCCTGATATGCTTACGGTTTATACAGCAAACCTCGAGACGATCTCTTTTTTTTGTTTTCGAATAAATAGGATTTTGAGGCATCTGTAAAACATGTCGTTTCGCCTTATTTTTGCGAAATCTCTAGATAACGTTATGCGTAATTATGATTGAAATTGTTTGAATCACTCGCACGAGCTGAAAGCAATCCGATTTGCAGTGTAGCCACTTATGCTATTAAGTGATATTTAGAAGAGTGATTGTAATTATGTTAATTCGTTTGGTTTTTGTAACAAGTGTGTCCCAAGTGACACTCACAGTGAAGCTCACAGTACATTACGCAAATTTTTTAATTTGGCAGCATTAACTTTTATACGATGTCATTAATTGACTCATCGTGGAAGTCATTTGTCCATTCCTTGTCTTATCACGTCCTTACGAACCCATCAGATCTAATAACCTTTGCATTAGACGCCTTCAGCTCTGACACTAAGAGCAGGCTTAGGGACCCCGGTAACCGTACTCGTAGAACTCGACAAAGGGTCGATGCGCAACCTAACCCATGCATCGGCCCGCTGAGTTTCTCGCCGGATCTTCTCAGCGAGTCGCGATTCCGATCCGGTAGTAGATTAATTCACGAAGCAGTTGCTCTTGAGTAGTTAGATCTCCTTCGGAGGCGCTCGGGCAGCTGTTAGCAAATCCCACCCCTCCTGGCTGAGCCTTTGCTCGCCCACCTGTCCTGGAGAAACTGGAAAGGCCTCCGGGCCACCAGTAATCCTTCAATCATAAAAAAAAAACCTTGTCTTATTAAACTTGATGATTTCACAACGTTCGTAGCGTTGTATCTATACTAATATATAAATCTATAGTGGTTTTTACGGATGTTCCGTTATAACTACTGAACCATGCATCCGATTGACTTGAAGCTTGGTATCCATGTAGAAAATACATGTACTTAATGAATAGGCTAACATTTATGTGAGTGTTGTACTCCCTAATAATAATGAAAATAAATAATAATATTAATTTTAAATGTCCAGCGAAGCGGGCGAGTACGGCTAGTATTATAATAAATTTAATATCAATTTCAATCTTTGAATGCCTATTCACCATCTTCGATTAATTAATATCTACATTTAACGGAAAGAATAATCTGAATACCTACTGTACGTGAAAATATATTATTTTAGTACCAGTCGCGATTGATTGTCATCAAAACGTTTGAGATTTATGCGTGTGTTTTAAAAAAACAATGAAACAATCGCAAACAATGGGCGAGCTCTGGAAACGGATAAATAAAAAATGGCTTTTCACGCTCAATCTATTCAATCACATAAACCTGTTAAAATTGTGACAACAAACCAATCTATTGATTATTGTTTGTTCTTTTAACCCTTGCATATTGCGTATTGACGAATAATCTAAAGTCTAAAACGTGTGGATATCTGGTTTAGATAACTTTAATTCATGTATTATAACTTTTAACATGAGAAAATAATAGTTTCTAGACGGAAACAATTTGCTCAATAATCCAGATCTGTATCTGGTCTTTTTAGTTCTTTTACTGACGAGCGTCCAATATCAACGGTGATGTTAGAGAATTGTTTTGGAAATGAGGAAGCCCTTAGTATCTTTTGGACTCTTCTGAGCGGTGAATCTGAATTTCGAATCCATAATGGCTTATAACTGGAAACAAATCACGCTCGGTCATCCGGTTCCAATTCAGGATTCCCTGTGTTATGGGTACCAGAGATTGACATACATACTTATATAAGATTAAATATAGACATACATAGATAATAAACACCGAGAAAAAGAGCAAACAAACCTGTTCATAACACAAATGTTTATCCGAAGCGGGCATCGAACCCACCACCCTCGGCAACAGTCAGGGGTCTCTAACTACTACACCACCGAGTCAGTCGGAGCTTATTTATTAGGAGAACAAACTTTTTAATTTTTGATCCATTGTTAATTTTACATATTATACATGTCCTTCGGCTAATGTCGTGATCACAAAGAAAATTTTATAAATTTATATTTCATCATTCGCCCTTCTTCTTATCATCCCACGGACGTCCACTGCTGGACATAGGCTTCCCCCAAGCCTCGCCCCAAAGACCGCTCCTGCGCTGCCTATATCTATGATTCGTCCAAACACCAATAAAATATTGAAATGTTTGTTATTGCCCTGTCTCGAAGATTATGGATAAAATAGTGTTCCACTCGTAAACCACATTCGCTATAGCTTTACAAAGTCTACCAATATTCGATATTAAGACGAAGTTCTCTGATTAAGTTACGTTATTTCCGTTAATTGTTCCAGTGAACGTACTTTCCGAAACATGAGTAAACTTACGTATAAGGAAAACAAACTCGGGTGCAAAAGTTTGTAAGTCCAAGCTTACTAAATATTTCTTGAGCAACTGTTGAGCCGGCTTGATATTTTGGGTTTAACAACGAAAAATTAAAAATAAATTATAAATATAAATATAAATATTTTACTAACAATCACGCCACGATAACTGGTCCCGTCATAAGTTCGTAAAGAACTTGTGTTACAGGTACCAGATAACGGAAATAAATATAAGATTTTTATTATACACATACATATATTTAATATACATCCATAACCCTGGAAAAGACATTTATATTTATCATACAAATATCTTCCCTTGGCGGAATTCGAACCCGCGACCCCCTAGTGTAGTGACCATGTCACTTACCACTACACCAGATGGACGTTAATTAGGTTATACGTTACATTACGTATTACGTTATATTCGCAGTTACCTTCTTGACGGCATCTGACGAGTGCTTAGTACTTTCGTAATAGCGACCATCAGATATTCTCCCGAGCTAAAATTAGGTTTGTCATCGAAACGACAATTCCCCATCCTTTATCAGCTAAAGAAAGCCGATCGCGACCGAATTGATGCATTTAAGAAGTGGTGCTGGCGAAAGATGCTAGGAATTTCCTGGGCAACACGTCGCACCAACTTGTCGATCCTCCAAGAATTCCAGATAAAGACGAGGCTTTCTACCATCTGCCTAAGTAGAGTTTTGGAATACGTGGACCATATTGCCAGAATGGATGACGGCATTGAATAAGCTAATGGTCACTACCAAGCTGGACCGAAAAAGATCACGAGGTAGAGGTCCGACGCGTTGGAATGACCAGATCCGCACTACTCTCGACACCACAGCTCACGATGCTTTACACTCGGCGGCAGATACTTACTGGTGGTAGGACCTCTTGTGAGTCCGCACGGGTAGGTACCACCGCCCTGCCTATTTCTGCCGTGAAGCAGTAATGTGTTTCGGTTGGAAGGGTGGGGCAGCCGTTGTAACTACACTGAGGCCTTAGAGCTTATATCTCAAGGTGGGTGGCACATTTACGTTGTAGATGTCTATGGGCTCCGGATAGAAGCAAATGGCGTAGAATGATCCAGAATAAACTCTTGTTGCGGAGAGGTGGTCACGACCTTCAGCATTGAGAAAACCGAAGCGAGAAGAAGAAGAAGAATCAGCTAGTTTATATTATTTAGATAAGCTTGCTTAAAAATTGAACAAGGTACATAAACTTTTATATGAAATAAATATATCATTATATTTCATATTAATTTCAATATATTCAATGTTTTAAAATATTTTTACGAAAACATAGTTATTAAAACATAAAATGAAGTCACACCTTAAACAGGATTCACCTACCGATACCAAGATCCATAAATTATTCGCTTCCGTCGTCTACAACCACCGAACACGGGATGAACATCTAGCGAAGTAACCGTAAAAAGCAACGAGCGTTGAAATATCGCTTCGGAATATTGATGGCGGTGTCTACACTTGTTTCACTGTGGAAAACTTGATAGAAATATTTAAAACTTGATAGAAATAGATTGGTGCATTCGTGTTGAGCGATGCACCTGTGTTCGAATCCCGGGCGGGGTACCAATTTTTCTAATGAATTACGTACTCAACGAATGTTCACGATTGACTTCCACGGTGAAGGAATAACATCGTGTAATAAAAGTGAAACCCGCAAAATTATAATTTGCGTAATCACTGGTGGTAGGACCTCTTGTGAGTCCGCACAGGTAGGTACCACCATCCCGCCTGTTTTCCGCCGTGAAGCAGTAATGCGTTTCGGTTCGAAGGGTGGGGTAGCCGTTGTAACTATACTGAGACCTTAGAACTTATATCTCGAGGTGGGTGGCGCATTTACGTTGCAGATGTCTATGGGCTCCAGTAACCACTTAACACCAGGTGGGCTGTGAGCTCGTCCATCCATCTAAGCAATAAAAAAAAAAAAACAGTTTTCTAGTAGACCAAAGAGAGAGAGAGAGAGAGTATTCTTTATTGTACACCAAAAAATGAATAAACAATGCGATACATTAAATACAAAAAAGTACAATTGGCGGTCTTATCGCTAAGAGCGATCTCTTTCAGACCACCATCAGGTGGACAAGAATCATTTGGAAACGAACTACGCGCGGTGTACCGATCCAGTGAAATATATACATATACATACACATACACATAAACATACATACATGTATCTGTAAATATACATACAAATACACAATATTAAAAACGACCAAACCATTGCAAAAGCATTAACTGCTAACTTAAAGCACTAACTGTGTTATTGTGGCAACAATATACCACGCAATTATATTGAGAAATTTTCTTTTCAGTAAAGTTATTAGGAAAACTTTTGTATTAACTAGTGTAGTATAGAACAACTTTTTTAATTACACATAATATTTCGTTATAAGTTCAGTAAATCTTCATCATAGGTGTCTTTTCATTCAGGAACATTAACCATTAATATTATTTTCTTTAGACAACAAAACTTTTTACATGACCATTTTTTTTTTTTTATCTAAACAGCAGGCATTCAAATTATATTGATTAAAACTGATAAAAACTGAAACTAATTTTGATGAATATTATAAAATTAACAAGCATGAATGCTCAATCTACCCGACTTAGATATAGTTGTCATTCGCCCCTGTTATTTCAAGAACCAAGATATTATCAAGTTGAAATAGAGCTCCAATAGCTCCCGACAGATGTAAATATTATATAACTACAGCAATGATATCAGCTAACTGCGCGTAGTCTACATAATATTTAGAATTTACGCTCAAATTCAATACATTTTCAAGTGAATTTCAAATTAGAATCGTACGCTCCTTGGTAGTTCGTTAACCATTCATTTAGCACTGCATTGCATTGTTCAATATGACACATAAATCGACAAGAGAAGCACGTTTTATTAAAACGAAGTTCCTTATGGGACGAAGCGGAGGGGTACCCTAACCGGGAAAAAACGTCCGTATCGTAAGATTTTTTCTATTTAGTTTGTTATCAACAGATGTCGCTGCACATAAATTAAACAATTCCTGAATCGCGGTGACGAGATGTTACACAGTTGATAGACGTTCTCGTATTTCTCTTGTTAAATCATACTTACCTGGCGTAGGGGATACCTTGATCATGCAGGCGGTTCCCCCAGGGCGAGGCTGCTCCATTGCGGAGTGGTTGACCCTTGCGATTATTTTTATTTTTGTCAATAAAAAAATCATATTACAAAATGTATACCCAAATAATTATTTTCTTTATACCTCGAATAGAACTTAAAATTATTATTTTTATATAAAGGAACTTCGTTCCTATCCGGTGTCCCACGACACCACACATCTTTTTTAATAATTCTGATTCACAGTCCGAACCCGTTGCAATGCGCTCTCTCCTTTACGGCGAAATAACGAGCGGCAAATAGACTTTTTTAACTAAGAAAATTAAAAATACGAAAAATACGCATTTAAATTCCGAGCAGAAGACGATTCGAATAAAAACACTTCAGCTGTCCTAAAGATATTCTTTGGAATTATACGCTTCGAATTTTCTTTTATGACTTTTTTAATTAAATATACTTAAAAGAAGTGAGAACCGTGAAAAGACATCAACGATAAACTGACGCTTTTAATATATGTATATTTTTATATTATGTGTCTTTAAGAATTAGCATTATATGAGATCATTAAGATTTAAGATTTTCATTATGAAATGTTGATATTTCAAAGTATCCTTAGTCGTTTTGACATAGTGGGATGGCAATCGTCATTGATATAGTTGAATAGAAAATCTAAATCTGACTAAGTGAACAACTTGCTCTAGGGCGCGATTATGTTAACTTAGATCCGAATTAGACTTAAGCGAGAATGAATTCGTGTTGGTGCTTACGTACTTTTGCGACCTAGTCTCATAAAATCAGTAATAATTTGAAGATTTCTGAATTAAACTGTTTGATTTTAAACAGTAGTTCGATTATACTTTCGGGCGACACCAAATAGTATTATAATTAAACATAAGTTCTTATGAATTTAAAAAGTACATCGCCACTCTTAAATTTCCAACCAACTTTTTGGTATTCATATGATCTCAAGTCATAAGTGTCCTAACACTTAATTATCGATAAATGATGATAAATTATGTGTAATATTCAATATAACTTCTAGACGTCAGATCCTTAAAATGTTTACATGCAGAAAAATGACCGAGCCCGCGGTAAATTATGCTTAACGACGCGAAAGTTGTCTGCGGCTTCCATTGTTCTTGTGACCTTTTTAATCTAGCTTTCCTCTCCCTCAAATAGAACTGTTGTGCAGTCCGTGATTTACAAGTATTTTCTCGGCGAGGACTGGATTTTAATCGTCTGGAATCTCGTTTTCGAGATTTTATCGCGTATTGAGCACAGAAAGCAGCGGTTATCCGGGCTTGTTTGAACGTTTTACTTCAATTGCTGATGCAATTTAACAAATGCAGCTGGTTAATTTGTTTATAGTGCAGAATTGGTATTGAGTTATATACGATGGTTGCCGATTTTTCGATGGATCACGACTGCGGCCTAGTGAATAATAGTGTTTTTGGTGGGCGTCCATAGGGTCCATAAACGTCTTCTTTTCTCTTCTGATAACTTTGGTGCTTACTAGGTTCACTGGGGAAGAATTACGGTAGCGCCATTTTTTTCTACCTATGCTGATAGCCTTGAGAGGCTATTTCAGCTTACCCTAGCGTGTGTAGGTGAGCTCACGGGGCTCAAACCGGAGAGTTGCTAACACTGACCTTAGCAAGAGCAGTGCTTCGCAGAATCTACCACCGGATCGGAAACGCGACCCACTGAGAAGATCCGGCGAGAAACTCAGTGGGCTGTCTGTGGGTTAATTCGCTCGTCGAACCCTTCGTCGCAAGCGACGGGTTCGACGAGGACGGTGACCGGTGCTTGTAATGCCTAAAAGCACCGTTAATGTATCAGGAGGATCCGTGATGACGTGCTTTGGGCGACGTCGACGGCTTACCATTCGGTCTACAGGATCGGGTATGTAGTTTCCAGCGGCCACGACAAGAGGGTTCTCATGTCGTGCCGTCTTTTCAAAGTGGCGCAGCGATGCCGACTGTAGATACTTACTGACGGGGACGGTTTACCGTAATTGTCGGCCGCTCCTCAGAATAAAATCTCCAGCCTTCGCTAACATCTATACCAATACGTAAACGCCGAGATACCAGTGTTCGGAGCGACCCCAAACTCACGTTGACGACAGCTCTAGACACCGTCTCGATTATTTTATATTAGGAAAATTTACTTATCAATTAAAAAAGATCTTGTTAATTTGAGCCGTTCTTGTGAATAAATCCCAAATTAATTTATTGCTAACGTAATTTCGCGCTTGATTAAAGTTTTGAATTACTTGTAATCAAATTCTGTAATAAAATGTTAATTTAACGACTGTGTACAACGATCCGCCCGGGCCTTATAATGTGATTCGTTATATTTAAACGAAATCATGCTTGATTAAAGCACCTTTAAAATTTGTAAACTATGAAATTTGATCTTTAATCTTATTTCTGAAAACGTCCTGTACGTCACTGTGTGTATTCGAAAAAGAAAGCTATCGATTTCGAGAAAGATATCGAAACTATATTAATACATAAATAGAACGGTGATATCAAATTGAAAGGGCTAGGCTATATGCCCACCACTGATAAAAATACATTATAAAATATAGTAA
The DNA here is from genome assembly GCF_003987935.1 of Bombyx mandarina. The sequence continues at coordinate 1,957,335 of NW_021011483.1, forward strand.
AATAGAAACATTTATAAAGTAAAGAAATGTTCACGATTGACTTCCACGGTGAAGGAATAACATCGTGTAATAAAAATGAAACCCGCAAAATTATAATTTGCGTAATTACTGGTGGTAGGACCTTGTAACTATACCTGAGACCTTAGAACTTATATCTCAAGCTGGGTGGCGCATTTACGTTGTGGATGTCTATGGGCTCCAGTAACCACAACACCAGGTGGCCTGTGAGCTCGTCCAACGATCTAAGCAATAAAAAAAAAAATTAAAAAAACGACTTATACTTTAAATACAAAATGTTACATTCACTATATCCCTGAAGAACCTTAATACGATTAAAACCTACTGCTTATTGTCTAGTTAATCGTACTCCGTAAATACGGGGAGGATTTTAGGATTACAGGATTATAGGTTTTGAAGCTATTATAATAGATATTAAACTATAGAGGAGTACATGAGACTAATGGGAACTGAGCAGCTGTTGAAACAAAAAGTTTCTCTTCGAGTTCAACTTTGCTTATTCACGAATAAACAACTGTATCCATTTCTCTTTCTACTAAAGCGAGCAACGCTGTAGATGTGACCTCCTTTTCAATGAAATTCAAATGAGAATAGGATTTTGAAATCCTAGGAATTTGAATGTGCGCGAGAAATGTTAATTTGAGTTATTATTTCAAAGGTAGTAAATAGAATATTCGTTCGGAATTTCATATTCCGAGACCTAAAAGTATTGTGGACTTTATGCGTCTAAATTAAAAGTCAAATTCATTCTATAATTGTAACTCCAATCAGATTGAGAAGCCGATCGTAATTCAACAATTCGCTTCCAATATATATGTACGTATATTCGACGCGTACAATTATTTGAGGTGAGAATCGATTGAGTGTGTCCCCGCAGTGTACCTCTCCAGGGTTGCCTCGACCCAATTTCGCAGACACAATTTGCACCAACTAGGTACCTGACAACTCACAATAACGCCCCATCTAAAACGTACATTTTCGTACGTAACAATACCACGACAGTAATTTAAATGTCTGGGGCGTTTAAGAGGAAATACGATTTCAAACAGTAATTAAATCGTTTGTGAAATATAGTGAACAGTATTTTAAACGTTAATTGTTCTGGCCTTAACGAAACCTGTGCGTGTAATGAAATGATAAAAAGGTGTCGTTGGAAACTGAAGATTTAGTGTTTTATTCTTCCTAAACTAATAGCTTTGTGGTACATGAAAAAGAAGACCAGACAGAATCCAATTCTTTTAATAAACTCTCCGAGGAATAGCTTGCATCATTGTTGCCGCCTCTGCAGAAGAATTCTTTCCTGTTAGCTAAAACAACTGCCATTCCGAAAACGATCTCTCCTTCTAAATGTGTACAAAGCGTATAGATATATCCTTTGTCAAATGAGATAAGTTAAAAGCTCTCAAAAGCACTCATCTTTGCACACCAGAAGATGTCGTTTTGAATGCTACTACACTAAATATGAATTTTTGTCCTGTTTCGAAATTCAAGAAACACTCTGAATTCACTTTGCATCAACACCGGCCTCAGTAACATTATAAATTTTGTGCCCTTTGTACTTTTTTTTATTTACGAGCGGTAGCTTGACGAGTTTCATTGTTTAGTTGTTCCTTTTTGTATGTTTAATTCGTGTTGTTTTAAGTCGCAAAAAAAAAAGAGTTGTTTTTGTTCAATAAATTTCAAAGAAAATTACTTTTGTAAGTGTTCCTTGTGATAATTTGTCTGTATTTGATTTTTCAACACATTGATCGTTTAATTTCTACACAATTTACGTAGTTGTGTAGAAAGGGAATTTGGGTTACGGATTAGAAATGCCGGGGTAATCTATAATAAAAGTATCGAAATATCCGTTTTCTATTTAAAATAATACAGTATTAGGTTTGAAATAACATTATTACGGATTTGCTGAAGCAATCGAATACTTGAAGACATAATATTATCTTCATACACAAGACAATTTCACGCAAATGGAAACGTTACAATACCAATAAACTCGTGTAGTGTCCGACTTTGTATGTAACGCTATCTCCCAATTATTTTTAAGGTCGTCCCTTTTCCGTTCGTGTCCGCTCAACCCAACGACTTGATGAGGTAGTGTATTCGCGTCTAATATAATGGATTGGGATATATACGATCAATAGATCTCTCGGATGACGATTTTTTCAATCACTTAATAATAATATGAATGATATTCGGGTCGGGTGTTTGTGTGTAGATACGGATACGAGACACCGACCGTCTAGTCACTGATATGTCCGTAGTAGCATTAGTCCCGTCATTTACATTCCTTTATTTCTTGATGGTAAGCCACCCTTTATTCATCATCATCATCATCATTTCAGCCTATCGCCGTCCACTGCTGAACATAGGCCTCTCCAATAGATTTCCAGTGCGACCGGTCTATTGCCACCTGCATCCAACGAGACCCAGCGCTTTTTACTAGATCGTCGGTCCATCTAGTAGGTGGCCGTCCCACACTAATAAAAAAAAAAGGACAAAGGTGTACAACCAATGTGTGTTACCAGTGATGACTTACGGCTTGGAGACGTGGTGCTTCACTAGGGATCTTTTTAGAAGGCTCAAAGTCGCGCAGCGAGCTATGGAGAGGGCTATGCTCGGCATTTCTCTACGTGATCGAATCCGAAATAAGGAGATCCGTAGAAGAACGAAGGTTGCTGACATAGCCCGTAGAATTAGTGAACTGAAGTGGCAATGGGCCGGCCACATAGCACGAAGAGAGGACGGTCGATGGGGCAGAAAGATCCTGGAGTGGCGACCCTTTATTGCAAGCATGTAATTCTACTTACAGTGAAGCATTTGTGCCTTCTTGTCGAAATGTGTAGGGTAGCCATTTTACACTAATATTCAGACTTTCGTATCTTAAGATGCTGTTTGCGTTTGATTCAATGTGTTCATTAAAGGCATCTCCACATCTAATGAAAACAATAATCAGGCACTAATAAAATTTAGCAATGAACCTAATACTAATGATGCACTCGAAGAATGTCGCGGTTGCACCGGCTTTTTGTGAGCCAAATATAATAAAAACCGTTCCATTTTCTTAGAATAAAAAGTTGCTTCTATTACTCTGTGTTCCAGTCTATTTTGTGATCTACAGATCGACTTGTACGTAATAATATCACGAACCAGCGAACACGCCTATCATGTTTACTATAGTAAATATACCCGACTTTACCCGGGTGTGATTTGATTTGATTTGATTTGATTTGTGGGCATTCAACGAAGTTCAATCGTTTTTACGTCATTAAATAACAAACATACATATAAACTCTCAAATTATAATATTAGTATCGGTTATCCGTATGAGCTTGTCAAATACAAGTATCTTCTGTAGTGTTCTGCATTTATAAAAATATAATATTTCTTGTCGTTTTGCAAAGCTTTTGAAAGATTTCTTACAAATTACAACAGTTTATACGATATCAAAGAAAAACTTCAATCGATTTTTTAAAAAAGAAAACGAATATTAATTTAACATTTACGAACGAAATTTCTTACCAAGCTTTCCTTTAAAATCAGTGTAATTAAGTAAGCCTTCATTTAAGGTTCTACTTATTAAATATTTCTGAAAGCTGATAAAATTGAAGACATTCGCAGAAAAGCAAATTCGTTATAATATTTATTAACATCAGTTTTGGAACAAAGGAAATTGGAGCCTAAATTCTTACGATAAGAAACAAAATATATTATAAATTGACTCGGTTCGTTCGTGAGACTAAGAGCTGTAATCCACAAATGAGTAACCATTAACGTTTCGTTTTTCACTGACTAATTGTATAGCTCGACTTAGTCCGCTGAGCAAGTCGAGCGTATTATTTAAATACGCCATCAAACTCAAATGTTTGTCAGTAAAAGTACTAATTAAATGAATTATTTCGTCGGGGATACTTTCGTTTTCTGTCAAAAGAGCCTGCCGGTCTGTAGATAACGCTAATTAGACAAACCTAGTTGCAAACAAAGCTCAGTCCTTAATGGAATCTGAAATGGCACGTCCCGTCGTCATCTTTACAAATTCTAAAGGGCAGGTGCCAGATGAGGGTATATTTTTAATACTTACAGCATTTTGATAGCCCCCAAATTAAGCAACGATGTTTTGTTTAATTCATTACGCTACTTTTTGTCCATTTTATGTGCTCAGTGAATAAATTTTACCCTTCAAAGATTATTATGTCATGTTACGGGCCGTTTTAATCCTTTGATCTTTGATACTTTACAATGTATTCTACAATACATTTCCAAGCGTATTTTTCATATTAGAATAAAATAAGGACTTATTTACGCCCTTAAATAATTATTAAAATGTGAAAAGAGCAAAAAATGCGAACAAACAAATTTGATGCTTCATTCTAACTTGAATTATTTAAATAGTTAAAATTATAATTATTTACGCACTAACCACTAATAAATTACGCGGCTGCACTTTATTGTGACCATCATAAAAGTTAAATAAAATACACAATTATTGAATCTTGCTTAGCGCCTATCCTTGTGTTATTGTAATGTGTCAATAATATATCTTGAACTACCTAAGTAATATAATATTATATGTTCCGTATATTAGATTATATTATAACCATCTTGTTCTCACTGCCATTTCCATTACAATGTAATTCACTTCATTATACTTAGACGATAGTTGCATATTTTCAAAAAATGTAAAAAACTGACCATGTTATTTCGGTATCAGGTAATTAAAAATAGTTGGCGAGCTTTTTTTTATTGCCCTTGTAGGCAGACGAGCATACGGCCCACCTGATGGATTAACGTCGCCCATTAACTTCAGCAATGCCAGGGGCAGAGCCAAGCCGCTGCCTACCGCTTAACGAAAGGATTGTTCTTCTTTCTTATTCTTATTCTTCATAATTTCTATTATTCTTATTCTTCTTATTTTCTATTATTCTTATTCTATTATTCTTATTCTAGAGGAAAGCTCTTAACGAAAGGATTAATCCTCTTATTGTTTAAATCATATGCATCTGGTTGCTCAATCGTTCTCACAGCACACTATTGTATCAGTCCTAATTTATTATTCTATTGTTATATCCACGTTAATTGGTTTTTGCACATAACCGTATTTACTATGTATTAAATCTTTCATTTTCTCTGTCACGTAACCTCTAAATCGTTTTGGTCCCTCAGAACGACGCGATAATTAATATAAGATAGTTAATGGCTAACTTCTCCGCTAATCCGAAAAAATTACACGAGCTTCAGAAAAAATAAGCTATGCGGTGTTTTGTTCGTTTGATTAAAAACGAAATTCTTAAACTTAGGTTGATTTTCATAGGTAGACATTTCAAGACATAGGTCCTCCTCCTTGCGTCGATAATCCTCAGTGCTGAGGATCGTGGCCTCCTCTAATCACTTTCTCCTGCATCATCTTGCGCCATTCCTGCCTGTCCTCGGCTGTGTGGATAGCAACGTGGACTGAGGTATTGAGAGTGGAGCGTATTTGGTCCGACCAGAGCATTGGATTTCTGCCTCTGTGCCTTCTCCCGCATACCTTGCCTGTCACCAGCGGCTTCTCCAGATTGTCACCGCTCTTTCTGGCGATATGTACAAAGAACTATGTACCAAGACCTAGGTAGCTTTCTTAATTTATTGGGTGCGCATTATTTTCAAATCGTTTAAAAATGTTCTGAAATCACTGACCGGCAAAAAAATCACTTATGTTTAATAATAAATCTATATCTATAGTATGTTGTAATAAATAGTTTAATAAAAATAAAGTAAAACTAACCAAAAAGGTATTTTAACTAAAATTTTAAGTTACAAACTGACATACTGTTTCATAAATTCGTTAAGGTTACCGTTATAAATAAGTAGAGGAACTGTATAAGTAATAGAATCTCAACGGTATAAGCAGTATGATCGCAAGCTTATAATTGTTTTCTAGTGTAGGAATTGAAATAGATAAGGCCTTTGAGTCAAAATGAACAATACCAAATCACCTTACATACCAAAGTTATATGCATATAAATTTACTCAGGCTACGTAAATTATCCGAGACATGTCGACAGCTAAAATTCGATTTCGAAATTATTGAAGATTTCTGTCGTGTTCGAAGAAGGAGCGGCACCCTAAGACGGATTCCCAAACCAGTAATAACGGTGGGTTGATTAATGACCTCGGTGGGAATGTCAAAACATTACGCTTGTTCTTCGAAACCGACACTCGTTTTTTAGGAATCGGGGCACTTACAATTATTTACAAGCCTAAATTTGTGCGTCTTGTTCCATTGTTGGTAATTAATTTTTCTGCTCAAATATCTCACCTATGAAACATTGCGGCGTACGGTCGGGTGTCTGTGACTTCTATTTTTAAATCGATTACTTCTACGCTAAGTTTTTACCAAAAAGTTTACAGAATTAAATGACTAGCTTTTCTCTACATAGTTTTATGTTCGAAGTTTTTTACGTAATAGTGCCCTATATAGTTTAATCTCAAGATTGAAACAAATATCAAGCAAAATAAAAAAAAAACAAAAACTATTTCGGAACGACCACTATTTTCCTTTTTGAAACTGTACATATGCTGCCTTAAATGAACATCGTGACATGAACTTTTTCATTTAGTAATTCTGGTCTTAAAATTTAAACATCTCCTGAAGAACTTGAACTATTCAGAAGCTCATTCGAAAAGTTAATTACAAGTTTTCTGGAAACTACTGTTAGCTCCAAGCTTTCGATATTAACAACATCTTATGTGGCAGCTGCGTTTAGAACCGAGCTTTGTTGATGGTCATTGTTTGCAGTTGCAATTATCGACCACGTTCAGCTGTATTTCTGCTAAGATGCACTTTCATTTTTTTTAACAAGTAGCTTTTTTATTGCCTAAGTGGGTGAACGAGCTCACAGCCCACCTGATATTAAGTGGTTACTAGAGCCCATAGACATCTACGGCGTAAATGCGCCACTCATCTTGAGACATAAGTTCTAAAAGGACTCAACTATAGGTACAACGGCTGCTACACCCTTCAAACCGAAACGCATTACTGCTTCACGGCAGAAATAGGCAGGGTGGTAACCGCACGGACACCCAAGATGTTCTACCACCAGGAAGTAGCAGTAGCTAAATACCCACTTACAAAAGACTAGCGCTGCTAACTACTACAAAAGCATATTACCGCTTTCCTGTCTATTATCCGACTTGTAGCTGAATCCGTAAACTTTATAGAATTAAATTGAGGAAGTTAATGAACGAAGCCAATTTTACCTTCAATTCAGCCGCATAATTCCGAAATCTCAACGCAAACAGGTAAAGGCGATTCACTAAATTATTCCCCTCTTTTGTACGTAACGGCTCGGGAAAGTAGGTCAAGGTGCATGACAAATTATTCCAGAGCCTTCCTTCCCTTGCTCTGCAAATAAGTAAAGCCTTTTTTCCCAATGTCACGCTCTTTCTCCAGTCGGAGATTTTCGCAGTCGGTTTCCCGACTTCCTTTGAATGGGAATGAAACCGAGTTCATGAGTTTCAACATTACCCTCTGAAGAACCTTCAGACGTAAATAGCCTAGATGCTTTTAGTCCTTTCTCATTTACGCATTAGTCGTAATTTCACAAAAGCAAGTTTATCGTGCGTTGAACGTGGAATGCCGTGAGAGGTTTTTGAAGTATATAATACTAAAAAAAATAGTTAATTTAGTTAAAAAAATAGTTAATTTAAAGTGAATGCTTAGGTGCGTTGTCTTAAGCCTTCGTCAAACAGAACGCGTACTTAGCGCCGCGTACTTAACGTCGCGCTCTTCTAATTGACTAGATGAGTCTAACGCTCCTTGACGCAACGCATTCGCCAAATCATACTGCCTTTCGATAGCAGTGTGAAAATTTAAAAGTATTAAGAAATCGAGTGATTCAGATGTGGCATTGTATAAGCATGGGTATTTTCTAACTATTTATATATAATTTTTTCGGGCATTATCTAGTATTTTAATACACATTCACTCGGACGCTAAAATAAAATTTGTAAAAAATTACAACGCCTGAGGTCAAAGCGTCCTAACGCCGCGACAGAGCGCTGTGTACTTATAGCGCTGGGGCTCTGCTTGACGGTATGTTACCATAGTAGTACAACACCTCTCGGCGTCATAGCGCGGCGTCAGTTTAGCGCTCTGACTCGCGCTAATTACGCGTTCTGTTTGACGAAGGCTTTACCATTGCATATTCTATTTGAAAATACCTGCGTGATCCACGTCACATGTTTTCTTGTTTTTTTTTATAATACAATGTCCAATTTTTAAACCAATGCACAGAATTCATAAAATCGCTCGTTTTCAAAGAGAGTGACACACAATTTAAAGTTGTACAAAAAAATATATACGATCGACGCGTAAGCCCAAATTTGATTTATTTTTGATGATATTTGAAATCCGTAATAGGTATATGCTTTGTTCTCGAAAATTTCGTTTTCAGCTAGGAATTTCTAAACGAAACTTACTTGGAACTGACTAGAATATCTAGTACGATAATTAAGTTTTGGGAATTCGTTTTGAGAGAAGATTGGTTCGAATTTTTAGCTAGTCCACGCAGAAATATAGTCTGAAATTTATTCTAGTAAAGAAATTACATAATAATTTTACCGGCATTATTTAGTACATTGATAACTTAAAACTTGAAGAAAAAAGCTTCTTTTTTATTGCTTAGATGGGTGGACGAGCTCACAACCCACCTGGTGTTAAGTGGTTACTGGAGCCCATAGACATCTACGACGTAAATGCGCCACCTACCTTGAGATATAAGTTCTAAGGTCTCAAGTATAGTTACAACAGCTGCCCCACCCTTCAAACCGAAACGCATTACTGCTTCACGGCAGAAATAGGCAGGGTGGTGGTACCTACCCACCCTCGCGGACTCAGAAGAGGTTCTACCACCAGTAAATTATTCTAATAAAGGCCAAATTTACTAGTCGAATACTTTGATTTTCTTTTGCTAAAAATACATAGACCTAAAAACACGTTGAAGGAAATCCTGTCCTTCCTTAATCGGAAAGCTGACCGCTTAAATCCACGGAGCGACGTTAATAAAAACTGATCGTGTGGCGATTGGACTGACACCTGCCAGGACGGTCGTATGGATTTGCGCTTTAGTGATTGGTAGGTACCTTTTACGGTCTTAACTCGGAATTAATGATATATAGGTTATGTGGGTACTTGTAAGATGATAACAGATAAGCGTATCACATACGAAATCCAGAGAACCTTACACGTAGCTAATAGGAGATTGACAATATTCAGTGAAGACAATGCTTCACTCATAATCTGTTCCGTGTGTGTAAGCTGAAACAATTCTATTTCGCGCTAACGTCATTTTAATTTGAATGCTCATTATAATCTGTAGTCATTGTCACAGCTGCTACGGAATATATTCTAGCTCCTCTGGAATATTATTTGAATTTTTTCGTTATAAGCGACTTGTTAAAAATGTTTTTTTTTATTGCTTAGATGGGTGCACCAGCTCACAGCCCACCTGGTGTTAAGTGGTTACTGGAGCTCATAGACATCTCCACCTACCTTGAGATATAAGTTCTAAGGTCTCAAGTATAGTTACAACGGCTGCCCCACCCTTTCAAACCGAAACGCATTACTGCTTCACGGCAGAAATGCAGTTTTTTTTAATGCGTTTGTTTAATCAGCAACATGATTTTATAAACAAACTAGCTGACCCGGCAAACATTGTTTTGCCATATATAAGATTTCTAGGGAATTTCTAGTGTAGAAAAAAAAACTATCTTATTGTAAGTGTGTAAGGATGTGGTAAATGAGTGAAAGAGGTATGTAGTGCTGTGAATGATGAGGGAATATATAATAAAAATAACAAAACCTCATTCAACCACATAATACCTCATTATAACAAAAAAAAATGTCCAAATAAAAAAAAATATGTTAGGGGTGGACAACCCTAATCACTTAGGGGTATAAACAATAGATAGTAGCCGATTCTCAGGCTTACTGAATATGCATAAAAAATTTCATGAGAATCGGTCAAGCGGTTTCGGAGGAGTATGGGAACGAACATTGTGACACGAGAATTTTATATATTGGATAAATCCTTAGCCAAAAATCACCATAGTCGCTTATGGCCGGTAAAGGGAATTTTACATCGAATACACCATTTAGACTAGATTATTTTTTGATGATTGTTTATTCGTATGTTGATTAATATAAATATTGAAGATATAAAATTTGATGGGAAACAAACAATTAAAGCTCGAATGGGACTCGAGCCGAAATTGAACGCGAAACAGCCATTCGTATTCAATTTGGGAATTTACACTCACGACGAAAATATTGGTCGCACCTGCTCGCTTTATTCCTGTAATGTACGCTGGTTTAGTTTATTTATAAAAACTAGAGTTCCCGCAGTAGTCGAAATTCGACTCTAATTAATTGGAATTGTAAGTTTGTACACTATTATGATTGTATTGTATACTTCTATAATCACAAATTTCGCCAAGGCTGCACTATAAAAAAATATTAATAAAGACAAACAATATTTATTCTATTCTTAATTTGACCACAGACGTCAAGAACAAAAGTTTGGCAATAAATAGTATGCATGCGTGTGTGCGTCAAATACGTGGTATGTAGTGTGTGTAATGTTTTCTTTATTGATTTAATGAATCTTTTATGCATTATTTTAAAAAAATATTAGCATTGTGCACTTCTTCTCTATATTCTCTATAAGTGTGGAAAATTTCATACTCCTCCGTCCGCGCAATTTTCGTAAAAAGGGATACAAAGTTTTTGCTTCACGTATATATAGATGAAGGCTTTTTTGTCGAATTTGATTTCAGAAAATATAGCTACTTTATGGTAAGGTTTATTGGTGGGGCGTATTGTGGAGGTTGTGTACCACCGCCCTGATTATTTCTGCCGCGAACTAGTTATGCGATTCGACGTAAAGGTCTGGGTCATCTATATATATAAAAATGAATTGCTGTTTGTTAGTCTCGCTAAAACTCGAGAACGGCTGTGCCGATTTGGCTAATTTTGGTCTTGAATTATTTGTGGAAGTCCAGAGAAGGTTTAAAACGTAGATAAATATGAAAATGCCCGGAATTAAATAAAAATAACAATTTTGTTTTTTCTTTGTTGCGTATGATTTAAGTTTATTTTATACAAGTTAGTAGGCAGCGGCTTGGCTCTGCTCCTGGCATTGCTGAAGTCCATGGGCGACGGTAACCACTCACCATCAGGTGGGCCGTATCCTCGTCTGTCTACAAAGGCAATAAAAAAAAATACAAAAGTTTAGGTCTTTTATTTATCGATTGAGGCACTACGAAATCTGCCGGGTCAGCTAGTTTGAAATACAATTTAATTGAGACATTCTTTGAGAGACCTTTTGGTACTAATTGATAACTAGAGTCCGTGGATATTACAACTTCAATATAGCTACTCAGCTTGAGACATGAGGTTGAAGCCTCAACTGTATAGTCATAGCAGCTTTCCGACCCTTCGAACCGGAAAATATGATTGCTTGGCGTTAGAAAGAAACAGCATGGCAGTACACAACTTAGCCGCGCAGACTTACAGTACGCGCTATCACTGCTAAATGCCGGCTGGAAATAATTTTTTTTTCCTTTGGAGGCAGACGAGCATACGGCCCACCTGATGGTAAGTGGTCACCGTCGCTCATGGACGTCAGCAATGCCAGGGGCAGAACCAAGCCCCTGTCTACCATAAGAATATTGATATATTGAAAGAATATTGGTATATTACTGAGAGAACGCTGAGCTGCTCATTCACCGGTGAATCCCTAAATCGCCTTTTACGACACTCGCGTGAAGAAATGGGACACTGCTATTCTAGGTCGATACCACCCATACAGTAAATTTAATGAAACTAATTCTCGTTTAATTAAAACACGATAAAGTTTCGCTAAAGAAATAGCACTGTACTTGGAGGCAGCGACCATAAAATATGTAGAGAACAGCTGGTCCACCATGATTTGGCACGGTACTTCGCTATTAATTAACGTGATTCTACTCGAATATTTAATGAGAGTTTGACTTTTTGTTAGAAAATAGGAAGGCATCCTGCTCACCTAATGTTACGCGATCACTGGAGCTCATAGATACAATAACGGATAACTATGCGAAATACGTTTGATACGTAAGATTAAATCAGGCTCTTCACGTACCAGCACCAGTAAATATGCTTTTCTGTTTTACATCTCGGATATATTCGCAGGCTCTAATATGTTGCAGCGAATACGAAATTTTCGTCAACTTTATACAGAATAAGGAAGTTGCTGACTGTCTACCATTCACTGGGTACAGATAAACTAACTTCATGCTAGCAAAAAAATCGTAAGAACTGATAAATTGACTGTCCTCGCTAATCACCACCTACCATTTTAAATAATGTCTAAATGACATCCAAATAATAATAAGACTAACCGTCGCACGCTAATGCAGTTGCTTTGTCGCAAAATCCGTCAGCACCGTGCCAAACATACGATGTAGTAAAATACGGTAGGCAGCGGCTTGGCTCTGCCCCAGGCATTGCTGAAGTCCATGGGCGACGGTAACCACTCACCATCAGATGGGCCGTATGCTCGTCTGCCTACAAAGGCAATAAAATAAAATAAAACCTACCTTTGCGGTACCTTTGCGCCTAAATTGGTTTTATTAATTATAACGTTGAATTGTTTAACATTCATACAATTAAAACATACCGTTATTTCGGATGTAAATTAATATTCTGTGAATAGGATTAAATACATTGCCAAATCGGATTTAAACCGATTTTATAAAACGAACCTCATTCAATATTTGTTCTGCGATGAAAGTAAAATAAAGCTTTGATTAATATTGTACCGTTAATTGTTTTCGATGAAATAAGTTGTAAAAAAAAGTGGATCTATTTAATTTTCGTTAAAATTTACATTTGTTAGATATTAAAATAGAATTTCATTTAGGCAATTACAAAAGATATTAAAAACCACTTTAGAATCCTAAATTAATTGTTAAATTTGTATATATATGTATATGGTCTATCATAATATTAACACATGTACTAGATATTTATATTCGAAAGTTGAATGTTTCTTGTGTGTTCTTGAGTCACATAAGAAAAAATATGTAGAAATTTGTATTAGAAATAGGTTATTTAAGTAAACGATATCTTAGAAAAACTGTATAAGAACATGGTTAATGCAATAAAAATCAACATAAATATATAAAAATAAAACAACATTTTCTGAAAATAAATCGTAGCTAGATCGATTTATCGCCCCGAAATCCCCTGTATACTAAATTTTATGAAAATGGTTCGAGCCGTTTCCGAGATTCAGAGAGAGAAATATATATATACAAGAAATGCTCGTTTAAAGATATAAGATGCACATTCCTCACAACTTAAAAGTAATGAGAATTTTTGATTCACGTAATCCACAAATTATTCAGCCTGTGTCTTCTGTGTTGAATAAACGTTATGGGATCCAATTGCCTGACTCGAGCGATAGATTATTTCCTGACTGCGATTGGCACATACATGTCGTTAGGATTTACAATACGTTCGGAGACTAACTAAGAATTGAACAGTTCGTCTATCTCTTTCTATTAAATTGAAGTAAGCTAAAATGTATTGGAAAGTGCAAGAAATTATGTATTATTATGTTGGTTATATAAAATGTTTACGTACCTGATGAGGAATTCTGGATCGAAAAATATTAATTTAATTAATTCCCGTTATCCTTTTTGATCGTCGTCGATTAAAACGCAACGTTGTCATTCTGACGTCTATGAGTTTATAAACTTATAAATAAGATTTTGCTGACAATAGAGTACTCACGGAGTGAGCTATATCGTTTCAAAACTGATCCACTTGTCACTTCATGAATTCGGGCTAAGTTCTTTGTGGTGTTCATTAATCCATATTGCATTTGTGTTATTGCAACAAGTTTCGTTTTTGATGATGGTAGGATAGTATACAAAGGCAGGTAAAACTTTAAAGTAGATTTCCTCCACATTAAAATAAATGCTAAATCAAGAACAACAAAGTTTGAGTACTATTCAAACATTAGTAAATGAATCCCGCGGATTATTATATGAAACGCCTGCATTTTAAACTTCCATCATTCTAACTTTAAAATATATAGTAAACCTCAGATATAGTAAAGTAAGGCTTAGAGTAAATTAAAAAATTTATACTCCATCTGGTTATTAATCAAAAGGTATGGAATTATGATTCTCGTCTCCTAATCCTATTGTCAGTGTAACTTACGCATCATTCCTCCGTAGTAGTATCTTCATTTTACCAATCATTCTTGTTTTACACAACATTTATTGAAATGAGGAGGTGTTGAGAACAAAACCTTACCTCACAGTGAGACCAACTTAGATCTTTGGTGACTATATCAAATGTAAATATCATTGTCCATGGTCTTATTCAGCACAAATTGAAGTATTTTTTCTATTAAAACTGGATAAATATTATTTACCACCACGAAAATACACTATAGCGACTATACCATGACCATATATTCGTCGTTAAGGTTCGGCAGTAACACAGCATGAAAAAAAGAATTTCCCTCCTCTTTCAAGCTGGTTTTTCCTTATCTTACCAGGTGTACCGGCGCCGGAGCTGATGCTCGATATCAATAACGCTTCCTATCTGAAGGGGAGTGTAGACGCTATTTTGATAGAATTCAGACGTCGACTTCTTATCTCAAGGTGGACGATCACGTCTTGACTTTGTTTAATTTATTAATAACTGAACACCAGGTGAGCAATAATATCGGCACTTCTACTTTAAAAATGGTAATAATAATTTATATGTCATTCAACTTTTTAAGTACTTTTATCTAATATTGATTTTTACCTCCATCCAGTCTGTTATTGACAGTGAACAAAGCAATTACCGAGCTGGCTGACTTCCTGCTGGTTATAATGACTTCGTTATTACAAGCTCGGGTTTGCCACAATGGATATTATTTTCTTTTTGTTCTGATGTCGATGAAAAATACACGCATTTTAATTCGAATGGATTTTTTTATTTCAATTACGAGTAGTTACTAATCAATATCTTGATTGTCAACCTGATCTTTAGTTTACCTAACAAAAGAAATACAATATTTAGTAAATTGAAGATAATAGATTAAACACATTTCTGAATGCCGTAAGATATATTTACATAATAGAGGCATAAAATTCCAATAGTTCTTTTTGGTTGCCAACATAAAACAAAAGATCCTTCGGAACAAACACAGACTGCACTTTTATTTCGTAGGCGCGTAGCCTATATTTATAGGTGCTACGCAGCAGCGAGTCTCTACGGCGTAGCAAATTACTCGAACTAGACGTTCATACATTTATTTTTGTTAACAAGAATAAGGATTGTTTCTTTTAAACCCATTCGCTTATATATATAAACAATAATAATAAATAAATTCCGTATTAATATTTAAGCCATAGTCGACCCTTTTTTCTAGAACTAATAAAAGTCAGCATAACTTTATCGTTTTCGGAACACGAGGCAAATTCTCAAATAAATTATTCGATATTTCTACTAAACCAATATTAAGTTGGAACTAAATTTCTAGCTCGTCTCGACTAAATGTTTCACTAGCTATATACGGTCTCACACAACCTGCGAGGTTTACATTCCGTACGTAACTATCCCACAGACCGAGGTTGTAGTTGAATTTACATATTGCATTCCAAATGCGAGCGTCCTCAAATACATCGACTATATTTGTGTATTGTTGATCTATGTATATATAGAGATAGACCTGTATAGTGGTACCGTACTGTACTGGTGTACTGTATGAGAGTGTGTTATAGAATACGTAAATAAATATGATATAATATAAAATATTGAGTAGGTGTGTAATGTAAATAAATAAATAATATGAACTAATATACATAAATATAGTTAGAAACACCTAAACTTACTGCTCTATTATTTTTGGTTCTTCTAATTGTAATTTCATTGAAGTTACTTAATTCGTTTCCTTTTCTCTTTAAAATTTAAGTCAAAATAAAACAAAATTGCTATGCCAGGAAGCTTATTCTAATTTCGGTGTCAAGTTAGTGAAAAATTTTAGTGTCAGGAGTTACCGAACGGTATGTACTGTGCTATGATCCCATTAGTAATAATAACCCATAACATTAATAGGTTTCTTTCGTATGTCGTACATTAATACGGAAATATTTCGATTTCTATTTTATATAGGCATATAGGGCCGCCGAAGACAGAGTCTATTTGATGTTATGCAGATACCAGACCGTGCCACTGTCATTGATAAAATTTTAGATATTAAATGTTGCTTTGAAAAATGGTTATATCGCTCTTCAGTGACCACGTCACGGTGAGATAGTAATACAGATCTTACTATTAGGGGTTGTGGTCAGAATTAGAAAAAATAGTACTATTAGGACTATTACTCCTATTATGGACGTATGATAGGAAATAGTTAGATCATATTGAGAATACCGGAATCGTATACCGTATCTTCTGTATCTAGCCGGAATGACTGTTATAGGACCCCCCTTTTTTTTAACGTTGGGATTCCATTTACGGATACCCGGTCGCCGGGTAACAGGCCGGGCTATGTCCGGACTCCGGCGCCTCCAGCGAAGAAGTGGGAGAAGAAGAAGACCGGGGTCCTCCTCTACTGAATTATAAACTTTTCTTCAAATAAATACTTCAATTTTTTGTTTTTAATGTATCGCACTGTTTATTTGTTTTTTGGTGAACAATAAAGAATACTCTCTCTCTCTCTCTCTCTCAAAGTCAGCATACTGGTTTAAGACTAGTTTTTATTTGGTACTGTTTGCCCACTATAAATTCAACAATAATCACCGACCATTTTGTGCGGTAATGATCCTATTTTTATACGCTTTATATTAGCTTCACTTGTATGTAAGTTTGTATGTTTGTAACTGACTCCTTTGGACGAGATTTTGACCCCCTTTAAAAAGCCAGATTTCACTCAAACTTTATAGATTTATCGAGGACCGATGACAATTTTTCGTCGTCGTGGCCTAAAGGATAAGACGTCCGGTGCATTCGTGTTGAAGCGATGCACCGGTGTTCGAATCCCGCAGGCGGGTACCAATTTTTCTAATGAAATATGTACTCAACAAATGTTCACGATTGACTTCCACGGTGAAGGAATAACATCGTGTAATAAAAATCAAACCCGCAAAATTATAATTTGCGTAATTACTGGTGGTAGGACCTCTTGTGAGTCCGCGCGGATAGGTACCACCGCCCTGCTTATTTCTGCCGTGAAGCAGTAATGCGTTTCGGTTTGAAGGGTGGGGTAGCCGTTGTAACTATACTGAGACTTTAGAACTTGTATCTCAAGGTGGGTGGCGCGTCTACGTTGTAGATGTCTATGGGCTCCAGTAACCACTTAACATCAGGTGGGCTGTGAGCTCGTCCACCCATCTAAGCAATAAAAAAAAAAAAAAAAATTCAATATAAAAAAAGTATTGAAAAAATTGAAATTTAACTAATAAATGAAAAAAGTAATATTATAGTTTAAAAAAACTAAAAAACACGCTTTATATAAAATTCGATTAAAAAATAAAAAATAAATTTTAATAAATTTAAATAGAAAATAGTGTAAAAAAAAAATATTTTTTGTAAAAAAAGCGTGGTATTATTAGTTATAAATACGTTTCTGGCAGATATGAGTAGAAGAATTATTATTTCAATAATATAAAGCGTATTTTTAGTTTTTTAAAACTATTATTTATTTATTTTCTTTTCTTGTTGGGCTAAAAATTTTCTTAAATGTTTCACAAAGAGACGTGAATAGAGCAGAGAACTGTTTTATCGTTTTGTATTGTATGTTCTTAGTCCGTGACCACGAAAAGAATTAAAGTATTCGAAAAATCCGAAATAATAAACATGATATTAAATATATTAAGGACAGA
This sequence comes from Bombyx mandarina, assembly GCF_003987935.1. Next base: position 1,975,260 of record NW_021011483.1, read on the forward strand.
AGCTGAACACATAACGAAAACAAGCGTTTATCCTTTAATTATCTTCTCGAATGCGAGAACCCTTAGCTTATTTTCCTGAAACATAATAAACGTGATATCCGAAAACACCATAATTCTTGTACCGAAAGCCCACCGTATATGAAGTGATAAGCATGAGGCCTATAATAAGATTGTTTTCCCAATCCCCTCAGGGTCGAGTTTCTCTCTGTACTTTACGTGGGGCTGTACAAGGCCCATTCGTTTGATCATTAATTAAATTGACCAAAAGTTTGTAGGCTTCCCGCATTGTGTTTTCATTTAAAAATTGCAAAAAGAAAATTCGTAATTCCCGTCTCTACATTATGGGCATCGTTTCGTATACAATAAAGACTAAATAACTTCGTGTCCAATTTTTTAATAAAAACAAACATCATGCAATTTATATCAGTGTTAATTGTTCATATGAAAATTACGCGGTATCAACCTATGACTAGTAATTGACTATGTCAGCAGATAATGCTTGAAATGTGTAAAATGTTATTTGTTTCAAAATCCAATTAAAAATGATAGGAAGGATTATGTTAGGCTTTATTAAAACCTATCTACGTAAAGTAACATGCTCCTGAAACATGATATTTTTATATTTATTAAAAAGATATGTATAAACAGCCTTATCGTTGAAATTTCAGGCACACAGATGTGTATAATCAACGTCGAAATCAGGCTTTGTGAAGAAAGCCTTACATCTTATGAATACAGCACACAAGGTTACGTATACACGTTACCCTGGTTTTCTTAATTAACCTGGCGTGTTTGTTTGTATAATTATATGTCAACACGTTAGATGATGTTTCATGCAAATCCTAAGAACAAAATTCCTCGAGAGAGAATATCTTATCGCGCTTTATCTATCGCCCTGTAGTTGTTGTTTTTCTTCTAATGAAAAGCTGGATCATCGATTTCGTCTGGTCCTCGTGATCCCTTACGGGTTCGGTCCTTGGACCAACCCCATCTGCCCGGACTGTGGTCGCCCTGTCTCACCGAACAGAACAGGCTGTGTTTACTGGTTTTCTATAAATATTGTTACGCCGGTAAGAGTAACACCATCTATCGCCGAATAGTCGAACGAATATCGAAGGACCTAGAATGCTCGAGAAGTACAACGCCATCTATGGACAGATAGCGGAAACGACTACTAGATATGTGTGGAATATTCTCGATAATTCTAGGAATAAGGTATCCACTATAAAAGCGTTGCAGGGATGGCACGCAGTCAGTCAGTAATCAGAACTACTCGAAGCGAAACAGCGAACGGATTACCTGAAGCGAAGCGGAACAAGCGAATTGAGAATTTAAAGCGTTTGTTGAGTGTTTTAAGTGTTCTAGCTGTTGAATACAGTTTTTAGTTGTACTTTGGTGGAATTTTATTTATCCCGAACCCCAGCGCGTAGCAATATGCTGCCTTTTTTTGAAGACCGAAGTTGTGTGCTCGGATTCGGGTACTCCCGTGCCAAAGCACGAAACACCCATGTTTTTGGTTCTTCAATTCAATCCTCTCCTCTCTCTTGCAGATCTATTCCTTATGATCAGGCTACTTCTCCCCTCCAGTATCGTCTTGGTGATCGATCTTACCGCTTACCCTTGTTAAGTGATTACCAGGGTCCATAGATAGCACAAACCTTGAAATGTGTCTCAAGTGTAAAGTATAACGGAAGTCCCATCCCTTCAAACCGTAAAGAACGATTGCTTAACGGCTGAAATAGACAGGGTGGTTGGTTACTACAAGTATCATTAATTACAAAATTTATACTCCAAACTATTTTCATTGTATTTTCAACCTACAGATATGTGGTTGACGATCACTCCATTGTGCATTGTCTAGCGAGCAAGGCAGGCGGGTTGGACGCATACGTATATTACGTATTATGTGTAGTAGGTATTATGTGTCTAATACATCTTTGCGAGCGATTCCGACAATAACCGTGTAAAAAAAATTGAAGCTGCAGATTTAAATTGTGGACGGTTTTCTGACTAGTATTTGTAATCTATACATATAAATAAAATTAGAGTGTCTGTTTGTAATTTTGAAATAACCGCTTTTTACTACATGCATATGAATATACATACGGTACATACACCAAAATAACATTTTTTTTAATTTTTGTCTCTCTGTCCGTCTATCTGTCTGTTTGTTCCGGCTAATCTCTGGAACGGCTGTACCGATTTTGATGAAATTTTCACTAATATGTAGCTGATGATATAAGGAGGTACTTAGGTTACTTTTTTTAGACTAGCTTCGCTCGGCGGCGTCACCCGCAGTTATTGTCGTACCGCGCGCAACATGGCGGGACTCGCCTATCAATAATAAAATTTTATGTTTCCGAAACGAAGCGAGGGCGGGTCGCTAGTTTTTAATAAAGCTTCCACCGTAGTTTTTCTTTGGTATTTAATTCTTCAAACGAAATTTAAAAAGAAGCAGCAGCTTATCTTTTGAACTATGCCCTTGGAATCGCTGATGTTCCATAAGCGACGGGGCGACTCACCATCACATAGGCCGCACGTACGTACTTTAACTTATGTAATAATGGATAATAATTATTACGTTTTTTTTTAAATTTAATTATTATTTTTTTATTTTAATTATTACGATAATAACGGTAGGCAGCGGCTTGGCTCTGCCCCTGGCATTGCTGAAGTCCATGGGCGTCGGTAACCACTCGCCATCAGGTGGGCCGTATGCTCGTCTGCCTACAAAGGAAATAAAAAAAAACCTGTTATAGTCTTAGCTTTATTATAAAGATATAACAATACGTAGCTCGCATTCCTTCCACAATTCGATTCCCACAAGTGACTCTTAATTAAATTGGGTTGCTACAGAAGCTAGTTGCTGGAAAACACGTCAGCTCGTTGACCGCAAGTTGTGTTTGTTACACTCGAAACCTCGATCTCATGAACGGCAAATTAAAATTCCTTTGCACGTTGAGTTATTCTACTATACTCGTCATAGTACAGACGCTAATTTAAATTGCTGTCATCGGTTTTCTATCGGAGAGCTATTTCGACTGTTTTTTTTTTATCACACCAATCAGGTGGGACCAGTCTCTTTTGGTTTTTCAGTTTTTTGTTACTCATTGTATATACCGATTGCCGGACCTCATAGACATTGTAAATGCTACCATTCGTCTTAGAACTCTTACAGTAATTTGTTCATGTATATAAATATATATACATGTATGTATGGATGTATATAAATAAGCAAAGAGAAAATAGTTAAGTACTTATTTATCCTCTTTTGGTCAATTGTCGTTTTGACTTGATATTTTTTATGCTAGTGTTTTTGCAATTTTTTGTTATAATAATTATAATTATAGTTGAATTTTTGTATTTTTCAATAGTCAAAACAATACAAAAGATAGGATGTAAATAAATTAACGAATTGTCCGGGAGTACGGAAACTTTAAAGTGTTGGAAACGTCGGATATAATAATAAAATAAAAATAAGTAAACACGAGATTAAATTGTAAAATTAGTTTTAGCTATCGACGAATGAATCTAAATCTAGAGGTGTCCGTAATTATGGTCGAATTTCGATCACTGAGCTGACACTAACATAAATTAATTTACATCCGGACTCCCTATCCACTGATAATATGGAGCATCTCCAGCTTATCTGGTATTCAGATAGGAAGGTGACTGTGATTAATTTCAAAAACATTCAACGAGAGTTTGTAGCTGTTTATCTAACGCACCCTCGGTGTCGCGTAACAGTAAATAACACTTAAACCCTCCAGGGATTTGAGAACAAAATTTACACTATTTAGCATATTAAGTTTATTTCGGGACGACGAAATTACAGGGTCGAAGTTAAGCAATAGACGGACAATTGTTGGAATTCCTCTCCGTAATTAAGGGGGGGTCCGCCGGGAATCAAAATTACAAAGGTGAGGATAGCGCGCTGAGTAACACCGACTTACATGTAGTGATTGCAAATGAGGTCTCATTCGACGCTTTAAGGGTTGCTAGTGATGTTGTACTTTTGCTTTGTATGTATATTTGCTTTGTATAATATAAATTTGTGGGGAGGTAGCTTAGAACCAGGAGAATGACATCGGATACTTTATCAGTCTTGCATTCGCCATGACCTGTTTATGGTCACAAGGCCAATCCTTAAAAGTTTGTGATCTGAATCTAGAAAATCCATGGTTTTCTTTCCTATGTGGCATGTTCACTGGGCGGAAGACCGTCTGCATTATTTGTTCTTGCACCTGGTAATAAAACCAAAAATGTCGTCTATCACAAGGTGCCTCACTAAAGACTGGAACTGATGCACTAAAATACATGGCCAATAAAGAATCATTCTTGCTTTTTTAATTTACATTAATTATCCAAATAAAAAATTGACCTTGATAAAATCAAAAGTCTGCTCGTTTATTGCCTCTAAGGCGGAACAAAGTTTGCCGGGTCAGCTAAAACAAAAATTTTGTGGTCCTTATTTCACGAATTGTATTTTTTTATATTCTGTTGAAAGCTATAAAAAATATACCTCTTCCATACATCGATACATTCGCAAAATAAAGAATAGTAATAAATTTACTAAAAACATCTAAAAGAAACCCTGATCAAGCAGTGTATTCTCACTGCTACAAGCTAGCTTTCTATTTACTTAGTCTGCCTACTTGTGTATCAGAGAAAATGTCCTTTTATAAGTTACAAAGGGCTTACCACGGATAGTATTTCATAATAAATTATAATTCTAAGAAATGTCGATGGTTATATCTCACATCACTGAGAATCCACTCTCATTATACAGTACTCGTTGAAGTTCTCCCACTATAGCGTCGCGCCACACATCACTAATATTCATTAGGGTTCGCATTCGCCCAAATTATTCACAGTTATTTTAGAACAGTCCTGCGATGAAAAAAAAATCTTACAATAGCTTAAGTTTTGTAAAAAATGTTGTGTGAAAATAAAAGTGAAATGCTCAAACATGTGCTTAACGAATTTTGTTTCAGTGTTATTGACACAGTCAAGCATGAGGGCGTGTCGTTTAAGTAATTTAATATATTGTATATCCGGTAACATAAAGTGTTTGCGGTAGGCGGATGACATTCGCCGTTCTCTTGTAGCAGCTGCTACAATGTATGACTATCTGAATTTTCTAAGCCTAATATCTATACTATATAATATTATAAAGCTGAAGAGTTTGTTTGTTTGAACGCGCTAATCTCAGAAACTACTGGTCCGATTCAAAAAAATATTTCAGTGTTAGATAGCCCATTTATCGAGGATAGGCTATATAACATCACGCTAAGATCAATACAAGCGGAGCACTAATAAATAATGTTTCAAAATCGGGGCTATTTTTACCTTTTGAGAGCTTCCGCTGCGTGCGCTGCAGAAACAGTTAAAGTTTCGATAAAATAATGTATGACAGAATTGTTCCTCTTTAAAAGATCTAAAAAAAGTCTGCGACAGCATATGTCTATATATTAAGGTTAGCTGGCTCACTATAACGTTTTTTTATGTTAAACAAATTTGTTCTAAAATAAAGCAGTGAATTGCATTGAAGCAAAATTGTGAAGGTGTTTTTTATAAAGATGATATTAATCCCTATCCAAATAAATACGTTACTCATTATAAGGCTTTGAAAATTATAGATTATTCTGGATTTCTCCAGGATCCCATCATCACATCTTGATGATTACAGGACCATTCGGGAAGTCTACCCTTTCCAACAAAAAAAAAAAAAAAGAATTATCAGAATCGGTTCAAGCATTCTCGAGAAATCGGTGAACATACATAGATAAAAAATTATGGTCGAATTGATAAATTCCTATTTTAGAGTCGGTTAAAAAGCGTGATTTTGGTACATCAAATCGTACAACATCTTAACGTTTTATTATACCAAAATATTTTCACTTTCTGCGTAAATGAAGAGGCGGGTAAAATTTTGCGTTTACCCAAAGTAACTATTTCACGCGGACAAAGTCGCGTGGAATACAAAAGCTAGTTTAAGGCTAGTTATAGGCAAAAGCTAGTTTAAGTATAAAATTGTGTCAAAGCATTACCAAAACTACCACCTGCTTTCATTTTCTGGAACAATAAAATACAACTTATGTTGGTAGAAAAACACATTTAACAAAAGGAGTATTTAGGCACAGCTTGACTAGCATGTTAAACAATATGGCCGCTGTACTCACCTACACGAAGGCACGAGAGAATGACAATAAACAAATTCAAAAATCTTTGGAGGAAACTAATACCTAAAACATAATATTCGCAATCACAAATGTTTCGTCAACTGAAACATATCTTGGCGGACATTGTCATAACCAGTATCCAAAGTTTTCCTTTATGTAACCGCTCACAATACAGATTCCAAGTAACGAAATGTGGCGAAACTCGCGACACTAAAGCTAAAAGGATTTTGTTTTCACTGTAACTCTTCCCGGGGGAAGCAAAGTTTTAATATATGATCGATAAATACCATTTTATAAATGTCCTTCTGTTTTTTGTTGGAATCTGGTAAAATTTTGCCTTTATAACGTGTAACTGTAATTAATAATGTTATAAAATTGATATCAAAACGATTACGAAACTTGGATTAAATTTGTTTCATTATAGTGAAGAAAGCGTAAGGTAGGATAAGACGACCGGTGCATTCGTATCGGGCGATGCGACTGTACCGCTAGCTTGAATTACGCTGGCATGTACTAATTTCCCAAATGAAACCTGACAAATTCTCTCGAAATTATTTGCAAGGATTAACATCTTGTATTTTTTTGACCGCCAAGTGTACTTTTTTTATATATAATGTTTCGCATTGTTTTTTTTTTTGTGCACAATAAAGAATACTCTCTCTCTCCCCTTCTCTCTTTTTTAATAAAAATTAAAGCAGATATAATTATAATTTGCCTTATTACTGGTGACAGCATGTCTTGTGAGTCCTCAGGGGAGGGGTACCACCAACCCAGCCTCTTTCTACCGTGAAATAGCAATGCGTTTCGGTTTGAAAGATCGGTTTGAGAAAAACTGAGACTTAGAACTCATTTTTCAAGATGGGCTGCGGTATTGACGTGGTTGATGTCTATGGGCTCCAGTGACCACTTAATGTCAGGTGGACTGTGCGCTCGTCCACCCACTTTAGCAATATAAATAAGCTATACCGTATAATACGTCTGAACGCTAGAAGACTATGCAGTCTACTTGTGTAAAGAGGTGATTTTCCTTGACCTCCGTTTTCATTGGTAATTTCACCCACACCAGTCCAATATTTATCCGGCTTACCCTTCCGCTTTATGTACCGATTGAAGTGCGAAAATGAATAATTCCTGCTCTCATCGACGCCTGTTTTATTGAGATAACCGTTGAATTTATGTATAAACCGATTATTTAACGTATTTTATTTAATACTAGCTGAATCCGATGTTACTCGCGAATATTGTCGTACCATATCATCAGCTATCTATCAGTGAAAATTCCGTCAAAATCGGTCCAGCCGTTCCAGAGATTAGCCGGAACAAACAGACAGAAAGAAAAAAGACAGACAAAATTAAAAAAAAAAAATATTTTTGCATATGTGTATACATACTTACGCATTTAGTAAAAAGTGGTTATTTTATTATCACAAACAGACACTCCAATTTTATTTATTTTTATAGTCTCATATGAGCGAAGAAAGTAAATATTTCTGACAGTTATTCTATTAATTGCACATAATTGATCTATTACAAGATTGTTAATTTTGTTTAAGGATTAAATTGATAGTAAACTTTGAAAAAATCCTTATTGTAATACAACAATCGCGTATGCATGCTGTCATTTTGGTAAATTGTATTTTAGTATTTTATTAAATTGATGGAATTTCAGTACCCTTTGTTTATTTAAGGTATATTTATGTAAGGTATCTCTTAAGTAAAGATGAACGAATGTATATATAAAGGTATTGTTAGTAAGGCGTACGGAGCGTGAGCATACTAGAGTTTTACCCTAACCTTACTTTACCCAACTAATACTATCCTGCTTATTTCTACGGCGAAGAAGTCGAACCTTTCTGTTGGTAAAGTGATAAAACCAATTGCGATTACGTATGTATGTATGTATGCCTTATGTGTCAAGGTTGATGGTGGCGTTTACGTGGAGAAGTCTGGATTTCACTACTACCTAACATAATTTGACCCGCTAGCTCACTGTTTCAATCAAATAAAAAAGTGAAAACATTAACATTTGTCTGACAACAAGGCAATTAATCTATACATATAAATAAAATTGGAGTGTCTGTTTGTAATATTGAAATAGCCGCTTTTTACTACACGCATATGAATATTTATACGGTTACACCAAAATAATTTTTTTTACAATTTTTGTCTGTCTGTCTGTCGGTCCGTCTGTCTGTCTGTCTGTTTGTTTGTTCCGGCTAATCTCTGGAACGGCTGGACCGATTTTGACGGGACTTTCACTGACAGGTAGCTGATGATATAAGGAGAAACTTAGGCTACTAGTAACTTTTTTTAGACTAGCTTCGCCCCGCGGCGTCACCCACGGTACGATAATAACCGCGGGTAACATCGCGGGACTCAACTATCTCACTAATAAAATTTAATGTTTCCGAAGCGAAGCGAGGGCGGGTCGCTAGTCAAATATATAGTTTAACTAGCTAACGACAGACGAACAAGCGTATTAGTAATAATAATAGCAAGTGTCGATAATGAAAACAATATAAAAACTATAATTCGTATACAGAGCAAACGTTCTAACTTTTATCTTTCAAACGCTTACTTAAACTTCTTTTATTCATCGCACAATGATCTGACGAAAGATCGTCTGTATTTTCAAAGTTATGTTTTTATATGCAAAGGAAACGTGCATCCGCGATGGAGTTTGTAACTTGTTTGATAAGTTGAAAGATTTTTAAACTTGAAACTTTTGAAATGTCCATTCAGTCTTGTTTGGAGTTTGTCGTGTCGTTTATCTCGTTTCGCGAGAATGATAAATTTAGTGTGCGTTCCACGGGGAGGATCGCAAGTCAATTCGTTATGGAACATGGCTATTCTGTACAAAACTATGCGTCGAAATTCACCTTGAAGATGAGAACAATATAGGCAATCAACAATTGGATGAGTCAGCAAATCTTGAACTTTAGTCGTTATCAAAACAATACTTTAATTGATATAAAAGTAGAAAAAGGTTGAGTTTTTTTTAATTTTTTATTGCGTAGATGTGTGGACGAGCTCACAGCCCACTTGGTGTTAAGTGGTTACTGGAACCCATAGACATCTATAACGTAAATGCGCCACACACCTTGAGATATAAGTTCTAAGGTCTCAGTATAGTTACAACGGCTGCCCCACCCTTCAAACCGAAACGCATTACTGCTCACGGCAGAAATAGGCGGGGCGGTGGTACCTACCCGTGCGGACTCACAAGAGGTCCTACCACCAGTAATTACGCAAATTATAATTTTGCGGGTTTGATTTTTATTACACGATGTTATTCCTTCACCGTGGAAGTCAATCGTGAACAATTGTTAAGTACGTATTTCATTAGAAAAATTGGTACCCACCTGCGGGATTCGAACACCGTTGCATCGCTATATACGAATGCTCCGGACGTCTTATCCTTCCTAAAGGATAAGACGTCCGGCCTACCACGACGACGTAAAACATTAGAAGCTATCAGTGCCGATTACATCATGAATGGTGAAGCCGTAATAGTAGCTTGAGAAGACTGGGCTCTTGTTCAGGCATTTTCGTGAAATTTTAGATTTGCGTTCACATACAAAAAAGTATTGTTGGAAAAAAACAACCAACATCCAACAAGGCAAGTTCGCGTGCAGGCTATGAAAATGATTGGGGACAAGTATCTCTGTGCTCGTTAAGTACGTAACTGGCAACACAAAACCAATCCTGTGCAAGCCAGTGTACTGCCTGTTTCGGTTTCTGGTGTAGCTCTACATAAAGTGGAAGTTTTTAATTTATTTCCTACACGTACGTGGGTGAATGTTTGTTGTTTATTAGCGAACGGATATGTTTGTTGTATATATTTTTATATTTTTGGAAAATACTTTTCTCTTAGATTATTATTTACTACCTCGTATGAAATAGACATGAGGGATCCTCTTTTTTTTTATAAATTTCGGTTTTTAAATGTAGATTTATTTAATATCCTTAATAAAATAGTGAAAGCTAAAAATTCGTTGATCCAGTACGTCATTTACTTGAGTTGGAATATAAGAATTTCATTTCCTTGTATTATTCTACTCTTCCAATAATCGTGGTAGATTTTCGTAATATAATACAGTCTACATATGTATGGTTTCATTTCAGTAGGTACTATTCGAATAATTTTCCACTTGTAACTTTTCTTCTTTAACGGGAATAGCCGTAAATAGCTATAAGTTTTCATGAAATTCCGAGACGACATACCGCTACTCCACTTTGATTTCCAATCAAGATAAAAACAAGTGATCCGAGCTTATTGCTAGATTACAATACATTTGATGTTCTCCGTCCGTCGGCTGATTGACAATCTAGACAGGAATGTGCTATTGAAGCTGTTTAATTAACACTGTCACCCTTTCGACTACGAATCGGAGAATGACAAGTACATACATTGCGAAATCAAATAAAACGAAGAGGATACATATCGACGACCAAACAAATCATTTTTATAGTTAAAAATAATAAATTATACCACCAACGAGCAAACTTGTGTAACCAAGCAAATGTTTATCTACTTAGTGGTTACGGGACCCTATAGATTTCACGATGATTGTTCATCCCGTCGACATTTTTTTTCTTTCTATTTCAGCGTAACCTTAACTAGTAGGTGAGCTCACGGGGCTCAAACCTGACGACGTTGCTAACACGAACCCTAGCAAGAGCCGTGCTTCGCAGAATCTACCACCGGATCGGAGCGAGAAACTCAGTGGGCTGTCTGAGGGTTAGTCCGTCGACGTTCATGTACTAGAAATAGGTCTCAATTGCTATGATTGGATGCCAAACTACTTCTCAATGATACGTATGATGATGATGTTAGTATCCGAAGCATTATATTATTATATAGGGTGTTACATAGCTACCCGTAAAGTCGAAAGGAGATTAAATGGGGCCTTATAACGAATCAATTCCCACTATTTAAGAACCGTAGTAACGCTGTATAACATACACCAAAAAAATAAAAAAAGTTGTTAATATTTTCACCGATGTGCAAACCCTATTTCAGTAAAATTAAAGAGTAAACTACGATTAAATGGGGCCTTATAACGAATCAATTCCCACTATTTAAGAACCGTAGTAACGCTGTATAACATACACCAAAAAAATAAAAAAAGTTGTTAATATTTTCACCGATGTGCAAACCCTATTTCAGTAAAATTAAAGAGTAAACTACGCAGAATGTACCTACCTACATTTCTACCTGATTCGCGGAACGACAAAAATTTTAAAAGATTTGAAATTGACATGTTTTTTTTCCCTAACTTGACATTTTTTGCAGACAGTACTTGAGCGACATCCTGGTATTGAGATAGCAAACATTTATGAATGAAAAGTAGAAAAACTATTACTAAAGTAGACAATTATTAGGTAAAATAGGTACGTAGGTCTTTGTGTTAAATAATCTGGGTCCCTGACATGACAGCTTACTAGTTTTGACAAAATTTTTGGCTTTGATAATTGATTTTTACGGAGTATTTTGTAACACGTTGTATATATAGATATCATATACCTAGTCAGGTCATAAATTCTGTCACATGTTTAATGTAAAATAATTCAAACAAGTTTATTCATTATGTAACCATTCATATACCAAAATGAACTTAACAAAACATAGATTCTTATGACACTAAAATTTATTCAAAATGACATCCGTGATTTTGAATACAGGCCTACAATCTGCGCGGCCAGTCATCTATCGCAACACGAACGAGGTCCATGTCAATATCGGCGACTGCCTTAATCAAGGATGTCTTGAGTGACTCCAAATTGGGATGAGGCTTTGAGCACGCCTTTTCCTCCAAGTGTTGCCATAAATTGTAATCTAGCGGATTCAAATCTGGACTGGAGGAGGGCCAGTCTTCGTGCCGGATGAAGTCGATTTCACGCGCCGCCAGCCAGTCTTGTGTGCTCTTCGCTCTATGAGCTGCCGCCGAATCTTGTTGGAATACCCAGTGCCTGTTATTGAACATGGTATGAGAAACAGGTTCCACAAGGTTCGTCAGGACTGTATTTTGATACACAACTGCATTCGTTTTTACACCTTTTTCACAAAAATGTACCTCTGTTAAGCCCCAATAAGATACTTCCAACCATACCATGAGCGAGGATGGAAAATGACCTCGTTGGACACGCGGAATACGGTTGCTCGCTTCTTCACTGCTGTGTGCGTACACCTTATCATTTTGTTTGTTGTAGCTCTCTTCTACGGTAAAAATTTTTTCATCCGAAAAAAGAATTTCCCGATATTTTTTTCCCGCGTACCGCTTCAACAAAGCGCGGCATCTCTTCAGTCTCAGGTCCATTAGACGAGCATTCAAACAATGTCCTGTTTTTCTTCGATATGCCCGAAGCCCTAAGTCTTCATTTAACACCCTTTTCACCGTGGTTCTGCTTAACCCCATCTGAAGGGCCAACAGTTTCTGCTTACGTTTGGGATTTCTTTGAATTCGCGCCTTCACAGCTTTTATCACTGCTGGAGTCCTAACAGACCGAGGGCGACCACTTCTTGACCTGTCATCTACACTAGAGTCTTCATTGTATCGTTTGATGGTACGATAAACGAATCTTTTGGTTATATTCAAATTTTTCAGTATGTTAAAAATTTGAATTGGCGCGTAACCGCAACGTTGCAACGCAATAACTGCGACACGGTCTTCTTTAAGCGTCCACTCCATATTTTTGTAATGAGTAAAATTCTAAAAGTATACATTTTTATTTTCATGAACAATTCGAAATTCTAATTCAATAAACTTTTTTGTGGCCAGCATTCTAAAAGAAAAGTTTTTACTGTGTGACAATACTTATGACCTGACTAGTTATAGTATATCATAACATTCTTTTACGCAATGTTATCCTTCATTGTGTAATTAGATTTTTTTTTGAAGCGTGGACAATAAACGCGATATTAAATCGTAAAAGTAGTCTTAACCACGGCCAAGTACATTTCAGCTTTGATGATTGCTTTTTTAATTAAAGTTTTGCATAAATATTAAATTTTAATAATGTCTTTCAGCATTTGAGTTTCGAAATTTCTCAATTTTAAAGGGCTGAGTTGATATTATAATACTCATTTATTTTAGAAGATACTAATTTAGTTTTTCTAGTTTTTTTTTTCTTGGATTTCGTTGCCAGCAAGAAGCTCCATTACTCAAGTCTAGACTACTTAGTTTTCTCATTGAGTAATTAACCAAGAATTTTTAAAGCATTTATTTTAAATGAAGACATTATAAGCTTCTTATTTCGAAATCAACTGAATAATATTTACATAGTTCAAAATTTAATACTAGTCGCATATGTACCCATAAAAGCAATAATTTGAGAACAAAATTCAAGATAAGAATAATGATGAAAAAATATAATTGAGACGAATATTAGATTGGACCAGATTCGATCTAATAGGTGTGCCACTAACATTTTGGCATCAATTTGTAATTTGTTGCAAAGGAAATTAATTAAAAAAAAAAACATTCGCTTTTGTAGCTTACTTCTATATAATGAAGTAACCATACCGGTAACATTTTGTCGCCACAAAGTGTGTTCCTTCATTTCTTGAGAGGCCGCATGGGGGTAATAGGCTCGGCAAACTCAATTTTCAGATAATAAAACATTTTAATCAATCGATATTTATGATAAGTTTATATTTCAGTGTATAACAGAGTTGATGAGGTGTTTTATAGTTACTACATATAATATGATTATAGGTATTTATTAAAATTAAAATGAAAAACTTTGTGAAAACTGAATTACTGGCTGTAGGACCTCATGTGAGTCCGCACGGGTAGGTACCACCACCCTGCCTTTTCTGCCGTGAAGCTGTAATGCGTTTCGGTTTGAAGGGTGGGGCAGCCGTTGTAACTATACTGATACTTTAGAACTTATATCTCAAGGTGGGTGGCGCATTTACGTTGTAGATGTCTATGGGCTCCTCCTGTAACCACTTAACACCAGGTGGGCTGTGAGCTCGTCCAATCATCTAAGCAATAAAAAAATCGTTGCGCTTAAACACAATTCGTTCAAATTTTTAAATCAAAACAATGATATATATGCTTTCGAAAGTATAAAAATATACTTTATTGGTTAGTGATTCTTTTGCACAGCAATTTAACGATCGTGTCGATTTATTACAAAGAGATAGTGCCTATTATATAACGAAGAATGACAAACAACTTTTGATCCGGGAAAATGGCAGGTGTTTCTTGTTTGAATAATAAATTTAGATAAGGTAAAATTGCGTTAAAAATAACGGAATCACATCGTGTATTTTTGAAGGCAACGTTAGGTATCGGTAGATATCGTGAATAATTCATGTGAAATCGTGATATTCCAAAAGTTATATTTTTAATATTCCTCGATCCTGACGTGCGACACATGCCATTGACATTTTCAATTATTAAAGGGGAGGAGGAACATTGATGGATTTTACATTGAATGAAAATGTTTTTAAAATTGCTTTCGCGTTTTATTTCACGATTTACATTCAGGTCACGTACGTAATGTTTGACGTAAAATATTATCGAAAGTATTTGATTTCATTTTAACGTATCATGAGTTGGTTGATTTCTATGGAATAAATAATATTTAAACAATAGTAGTCGTAATTTGACCATAATCACTCCAGTTTCAGATTAATTCGATACATTACATTCTCTCTTTTGTTTTATTATTAACTAGAGTCCCGCAGTAGTCGAAATTCGACTATAATTAATTGGAATTTTAAGTTTGTACACTATTATGATTATATTTTATACTTCTATAATCACAAATTTCGCCAAGACTACACTTTAAAAAATATTAACAAAGACAAACAATATTTAATCTATTCTCAATTTGACAACAGACGTCAATTACAAAAGTTTGACAATAAATAGTATGCATGCGTGTGTGCGTCAAATACAGGGTATGTAGTGTGTGTAATGTTTTCTTTATTGATTTAATGTATCTTTTATGCATTATTTAAAAAAAAAATATTAGCATTGTGCACTTCTTCTCTTTATTCTCTAAAAGTGTAGAAAATTTCATACTCCTCCGTCCGCACAATTTTCGTAAAAAGGGATACAAAGTTTTTGCTTCACGTATTAATATAATAATATAGATTCGAAGGTAGTTAAAAAACGTCAACTAGTTGTAATCTCAATCTTACGTTGTAGTTTCAGTTCATATTACAAGAATATGCTAATTAATTGGCTGTGTAATGTATGTCTAGTACCACCTCATGTCTTTCCCTGAGGCTCGCAAAAGAGTTACCAACGAGAAACAGGGTTCTCCAAGCATTATAGCGGCGTACTGCGATCGTCAATCGGCATTTAATTATGATGGGCCGTTTTTTGCAAGGACGCAAGGGTAGGTAGCAAGCACTATACTGATTATTTTTGCCGCAAAACAGTCTTATGCGTAGGAACCAATTTTAGAGTGGAATAGCCGTTATATAATACCCTTCAGACTTCGAGTGTCATGTGTCAAGCTGAGTGACGAAATTCACGTTGTTGATGTATGAAGACTCGGGTAACCACTAAACAAAATAGGAATAGTAGAACAACTTAGTAACCATCCGCGCGTAGTTATAATGGTCCCAAGGGCTACTAACGATTAGGTTTGGAATAAAAAAAAGTTTTTTAAATTATATTTCACAACCCCTGAACCCTAATCTATTGTTTTAGAATCGCAACAGGGCCAAGAAACAATAGAGCCACTAATTAACTTAATTAACAAGATACAAGTGTGCGTACAACATTCGTAATATGAGAAAGATTCTTCAACGTCAGTAACAAAAGAAATTGTATTTAAATGAGAATCAGAGTTTTGCTCTACGATGTTTCTAGAATGTACCTGAATTTACAAAAAAACCACTATCGCTTAATTAAAATTTAAGTCTTTGTTATGAATAAGTATGAATAGAGTTTAATGAATGACAGATATACTTACTACTTTCTGGCGATTATGTTATTGATATTAAATAATGCTATTTATGGCAATAGTTTAACAGATAATTATTAAATTAAAGATTAAAGAAATAAATTACTTCATTTCTGCCTGCTTATCGAAAAAATATGTTTTATGAATAAGAAAAAAACTAACACAATTTTTCCTCGTATTACTCTAGTAAGGTAAGAAACTAGGTTAAAATTTCAATTTGTATACGTAGCGCAATATCTAAATATCGATCCCGATGTCGATGCTCGATCGTGCTGCATAAAAACAAATTGAAAAGTCGTCGATGCGAGCGATGACTTCGTGAACTTTTCGTCTGGACGTATATTCGATATTTTTACGGAATTCAAGTTTATTTTATCATATTTTATCATAATTATTCCATTGTATTAGTCGAGTCATAGGCGGAGTTGAATAAAAAACCTTGATTACGATACGATTGTAGCCTGTTTTAACTCGATTAAAAAGGGATCTATTCTGATTAAAATCACAGTTGCAGTACCGTAGTAACATGAGTATTTGGGGAGTTTAAACTTTGACTATAACTTCAGAATTACGTAAATGAGTTTATTCTTAGTGCATATCATTTTTGCCATGCATGATCCGGCTCTTGACTTAATTTTTCTCCGTGGTTTCTCCCTATGCGCTACGACATGTGCGTTTTCGAATAAGGTATGAAAGGAGTCTCAGTATGTAACAAATACTACTGTCAGATGCAAACTAGGCTACAATTGTACTGACGTAATTATTCTGTGTTTCCATCTCAAAGGAGTAAGCTTCAGCGGTACACGCGCTAATTATGCATATTAATATTATTGTGTTCACAATAACATCACTGCTCTGAGCAATATCTGACACCAAATCATTTGGATTTATGTCATCACAGAATGCTCCATTATTAGTCTTTGATTCGATGTGTATGTATTTGTATTAATCTCAATATAAAATGGTAAGAATACCATCGCTAGTTTGCTTGTCACTCAATTTAAAATATAGTATTTATGTGTAGTTGAGAACAGAATTTATATTTTTTTATAATTAATAGAGGTGGTTGTATTAGCTTCCGATCCCCCAGTTGTTAAGTGGGTTACTGAAGCCTATAGACATTAATTACTACGTGAACGCCGTTTGTGACCCATCAAAATTATACCAATATATATAATTAATACAGTAATTATATAGCTATAAGGGCTCTTCGACTCTTTTATCCGAACGCATTACTACTTCGTGGCAAAAATTCGCAACCTACCTAACTAACCCGGGCGGCCAGCTAGGTACTACCAGTTAAAATGATGTCTTTCACCTTGGGATATGAGGTTGATATCCTAAATTGTATTATGCAACGGCTGTACATTTCAAACCAGAACTGATTTTCGCGATCCAAATAAGAGAGGTGATTGTACCCACCCAGATCACTAGTGTCTCTTTCAATACAAAAATTATACCACTATTTAAGTGTAATAAAAAAAATTATAAATCGCAGACGACAATAAATAATCCATCAAGAGAAACTGTTTTACTCGAATCTTCAAGAACATTCTACAGTTCGTCTTAAAGAGAACTATCGTTTTCCAATACAGTAAAGTCTCGCTAACTACGATCTGCCACGCCTCTGTCGTCGAGTTAAATCTTTTGTTCCATTGTCGTTTACTGGATTTAGCATTCGGCGAACTTAATTTCGGAACTCCCAACTTCTAATGGGTTTCTTTCATTACTTACGGATAATTTCGAAAACTGAACGATCGCTATGAAATTGTATGAAAAAACTAACTAGTAATTAAAAAGGTATGATGTATCTCATTGCAAGTATCATAATCATACTTTTCAACTTTTGAAGTGAAATACACATTTATTTTCATCAACATTCATGAATCGTAAATATTTGTTAGATTAAATAAATAACACTAAGTTATACTTTGTATTTATTTAATATTTAAATGTAGATGAAAATACAATGCAGTGGATGTCACGGAGTAGAGAGAGAAGTAGTGCCATAGACTATATATCATGTCATATTCATATTGAGTTATAAGGCGCCAAATTTAAAATTATTTCAACACTTCTCCTCAATTTAAGCCTTAACAATAAAAGTAAATACTATTGTATTACAAGTAAGACAATTATTAAACCAATGAATTATATGAACACATTCCAAGTTTAGATCTTAAGAAAGCAAATTTATCTCTACATAATGCTTTAGTAAATATATCTGCATACTGATTGTCTGTACCTACAAACTCTAATGTAATTATCTTTTGATGATACTTTTCTTTAATAAAATGATATCTAACTTCAATGTGTTTACATCGTTTGTGAAAGTTTATATTTTTAATGACACTTATAGCACTTTGATTGTCCAAATGAAGAGTCATTGAATTTTGTTTATAATCACTGATGTCACTTAAAAACTGTTTAATCCACATTGTCTCTTTAGTAGCAGCACAAGCAGCAATGAACTCTGCTTCAGTAGTAGACAGGGCTACTGTCTGTTGTCTTTGACTAGACCAAGTTATAGCTGCTCCATTCTTGATAAAAACATAGCCAGTAACTGACCTACGGTTATCCAGATCATTTGCATAGTCTGCGTCGCTGTAGCCTGTAGTTTCTGACGGTTCTGTGGTTTTAACATAACATAGGCCATGGTCTATTGTATCTTTCAAATATTTGAAAATCCTCTTCACTGCGTTCCAGTGACTTTGGTTATAACAATTTAGATAACGACTCACCAGACTGACAGCAAACATGATATCGGGACGACTCACTATAGCCACATGCATCAGGGAGCCGACCGCTTGTCTGTATGGTATACTTTTATTAGGTTCTTCATTACCCTTTTGCAACTTTACATGAGGGTCAACTGGAATACTGTTTGTGTTAGAGTTATCCATATAAAAATTTAATAGCATTTGTTTAATATATTTAGTCTGATGTATGAATATACAGTTACTAAATTGCTCTATTTGCATACCCACAAAATTACTAGGCTTATTTAATACTTTTATTTCAAAAATTATGCTCAATTCTTTAGTGAGCTCTAGCAATGCAGATTCATCTGTTGAGAATAACAATCCATCATCAACATATAGGCAAAAATAACATTTCTTATTATTAACTAGACCAACATACACACATTGATCTGCCTTAGTGTTGACAAAGCCATACTTCTTCAGAACAGTATCAAATTTGCTGTTCCAGCACCTCGGAGCCTGTTTCAAACCATAGAGGGATTTATTAAGTTTACATACCATGTTTTCTTCACAAGGTAGGCCTTCTGGTGGTGACATGAATATGACCTCCTCCAGCTCTCCATACAGGAATGCTGTCTTCACATNCTTCTATACAATCCCACAACTCCTCGTGTTGCAAATATGTTTGCATTGCAAATCGCCAAGTTGCAAAGTTATCACGGCCTGATAGCTTTTCAATTAATGCCATTTGATTATTCATTGTGATTGATAATGTTATTCGGTGGATTTTAGTTAAAGAAAAAAAATGGCCGGCTTCTTATTGAGAGGTTATGTTCACTGCAAAACTGTCTATCACTGATTTTAAAGTTTATTTAGCACTTTTATTATTTATAGGCTTTACTGGGCCCATAACCTGTTAGATTAAATAAATAACACTAAGTTATACTTTGTATTTATTTAATATTTAAATGTAGATGAAAATACAATGCGGTGGATGTCACGGAGTAGAGAGAGAAGTAGTGCCATAGACTATATATCATGTCATATTCATATTGAGTTATAAGGCGCCAAATTTAAAATTATTTCAACAATATTAATAGTTCGTAAAATACTCTTTGGTCGGAAAAGCGTAAAGGAAACTAAAATATCCTCAATCATATGAAATGTCATAGCTCGAGCCACGCACGCACGCAAATATCGTCCCCACAAATCATACGACTACCTTCGTGAATGGAATAGTTTTAATAATGAAATTCCTGAAGGCGACCCGTTTTGTGAGTGTCGTCGCAGTCCCGGCTGGCGCGGTGCCACTACCGGGCCTCGTTTTTGGCGCTTTTCCCTCTCGCACACCGGAATTAAACTCTCTAAGCCTGACATGTTTTAGAATATGATTAATAATATTTATGGTTCTAATTTTAAATGAGTTTTTCATTTGAAAATAAAGCACGACTATTTCCATATTTCAGATTTTTTCATAATGAACTTTTTTACTGTGACCGTAGAAGCATGAAAGAGGAGTGCATGCGGCAGAGATGCGAATGTTAAGATGGATGTGTGGAGTGACAAGAATGGACAAGATAAAGAGTGAGTATATCAGAGGAAGTGTGAAAGTAGCCCCGGTAAGCAACAAATTAAAGAGCGGACTGTTAGCGTGGTATGGACATGTGATGCGTAGAGAGAAGATACATGTGACTAGGAAATGTATAAAAATGGTAGTGCAAGGTAGAGGGGGAAGAGGTCGACCGAAGAAGACGTGGATGGAGTGTGTGAATGACGATATGAGATATAGACGAGTGAGTGTTGAGATGACGGCTGATAGAAGAGAATGGAAGAGAAAAATTAGCTGTGCCGACCCCACCTTGTGGAATAAGGTGGAGAAAAAGAAGAAGAGATTTTTTACTGTAGGCTATGTTATGTGGATGAGAATACGAGGACCAGTAGACCTTCTCCCAAAATTTTTTGGAACTATGTGATTTAAACCCCTGTATAAAGTAAGGGACTCTTTCGGAGCGAGCCTCTAAATGAGACCTTTGGATGTTGTACACTTGGAACGAAGTATGACCGCTAAACCCACATTCGATTGGGAAAATTGGGGTTCCTTAGGTTGGTGTCGAGTGAGAGTTTTTTTTTTCATTACTTTAATGGGTGCACGAACTCACGATTCACCTAGTGCTAAGTGGTTACTGAAGCCTATAGACATTTACAACGTATATTCCGCCATTGTGATTTGAGTTCTAAGATCTCAGTTTTTACAGTGCAATGGCTGCCGCACCCTTCAAATTGAAATGTATCGTATTTTACCGAATAAGCTTTCCTATTGTAAATTCAAAGATAATCGCACTCAAGTAGAAAACTCCAGTCACGCGTCGGAGCTAACACCCACATTTTATATCACTAATAGTTTTGTTCCACTGCAACTTATGAATATATACTTTTTCTTTTATAAATTTTATTACATTTGAAGGGCAATAACATATGATCTACTTTACACAACCAACAACCGATTTTCTTTGTAATAAATACGAAAAAACAAAGGTTAAAATTCTTTAAAATGTTAATACAGCACACTTGAGAGACGAGACTAAATTTCCTTCGCTGACATAACTTCTGACTGCTAGCCAAATAAAATACGCGCACTTACACATTTCTGTACAAAAGGGGAAGTCAATAGTTTCAAGCGCAATGCGGATGCCTGACACAAATTGTCGTGTGAGTGCCTATTTCGAAACACAATGGTTTTACCTAATGTCACATTAAATGTACAAGCTTGCGATTCCTAATTTGTATGTTAGAAAACTGCCTTATAATTTGTACAGTACGTATTCTTGACTTATTACTTATTACTGGTGGTAGGACTTTTGGTAGGCAGCGGCTTGGCTCTGCCCCTGGCATTGCTGAAGTCCATGGGCGACGGTAACCACTCACCATCAGGTGGGCCGTATGCTCGTCTGCCTACAAGGGCAATAAAAAAAGGACCTCTTGTGAGTCCGCGCGGGTAGGTTCCACCACCCTGCCTATTTTTGCCGTGAAGCAGTAATGCGTTTCGGTTTGGAGGGTGGGGCAGCCGTTGTAACTATACTTGAGACCTTAGAACTTATATCTCAAGGTGGGTAACCACAAAACAAGTGGGCTGTGAGCTCGTTCACCCATCTAAGCAATAAAAAAAGGTATGATTCCATTTAAAATCGTTCAAAATATGCTCATAGTTTGATTTCGTTATAAAGGTTAATTAATGAATTACTGTCGAGGGTTTGAATATCAAGATTTTTGGCTAACGTAAACGCTGACAGTTCGTTTCCCGAGATCTTTTCTGCCACGTACCATCTAGCTTTAGAATGAACTCCCCTCTGCGTTGTTTCCCGAGCGCTACGACATGTCCTTCTTCAAACGAGGCTTACGCAGAGTACACAGCGGTAGACAGGAGCTTGGCCGTGTCCCTGGAATTGCTGACGTCTATGGGCGACGGTAACCACTCATCCTCAGGAGGGTCGTATGCTCGTCTCCCTACAAGAATAATAAAAAAAAAAGTGTGATGTCGTGGGACAACGGATAGGAATGAAGTTCCTTATTATAAAAATATTACTTTTAAGTTCTATTCGAGGTATAAAGAAAATAATTATTCGGGTATAAAATTTTTATTATGATTTTTTTATTGATAAAAAAAACTACTTTACAAAGTTATCAACCTTATTTTATTCACAATGATTTATAAAAAATATATAAAAATAATGTACAAAGAAACAGATATTTATATGAATAATAATAATAACCTCATACGTACCTCGTATAGCCCTCATACTAAGACTATACATAAATAATAAAAATCTTACGTTACGGACGTTTTTTTCCGGTTAGGGTACCCCTCTGCATCGTCCTATAAGAAACTTCGTTCCAAAAGATTAATGATGAAAAATTTCACCACGATTTCACTTGGTTTGCAACTAAATTAATTTGTGCAGCTACAACCGCTTTGCAGAGCATAAAGGTTACAGTGTAAAAACTTCTAATCCAACACTGCGGTAAGTTTGAACTAGTTTGGAACTAAACATGTAACCTTTCACTTGTTATTTTCAATGTGTTACTGTTTTATATTCTGTACGTATGTGGTACCACTTCCCACTGGAAGTAGATACAAATTGTATTAGTTCACATTCTAAGATCTAGTCACGAAACATCGTGGCGTATTCGTGTACCAAATA
This sequence comes from Bombyx mandarina, assembly GCF_003987935.1. The sequence goes on from NW_021011483.1 coordinate 1,998,273, forward strand.
AAAATGTGAGACTCTTTTCAAACGGTGTGACGCTACGTTTCAAAGTCGCTTTGAGTATAAAATATTTCTTATTTGTAGTCTACGTTTTGCTCAGACGACGACGCTTTTGTGATTTTCTCACTTCAACGAAAAAGTCAAGTGTCGTGATTGCCGGAGTGCCTGGGAGGAGGCCTCCTTTTACGCTGAAATTTGTTTGAAGCACCGCGTATACACATTATATAAAATATATATTTATGTTGGGAATGTAAAATAAATGGAACCCTTTCATGTACCAGATTTATCATAAATCACGATTTGGTGTTGCTTGATTAAATACAAATTTACATTTCGTATGATCAATATTTAGGTAGCAATATGATCCACCGAAATAGTCACCTTGGAATGAACGGCACATATTTTTAATACGCTTTTATTAGCTTTAGGCGTATGTATGTAACGGAATCTTTGAACATGATTTTGACCCCCTTCAAAATGTCGGATTAACTCGAAATTTTGGTATACTTATTAAGGACACATGACAATTCAATACTAAAAAAATTAAGATTGAAAAAATTTAAATTCAACTAAAAAATTAAAAATATATAGTACAAATCAATTAATCACTTTTTCTTATACTATTTTTAATTCAAATTTTAGTAAAATTTATTTTCCATTTTTTTGTTGGATTTTCTATAAAATCGTATTTTGTTAGTTTTTTTAAAGCATTATTTATTTTTAATTTTTTAGTTGATATTAAATTTTTCCCAAATTTTTTTTATTTTATTTTCTCTTTCTTTTATTTCTGTTCAATTATAGCTGAGGGTAGTTTGGAAATTTGCTCGAAGCTTAGATTTGGCCTAGGCTTTAGTGAAAATAGATGAAGACATTTATTAACCATTCAATCGCTGTAGATCGCAAGATCAGTTTGCTCTGTTTACATGGCGGAACCAAATAGATTTTGCCATTGGAACAAACAGTTCGATGAAAGCGGTCGTTCTTGTGCTCTCTTATTACATCCTGTTCGATGTAATGAGAAGATCGCAGCTACCGAACGTTTCCTTATATTTCGATGAATACGAAATTTCATTTTGTGTGCACTACTAACTAAGGAAATAATGAAATTCCTCAATTTTTTTTTTTGTGTAAACTAAAATTCAGATTTAAATGTACCTAAGTTTTAGCAACTAAATTTTACGCTAGTTCATAGAATCTTCCGTTGTCGAGTGAAACGACTAAACTCGGATAGGGATAACAGAAGCAGATACCAAATAGCCAAATAAATATATAGATGATATAGATTTTTTCATTGCTTAGGTGGGTGGACGAGCTCACAGCCCACCTGGTGTTTAGCGGTTACTGGAGCCCATAGACATCTACAACATAAATGCGCCACCCACATTGAGATATAAGTTCTATGGTTTCAAGTATAGTTACAACGGCCGCCCCACCCTTCAAACCGAAACGCATTACTGCTTCACGGCAGAAATAGGCAGGGCTGGTCCTACCACCAGTAATTAGGCAAATTATAATTTGGCGGGTTTGATTTTTATTACACCATGTTAAATCGTGAACATATGTTGACCACCGTTTGAAGTATTTTTGCACTAAGCAGTCACGCGTTGGTAATGACAGGAAAATTCAATTGAGAAATCGATATCCTGTCTCAAAGTAGTTAGCGGATTTTACGTTTAAGAGTTAAGTCGGCAGATTTAAATTTTGATTTATCTGAGAATACAATAATGGGTTTATTGTAATTTTACGGATGAAATACGAGAAGGCGTGTGTAGCGGCGTACTCGAATGCGATCGCTTACACGACAGAAACACTCGTTGAAAATATCGAGTCGCCGACGCGGAGAAAATTTGAATTTGAAGAATAGCAAAACAACATTGTGATTATTTTAGTGTACAGTTATACCTGTGAGATATAACCGTTGTTAATGTCTTGTTCAAACCGGTTACACAGAAGACATAATATTTATTGGATTGAATAATTCAATTGATTATCAACAATAAATGATTTGTGTTCTCTAAAAATGATAATGCTCTAATGCGTATTTCTTGACAAATTAATTCTAGTTGTTTCTAAACTGTTTTTTCCCTACCTATGCTGATAGCCTTGAGAGGCTATTTCAGCTTCGCCTTGACTTGTAGGTGAGCTCATGGGCCTCAAACCGGGAGTGTTGCTTAAACTGGTCCCAGCAAGAGCAGTGCTTCGCAGAATCTACCACCGGATCGGAAACGCGACCCACTGAGAAGATCCGGCGAGAAACTCCGTGGGCTGTGTCTATGGATTAATTCACTCGTCGAGCCCTGAGAACCGTGACCGGTACTTGTAGTACCTAAAAGCACCGTTAATGGATCGGGAGGATCCGTAATGACGTGCTTAGGGCGATGTCGACTGTTTACCATTCGGTCTACAGGATCGGGTATGTAGATCCCGGCGGCCACAACTAGAAGGTTTTCATGTCGTACCGCCTTTTCAAAGTAGCGCAATGATGTCGACTGTAGATACTTATTGACTGAGTCAATCTCCAGGTCATCATTGATAAACTGTTGCTGTTATATGCTGTTGCAATATAATAAATAATAATAGCAGTTTGCTTCTTCAGAGTAGCATCACTGAACGACATTTTGTAGATTTTGCACTTAAAACATTCCCGATCCTGCGGACAGAATGGAAAGCAGTCGACGTCGCCCAAAACACGTCATCTCGGATCCTCCCGATCCACTAACGGTGCTTCTAGGTACTTCAAGCACCGGTCACCGTTCTCGTCGAACCCGTCGCTTGCGACGAAGGACTCGACGAGTAAATTAACTCTCAGACACAGCCCACTGAGTTTCTCGCCGGATCTTCTCAGTGGGTCGCGTTTCCGATCCGGTGGTAGATTCTGCGAAGCACGGCTCTTGCTAGGGTTCGTGTTAGCAACGTCATCAGGTTTGAGCCCCGTGAACTCACCTACAAACGTTAGGGTTACGCTGAAATAGCCTCTCAAGGCTCTCAGCTTAGGTAGGAAAAAAACATTATGAAAATATAACTTAGGCCTGAAATGTGCAGTATGCTTAAACAAAAATATCGCGGAGGTCATGGTCAAACGATATCACGTGAACGCTATCTATATCCGACGCTCGGAGCAAAGGGTTTAATTTACCACACAGCAATAAGACTAATTATACTAAAAATAGTGTTTGTCCAATAATCGAAGTTCGACCATAAGTACTCGATTCGTTTTCGTAGCGCTTTCGTAGCTACTAAAAGAAACATTACACAAGCACGATTTTATTAGTAACTAGCGGCCCGCTCCGGCTCCGCTCGGGTCTTTAACAAAAATTTTAACGATATTTGACGTTGTTTTTTTTTTTTTAAATAAATGAATACCTATTGCGGAATAACTATAATAGTTAGACATATGCTGTCCCGTCACTTTTTGTAAATAATAATGTGTTCTACAAATTCGTAGTACATTATTTTATTCTATAGGGAATAGTTTTCGCAGGGCACGCGATGTTTAACATTAACGTTTAACAGTAACATTAACACGAACATTAAAGTTTATTATTGATTGCTGAACTGCGGGTGACGCCGCAAGGCGAAGCTAGTCTAACAAAAGTAGCCTAAGTTACTCCTTATATCATCAGCTACCTATCAGTGAAAGTCCCGTCAAAATCGGTCCAGCCGTTCTAGAGATTAGCCGGAACAAACAGACACACAGACAAACAGACAAAAATTGTAAAAAATATTATTTTGATCTATGTACCGTATATACATATATTCATAATAATATGCATGTAGTAAAAAGCGGCTATTTCAATATTACAAACAGACACACCAATTTTATTTATATGTATAAATGATTATGCTTAAAACATAACTTTAACAAATCCGGGTGGAATAATTATATTTAAATATTATATAGACTGGTGAATGAACTCACGGCTCACCTGAATTGTAATCCACCTTGATACACGAGATCGAAGTGTGTGTTGCTTTTTTTAAAAGACCCTTCTACCTTCGAAACTCGAGCAAATAAGTGCTCGATATCGAGAATTGGTTTTGCAACTCACTTAGTCTAATACATACACTGAAACCGCTTATATGTATTTTTGTGGAACGTGAGGGAGCATTGTCCAGATACCTTCGGCTTGATTGAATGAACTAAATACTACATATTAATAGTGTTTTCGGTTCAGTTTGAATATTAAACTGATTTATGTTGTCTGTCAGCTTTCATGACGTTTTCTTTCCGAACTTTAATTATCAAATCAACATTTCTACTATAATTTCAAAACCGACAAATTAAAACAAAACATAGGTAGGTACTCGTCTGTATTTAGTTACGACTAGCGACCCGTCCTCGCTTCACTTCGGAAACATTAAAGTTTATTATTGATTGCTGAACTGCGGGTGACGCCGCGGGGCGAAGCTAGTCTAAAAAAAAGTAGCCTAAGTTACTCCTTATATCATCAGCTACCTATTAGTGAAAGTTTCATCAAAATCGGTCCAGCCGTTCCAGAGATTAGCCGGAACAAACAGACACACAGACAATAAATGTAAAAAATGTTATTTTGGTGTGTGTGTGTGTATATTGATATACATGTAGTAAAAAGCGGTTATTTCAATACTGCAAACAGACACTCTAATTTAATTTATATGTATAGAAACGGTAATACATTGTGCTAGAGAAGTTCGTCGAAAATATATAAATTTCCACTTTCCGTTGTGAGTGAGAAGGTCTTGTAATAATAGGATTTGGTGAAGGATGTCGAGATACATTTGAACAATTTCGAAGTTTATTTACTGAGATGATTCAGCTGTAAGCGTTTGAATGCTTTAAAAACGATCACGGAATTGTATTTCAATAAAGGTGCATAATGCGAATATTGTCATGTTTAATGTAAGTATTTTTATACCATTATGAGAATTTCATAAATGTTATAACATTTTTCACAAGAACATCATTTAATGATATATTTTTTTATTAATAAAATAACAAACACACAAATAGATAATTTGCTACTGTTACGCGCTGAGTTTCGGGATAAATAAAATTTCACCGAAGTAAAACTTATAAACAGTATTCAACATTTAGAACACTTAAAACACTCAACAAACACTTTAAAACTCTCAATCCGCTTCGCTTCAGGTGATCCGTTCGCTGTTTCCCTTCGAGTAGTTCCGATTACTGACTGACTGCGTGCCATCCCTGAACGCTTTTATAGTCGATACCTCATCCCCAGAATTATCGAGAATATTTCACACATCTCTAGTATTGTGTTTCCGCTATCTGACAATAGATGGCGTTGTACTCCTCGATCGTCCTAGGTGCTACTAGATCCTTCGATATTAGTTCAACTATTCGGTGATAGATGGCGTTAGTCTTACCGGCGTAACACTACGAATCATTCTCAAGTATAACCAATGTCTATGTAATTTATAATAAATAATAATGTAATTCAGCTACGGAATTATCTCATCTGAAAATGTATTCATTATACTCATTTCTCATTAACATTCTGATTAAGACAAAATTAGGAACTCGCAAGAAAGAATATAGTGAAGCGTATGTTAGTATCTACTTGATTTTAAGCAATATTTACCTAACTCTATATTTTGCACTTATTGTATATTCCAAAAAGTATGCGAAAACGCGTAGAATTCATTCAGAGTCCTGCTCGCGTCGTTTTGACACTGCTGAGGGTCGTGGCCATCATATTTTGACAGGATTTTACTTCTTGCAATGTCCCTCCAGCGCCTCCGATCATTGGCTGCATGAAGGGCTTCATAGAATGGGATCCCTAGTGTGGTGCGGATTTGTTTGAACCACCTTGCCGGACTGTCGTTCTGAGTAATCACTCCAAATACTTTCGGCCATTAGTGACATGAAAACATTTTTTTTATTCTTTTTATCTAACCCGTCGTAAGCTACTACTACTACTTCTTTTTAATAGATAATAGAGCATAGTGGTGGTAACGCAATTTGGTTACAATATTGCAAAAAGGCTACATACCTATATAAATCCTTATCCGAGACCGCCGCATAATAACATACAATCTGCGACAACATCAGAATAACCGCAAAAAGAAGAAGTGAATTGAAATGAAAACTCACTGTATTAAATGAATGATTAATACACAACTAAGTACTTTTGCATGTTCAAAAGCGAGCTACGTAATCGTTAACCGCATTGTGCTTAGCGATCCTTTCCGTCTCCGAGAATTGCCGGCGGCCCACTCACTATAAAGGCAATAAAAAAATCTTTTTATCCCTCATTTCACAATTCTTATAATTAATAGATACCGCTGACAGTTCATTCGAACCCGAACGACGGGGTCGTGGATCCGTTGAAACAAATAGTCAGTGTCACCTAATTCTTCCACAAGTTGCGGTCAAGGGACTTTTAATTTTAATTAAATACTTTCAGTTGAAATTCATGAAAGGCGATTGCATGCAGCAGAGATGCGAATGTTGCGATGGATGTGTGGAGTAACGAGAATGGATAGAATACGGGATGAATATGTTAGAGGAAGTCTGAAAGTGGCACCTGTGACAGAAGTTGAGAAGTGCGATATAGAGGAAGAGGTAGACCAAAGAAGAAATGGATGGATTGCGTGAAAGACGATATGTGTAAGAGAGGAGTGAGCAAAGAACTGGTATATGATAGAGGAGTATGGAAGGCGAAAACATGTTGCGCCGACCCCAGGTGACTGGGAGAAGGGCAGGAGAATGAATGAATTTTTCTATAATTTCAAAACTGGGTCTAAGGGTTATTTAAAGGCTAACTAATTATCTTAGGACAGAAACGTCAAGCAGAATATTTGATAATAAATTATATTACACGTAAACTTCATTAAATAAATAATAACAAAGTCACTTGGACAGTTTCATGTTCTTTTAAAAGTCTATAAATTTTATTTCACGTAAGCCCTGCCTGTCCGTTGTTTGTTGCAACAATGTATCGAGACATTAAAGTCGCCCCTTTGGCTGTGTAATGGTTTTAATTAAAATTCCATTGCTACTTTGTGTAAACTTTCTATCAGGCCAGTATTGGGAAGTGAAACAAAAATATTCAAATCAGCTTTTTGCTCGACGTACTAAATAAAACCCACGATATTCTTCAGGACAGTGGTGATAACCCGTGTAAACTGAGAGGTTGCCTCGTTAGTGCGTAGACCTAAGATAAGAATAGAAGGTAGTATTAGGGCGGAAAAATATATGGAGAACAGGGAAAAATATAATTCGACTATATTATGTTGTGTTATTTTTCACTTATTGAAGACTTCCTGTTTATCATCCAAGAGTATGAAGAACTATTGCCGTAGAAAAGCAATCAATTAGATCGATAATTTTTGTCGTTGAACAGTTTAGAAACATGTTGTTCGTAATATGTAATAGCTTAAATGGGTAGTTCCGAACAGTAAGTTTGGTCAACCAGCTTTGTGTAAAGCGGATAGCCTTTGTTTTACCCGTTTTAAGCCTTTGTCCGCTCGTGTACTGATTATACATTAAAAAAGAGTTCTACTAGGAGAATGTGAAAAAAAGAGACAAATTTAAAACAGTTAATATTATTTTTATTATTCCTCAATAGAAAAGGTGGTCTGATAATACATACGTGCATTATACATGCCTTAGAGCGTAATTTAATCTTAATATATATAAATTACGTGTCACGTTGTTTGTCCGCGATAGACACCTAAATTACCTACTTAACCGATTTTAACTTTTTTCTAAATTATGTATTTTGTTTCAACTTATGCCATAGGATGATTTTTATTTCGATTAATGGTCGCAATATTTACTAATTAATAATAAAATTATTTCTTATGTTGATTATTGTTATTAATTGTAAGCTTCATAAGACCAAATCAGATGGCGCCTTAAATCAGTTTTTACAGACAATTGTAATGCTGTCTGACATTAATATCTCATAGATGGCGCTGTGTTAAAAATGTGTCAAACGTTGACATAAGCTACAATTTAATTGCATAAACACCACGTGTTGCTGAGGCTAAAGTATTATCTTACTTTGTTATTTTTTGGGATTAGCATAGCCGGCGACGTGTTATTTAGAAACAAAAACCTTAGCCACAGCAACGTGTGGCCGGGTCTCCTAGTTTATTGTAAAAATTGTTTCAATCACACATTCGGCACAATACAAGCATTTGCGACTAAACGAACAAGTAACAAGAAATAATAAATGGGTAGGACTTTTAGTTCTTACAGTAAAGTAATTCCGCTGTACGAAATGCGCTGAGAGTATTATTGAGAGTGCAAGTATCTCAAATCTCGTGCGAATATAAAGTAGAACTCACTCAAACCGCACTGAGTTCATTATAGTAAACAACGTCTTTTCTTGTTTGTTTTGTTAACTCATTTCACGTACGTCCTGTAGTCGTTTAAGCAAGATGTCATTGTGTGTTGTTAATCGTGGTACATAAGTAGCGTAGGTAACGTACGTACACAGTCGAAAATTTTGGACTTGCTCCAAATCGGACGGTGGCTTCCGTGATTTGATTAGCCGGACCGAAGCCTCGACAGAATTCGATTAAGTAGGCCCCGTGTCGTCTAAAGTTCCGGCGTTCATAAATCGATGGGCTACTGAAACATTTTTTCCTGTCGAGTTTGGAATTTCATAAAAACTTTACGCTCCGTTGTTTGGTTGATTTCGACATTGTTTTAGCGTTATCGCAGAGATTGTATTTTTGACAATTTTGTCCTTTACCATGTTATCGTTGTGTCGTACATCGAAAATTGTTAATATTTTTTAGATTATAGGCTTATTTGTATGTACCTACTCGTAGATTTGTGTATCTATTTTCGAATTTTTTAAATAACAATAGCAAAAGCTTGGTAGTATTTACAGGGGTTTATTGTTAAATGTATATAACTCCCCCAAGCCGATTGGTCCTCGTGGGGGAAAATGACCAAGACCCTCTAAAGATTGACAAAAATAAAAACGGAACGGACATTTACATAGCTACTTATAACGTCAGATCATTGAGAACTTCCGAAAAATTACTGGAATTTGAACTAGCTATTAAAGATATAAAGTGGGACATAATAGGAATCAGTGAACTGCGAAGATATGGAGAAGGAATAGAAGACCACGGAAACTATATCTTACACTACAAAGGTGAAACGCCAGGCCTTTATGGAGTAGGGTTCCTAATAAAAAAGAGGCTATCCGACAAAATAGAAGAAATCAAAGGAATCTCTGAGAGAATAACTGTGATGAACATAGTGCTTTCTGATAAAATATCAGATAAATGGACTATTATACAAGCATACTCACCAACTGAATCAGAAAAGAAAGACGACATAGCAAAAATAGAAAAGTTCTATGGTGACTTGCAAACAACTATCGACAATTCATACAGAAACATTATCGTTATGGGCGATTTCAATGGGAAGGTAGGAACCTCTAAGAGCGGAGAAGAGTATACGGTTGGCAGATTCGGAATTGGCAAAAGGAGTAAGAACGGAGAAAGGTTAGTTACATTTGCCCTAAAAAACAAACTTAGTATTCTCAATACCTTCTTCAAGAAAAAAGAAACGAAAAAGTGGACATGGGTCTCTCCGAACGGACTTTATAAGAACGAAATAGATTTCATCTTATCTAATAATATTAAATCCTTCAAAGACACGTCTACAATCCATAACATAAATTTTCATACAGATCATAGAATGGTCCGAGCTACCTTGATAAGCACCCGCCCAAAAAGGAATAGAAGATGGCAAAACGCCAGCCCCGCCCTAACGTGTATTGATAACAACGATATCATTATCTCAAACTTAAAACTACTAGTTGAACAATTTCGGAGCAAAAACATAAATATTGGGGAAAAATACAAAAATACTATTAACATACTAAAAACAGAAACAAAAAAGAAAATAAACATAGCAGATAAACGAACAATTTCTATTGAAACAAAACAGCTGCTACATGAACGGAAGATACTGCTACAAGGAACACAGGACAAAGATAGCCGTGCAAAAATAGCAGAAATTAGTAAGAGGATAAATGAAAAGATCAGGAAAGACAAGAAAACAAAAAGACAAAACACCTTAAAAAAACACATTCAGAGAACCGGCGGAATAAAGAAGGCAATAAAGGAATTAAAAATTAAAAAGGACTGGATGCCACGCGTAAAAACTAAAAGTGGTCACGTAACAAGTAAAAGACCTGAAATCCCTAAAACAGCTTCAGACTATTATCGCAACTTATATAAAAATATCGATCCTTGTCGAAGTCTTAATCCATGCAAACTAAGTGATATCGAGCCCGTACCGAAAATATTGACAGAAGAAACAGCAACAGCAATTAAGACGCAAAAGGCTGATAAAACACCCGGTTCAGATCAAATAACTAATGAACTTCTCAAATCTATTTTACCGACTATCGCGCCTATATTAACAAATATATTTAATGAAATTTTGGAGACCGAAGACATCCCAGATGACTGGACAAGATCGACGATAATACTACTGCACAAAAAAGGGGATAAAAGCGAAATCGGGAACTATCGACCAATTAGCTTAATGTCGAATATATATAAAAAAATTTCAAAAATAATATTAGCTCGTGTAACGGTAAAACTAGATGAAAATCAGTCAAAGGAGCAAGCTGGATTTAGAAGCAAATTCTCGACAATAGACCACATTCATGTTCTAAGACAAATTTTACAAAAATATCAGGAATACAATAAAATCTATTATCTAGGATTCGTAGATTTCAACAAAGCTTTCGATTCCTTAGAACATGAATATATATGGAGAGCATTACACAGTCAGGGAATAGAAGAAAAATATATAAGTATTCTCAAAAAGGTATACTCCCGGAGTACCGCACAAATTAGATTCGAAAGAACAGGTGAGGAATTCCCAATTGAACGAGGCGTTAGACAAGGAGATCCCATATCACCTAAGCTATTTTCAGCAGTTCTGGAGATGATATTCAGGGATCTCGAATGGAATGCAAATAGTGGACTCAATATAAATGGGGAAAATTTAAACCACCTTCGCTTTGCTGACGACCTGATTCTATTTTCAGAGTGTCCGAAAAGATTAGAGGAAATGCTACAGCAATTATCAGATCAATGTGCCAAAGCCGGGCTCTCAATAAACCCCACAAAAACGAAGCTTATGACAAATTCTTCAAAGGCATACAACGTAAAATTAAACTCTAAACACATAGAATACGTTGACGAGTATGTCTACTTAGGACAGTTGATCTCTACCACTGACAACATGCAAAAGAAAATTGATAGAAGAATTGCCAACACATGGAAGAGGTATTGGTCCCTTAGTGAAGTTATGAAGGACAAAGAGATGTCCATAAAAGATAAAAGAAAAATCTTTAACTCGTGCATCCTACCCTGTTTGACGTACGGTTGCCAGATATGGGCGTTAACCGAAAAATTAACAAATAAAATACAGGTATGTCAGAACAGCATAGAAAGAAGTGTCATTGGTGTCAAGAGAAGAGACAAAGTAAGATTATCGGAAATAAAAAGACTTACTAAATTTAAAAACGCTATCCAAATAAGTAGAACGCTGAAGTGGAGATGGACAGGACATATCTTAAGAGAGAAATACGAGNTCTCTACCACTGACAACATGCAAAAGGAAATTGATAGAAGAATTGCCAACACATGGAAGAGGTATTGGTCCCTTAGTGAAGTTATGAAGGACAAAGAGATGTCCATAAAAGATAAAAGAAAAATCTTTAACTCGTGCATCCTACCCTGTTTGACGTACGGTTGCCAGACATGGGCGTTAACCGAAAAATTAACAAATAAAATACAGGTAAGTCAGAACAGCATAGAAAGAAGTGTCATTGGTGTCAAGAGAAGAGACAAAGTAAGATTGTCGGAAATAGAAAGACTTACTAAATTTAAAAACGCAATCCAAATAAGTAGAACGCTGAAGTGGAGATGGACAGGACATATCTTAAGAGAGAAATACGAGAAATGGACCAAAACAATTATAGAATGGTACACACGGGATGGCTGTAGAAAAAAGGAAGACAGCCAAAACGTTGGGAAGATGAAATAAGGAGTGTAGCCGGCCCGCATTGGAGTCGAATGGCCAAAAATCGAGAATATTGGCAATCTTTAGAGGAGGCCTTTGTCGAGAGACAAGCTGTTTTTAAAACCACACCGAACGCCGAACGGAATAATTGATATTGATTATAAGTTGCACTTAAATTTAATTTATTATTAAGTAATGTATTAAGCTAGTAAAACAGCAATAAAGGCTTATTATTATTATATTTAATAAGCATGTGTTCATAATATTATTGGTACAGATATGAAAGACTAATGTCAATTCATTGATGAGAAACTTATGTTTTGTATTAAATCATATATAGTCTCGTCGGTCTTACGTCTCAAGATGAACGACATCATTTACACTCTGGCATCTATGGTTTTTTAATTATTATCAACTTTTTTCGTCAATACCTTTCAAATGTTACCATGTTCAAATATATCAACCTCAATAATGTTATTTGTGGTACATATTATGCACGGGTATCAATCAAACGACCATACCGGATTCCGATAGAGGCACCCGTCACGTGCGGACGTGCTCATCGACCACTCGTTCGCCCGGTCTTTGTTCGCCCGGCTTTTGTTAGCCCGGCCATTGTTCGCGCGGCCTGTGATCGTGATACATCTGCCGACCAAGTGTTTTTCCTGGAAGCTTTTATTTGTTTCGTTTTAGTTATTTTTGTGTTCGTGGTACATCTGCCGACAAANACGTAAAATTAAACTCTAAACACATAGAATACGTTGACGAGTATGTCTACTTAGGACAGTTGATCTCTACCACTGACAACATGCAAAAGGAAATTGATAGAAGAATTGCCAACACATGGAAGAGGTATTGGTCCCTTAGTGAAGTTATGAAGGACAAAGAGATGTCCATAAAAGATAAAAGAAAAATCTTTAACTCGTGCATCCTACCCTGTTTGACGTACGGTTGCCAGACATGGGCGTTAACCGAAAAATTAACAAATAAAATACAGGTATGTCAGAACAGCATAGAAAGAAGTGTCATTGGTGTCAAGAGAAGAGACAAAGTAAGATTATCGGAAATAAAAAGACTTACTAAATTTAAAAACGCTATCCAAATAAGTAGAACGCTGAAGTGGAGATGGACAGGACATATCTTAAGAGAGAAATACGAGAAATGGACCAAAATAATTACAGAGTGGTACCCACGGGATGGCTGTAGAAAAAAAGGAAGACAGCCAAAACGTTGGGAAGATGAAATAAGGAGTGTCGCCGGCCCGCATTGGAGTCGAATGGCCAAAAATCGAGAATATTGGCAATCTTTAGAGGAGGCCTTTGTCGAGAGACAAGCTGTTTTTTAAAACCACACCGAACGCCGAACGGAATAATTGATATTGATTATAAGTTGCACTTAAATTTAATTTATTATTAAGTAATGTATTAAGCTAGTAAAACAGCAATAAAGGCTTATTATTATTATTATTATTATTATTGTTAAATGAATTATTATATACGCTAGATACGATATCAACTAGAAAATAGAAATAGAAAATCACATGTACCTTGTCATTCTCCTTGTAAACTTTATGAAATATTTTTACATCACAGTTTTATTGCCTGATCGAACATTAGTTTGTCGTGAAGCGTGTCAACGTCGGACCGCTGTGAGGGTGCAGTTATTAATATATTAAATCCACAAGATGAATGTGACCCTTCGTTGAATGTCACAGTGCTAAGGTCGATCAATAATGCTTTCTGGTGTCTTGATTGATTAATTAATGTTTCATAAATGACGTTATATCCTGTTTTATGAATCATGCACAGTTTTTATGAAGACAACTGTAAACTTCACACTGCTTGTTCTCGGATACAATTACGGACTTAAGGCCAGGGGCGCTTAATATAATAGCATTTAAAACCAAAATATTTCGAAATACGCTTAACAAATTGAAAATGTGCAAAAACAAACAATAGTTTCGAGATTTACAAATATCTTCATTAGTATAATAGAAACATCCTCTTACGTTTTAATAATTGTACTACTAGATTAGGCACAACTGCCTGACGAAACTCTCGGTTGGAGGGCAAAATCGGAAAGCTTACCGTCAATTGACATCTTAACCTTTCTTTACTGGTGGTAGGACCTCTTGTGAGTCCGCGCTCGTAGGTACCACCGCCCTGCCTATTTCTGCCGTGAACCAGTAATGCGTTTCGGTCTGAAGGGTAGGGCAGCCGTTGTAACTATACTGAGATCTTAGAATTTATATCTCAAGGTGGGTGGCGCATTTACGTTGTAGATGTCTATGGGCTCCAGTAACCACTTAACACCAGGTGGGCTGTGAGCTCGTCCACCCATGTAAGCAATAAAAAAAATAATAAAAACCTGAATCCATACTTAATGAATGCCCACCTGTGTTTATTAAATGGCTAAATTATCATACATTAGCCCAGAATTGATCATGTAACATATCTTCTATTTGAGACAATATTATGAAAGTGTAAAAAATGCGCAGAATGAAATGCGTTCATGCGTGTATTTTTGGGATTTTCATTTCGACCGCACATTTGAATATGAAAAAGAAACTTAACATAATCGATGCGAAACTCGAATATATTGTACCCGTGCTCATCGGTAACTCTTTGAATATTTCCCTTTGAATAATTCCCCGAAAATGTTTTCTAACTCATACAAACTTTCTGCTACTATTTCTTTATAGAGAACGTTTAGTGTTGTTAATGAAAATCGAGAGAGAATTGAGAATTCGTTTTAGTATTTTTACGCTATTCTCTACAATACTCGATACCGTTTGAGTATAAAAAAAATATCGAATCACTGAGTTCAAATATTTGATAGTGTTACGCCGGTAAGAGTAACACCATCTATCGCCGAATAGTCGAACGAATATCGAAGGATCTAGTAGCACCTAGAAAGCTAGAGAAGTACAACGTCATCTATTGTCAGATAGCGGAAACAAGATTAGAGATGTGTGGAATATTCTCGATAATTCTAGGGATGTGATATCGACTATAAAAGCGTTGCAGAGATAGCACGCAGTCAGCTAGTAATCAGAACTACTCAAAGCGAAACAGCGAAAGGATCACCTGAAGCGAAGCGGAAGAAGCGAATTGAGAGTTTTAAAGTGTTTGTGAAGTGTTTAAGTGTTCTAAGTGTTGAACACAGTTTTTAAATTGTACTCCAGTAGAATTTTTATTTATCTCGAACCCCAGCGCGTAACAATAGGAATAAGTACCACGCATATCAAATAATTACAACTTCTATTTGTTTTTCAATAAGAAAAACCGTTCGTTAATTGATCCAAAAAACGATATCAATAAACTGTTTCACGAAAATGTGTTTTGTTGATGGGTCGAATTTTATTCATAATCATGAAATAATGCGCTAATGCATCGGGACAATGGCTTTGCCATGTGGAGCACGTCACTGGATATTTCTTTTCGATCCCCCTACGAGTATGAACAAAAACAATTGAATAATAATAAATGATGCATTCGTATTTTATGTTTATTCTATAATTTTATTGAAACAACGTTAATGTCCCAACATTTAATATCCATTTACTTTCTTGGATCTCAGCGAGTTGCAAACACGAAATATCGTATACCGACGGGTCATAAACTTTCATCGTCGCTGCGTAATGGCACTTAGATAAGGACAAATGGCACTTCTGTTGCATTTTAACGGTCAAAGCCTTCTGTCATCGAAATATTATTGAAAATTACTTAGAATATACGACTGTCGTTCCCTAAAACGAAAATGATTTTGGCTTGGCACTGCTTGGTCAATTATTATTTTTATTTATTTTAAGTATTATGATGACTCGATGAAATTCTACGTAAAGATGAAACTGAAAAAAATCTTTTTGACGACAATGCTTTTGTTGTCTAATGAAAAATCTATCTATATACTTAGTCTGGCCATAAATACTGTTACAATAAAAAATTAAAAAAATCTATTGCAAATAACATTTATTACTTTTACAGTGTGTTAGTTTAATACATAAATATAAAACAATTTAGAGTATAAAAAGCTCATTGGCTTTTTTTTTTGGTCAGGAGGAAATCGCCGGACTTCCGCCCTCCACTGGGGATGGAGGGCGGGGCATGTCAGAGTCGAACTGACTAAAACCTCCTGTCGCTCAACAACCAACGTCCAAACCTCGCATGAGACAGAACTCATGAAGAGGCAGAGGGGGGAAAGTGAAGCGTTTAGTGCGGAGCACATCTCTCCCATCACGTCTCCATTGGCTGCAATACAGTCCTTTAAACGTTGAGGCCAGTTATCAATAGCAGCACGCACTCTTTCCATGGGAAAATTTTTCGCTGCCAATCGTACGGGTTGTTTTAGGGACTCCAAATATTCATGGCGTTTAGAGCAAGCCGTACTCTCTAAAACTGACCATAAATCATGATCCAGCGGATTAAGATCGGGACTAGACGACGGCCAGTCTTCAGCTCTGATGAAGTCCGAAACGTTCGTTTCCAACCAAGACTGCGTAGACCGAGCTTTATGACCTGGCGCCGAGTCTTACTGGAAGGACCATTCTTGATTATTGAACATGGTGTTGTTAAGGGGCTTCACTGCCTTCTCAAGAATGGTATCTTGATACACTTGTTCCGATGTTTTGATACCTTTTTCACAAAAGTATGGCTCAGTCACACCTTCATAGCTAATACTCCACCAAACCATCACTGAAGTCGGATAGTGCCCACGTTGCACTCTGTCGACTAATTGGGAAGCTTCCTTAGAGCTTTGAGTATAAATACGGTCATTTTGTTTGTTAAAATGTTGCTCAATTGTAAAAAATTTCTCATCCGTAAACAAAATTTTTCTATGATCTCCCTTTGCGTACCGCTTCAGTAGTTGTTTCGATTTTACCACCCTATTCTCTTTTAAATTATCAGTTAAGAAATGACCAGTACGTCTCTTATAGGCTGCAAGTCCTAAGTCATCTTTTAAAATACGCGACATGGTTCTAGGTGCTATCTTCATCCCCCGAGATAAAATCTTTTGCTTTCGGACAGGATTTCTTCGAATTCTTTCCCTTACTGCTTTCACCACCTTTTTCGTACGAGCACTACGTGGACGGCCAGATCTTTTTCTGTCACAAGCAGAGGAGGTCTCATTACACCTATTAATAGCCCGGTACACAAACATTTTACTAATACCAAGCGTATGGAGAGTTTTAAAAATTGCATTTGGCTCCATACCTACTTTGTGTAATCACAGCGATTCGGTTCTCTTTATCACCCCACTCCATTTTAATATCGCAAAATGTACAAAGGCGCCAAAATGAGAAAACTCAATGAGCAATCATATAAAAATGACAGATTCCAAATTAAATGTAATATTTTGTTTATTATTAATTGTAACAGTATTTATGGACAGACTAAGTATAAAAAAATGAATTGCTGTTCGTTAGTGTCGCTAAAACTCGAGAACGGTTGAACTGATTTGGCTAATTTTGGTCTTAAATTATTTGTGAAAGTCCACAGAAGGTTTAAAAGGTAGATAAATATGAAAATTACAGGATTTAAATAAAAATAACAATTTTGTTTTTCTTTTGATGTGTCTCCCGTCGGACGGATCCCTTTTGTTTGTTTTAAGTTTATTTTATACAAAAGCTTAGGTATTTTATTTATCGATTGAGGCACTACGAAGTCAAGCTAGTGAAAAATATATATAATCTAAGCGAACTAATAAGTAACTAATAGTGCAGCAGTCGAATTCCCGAAAGACACTTAGGTAAACCACATGAAGAAAAACGAATTTAATAAATACATTTTCGTGTTTGGACGGAAAGCAGTAAATATGGACCAACTTTGTTTTACCCACCGCGATCCGTTCTTCAGAATAACTACATACACACAAAATATGTTAGATTCACGTTCCCCGTTCACAAGGACCGTTGCTGTTCACGGTCGTTTCCTTCATGTCCCTGTCGCTTTAACTAACGCCTGTCTTCCTCGCATTCGGCGTTTACAGTTGCCTAAACAAATAGTCAACGCGCTATTTTGTTCTTATATGTTTTTTTGATTCATCGACTCCAAACATTCCGGTTGTTTGAATGAAACTTATTGGTATTACGAATTCTGAATTACGTTTTTTAGAATGAAGTTCCTTATGGGACGATGCGGAGGGGTACTCCAACCGGGAAAAAACGTCCGTAACGTAAGATTTTTATTGGTAATGCACACAGTGTACGACTTAACTTTGTAATAACGTACAAAACATATTTTTTTATCATTCATTGACCACGATCGCAGAGCATTCGTTTACGCAATACAGTAACTCCAGCAAACAACCGTGAATGAGGTGTACCACAATAAGTTCGCACGTTACCGAATGATCGTGGGTTGTTGCGAAACCTCCAGTTTTATTTTCTTTATACCTCGAATAGAACTTGAAAATTAATATTTTTATAATAAGGAGCTTCGTTCCTAATCGGTGTCCCACGAAACCACACATCTTTTTTTTTATCGTCCTTGTAGGCAGACGAGCGTACGGCCCATCTGATGGTGAGTGGTTACCGTCGTCCATGGACTTCAGCAATGGCAGGAGCAGAGCCAAGCCGCTGCCTACCGTTAAAACGTGTTAACAGTTTTAACGTAATTTTACATAATGTAAGCAATTTTTACCGTGTTCATAATATGTGTGTATTTCTTAAACATTAAACACGTCCAACAGAGCCATACATAATCTAATGGAAAATCGAAATGACGGACTTTAATAAGCTTCTCAAATACCGATGTAGGTAAACATAAATTGTATAACAATATTTCTGGGTATATCAATACCTGACATGTATTGTGGGACGAGTCGGAGCTGTCATATGTGTGAGGACAATAATTTAAGATCGTCCCATTCAATCGCTCTGATATTGTAGGAGAGGATGTAGGTCAACCGTTTCTACACGTATCTTGTGTGCGGTCACGTATCGTTTCGAAGCTGAATTAATGGGCTCAAAATGTATTTTCTAGTCGTCCGTTTTTATAATAACTTATACTATGTTCATAGATGGAATCCGCGCGGGTAGGTACCACAATCCTGCCTATTTCTGTCGTGAAGCAGTAATGCGTTTCGGTTTGAAGGACAGGGCAGTCGTTGTAACTGTACTGAGACCTTAGAACTTATATCTCAAGGTGGGTGGCGCATTTACGTTGTAGATGTCTATGGGCTTCAGCAACCACTTAACACCAGGTGGACTGTGAGCTCGTCCATCCATCTAAGCAATAAAAATTAAAAAAAAGATTTTTCTAGAAGCAATCGAACTATTAGAACTATTCGTTACAAGAAAATTAGATCTTATTCATGAAATTTGTCGAGCTTCTCGGCTTAGCTTGGCTTCTTAGTTATTGAATAGTCCACAATAGTGAATTATTTTGAAACAAAAATGCGTTATGTTAAAATTTATGAACACAAAAGAAATTCAGAACAATGAAATATCATTTTTTTAATCTTGTATTCGCTAATTTATAATTCAAAATTAACCACGTTAATTAGCGTCCTTTTTCGGCACATAACCTAATTAAAGTTTCCTTTTGACTAATTCTCCGGAAAATTATTAAAGTTAACGCAACTTCATAATTAAAATCTCGAAGGCCGCGTTATAAAGTAAGGAATCTCTAGACGATCTTTCATGTGAACTGTTCTACTGAAAATTTCGGAGCTTTTTTGTGAAAACAAACGAAAAAGGAAACAGTATTATTGCTTTTGTTTTTCGAACATTCCGTGAATTCAATTTGTAGGAATCGATTTATTGAAGATGCTGTTTTGTTATCGAATTTCGGTTATTCATCAAATCAAATTGATTTTTGTTTGTTTCACACAATTTTAAGGTGACACTATGTCATTTTTGTTTTTATTAATAATAGCGTATAAAAAGCACAAGTGCTAAAAACCGAACTTAATGCGAAAGATAACTGCCCAAATAATTGTTGAATATTGATCCAAAGATGCTATCTGTCTTAGATATTTTCATCGTTCATCAACCAGTTGTAGACACTAGCGCATAATGTAAGTCTCCAAGAGTAGATGTTACCATTACATGGTAGAAACTGATAAAATTTAAATATTTGTTAAAGAAAACTAGGTAGTGTAATGGCCTATTGGGAAAAGTCTTCTATTGTAGATATGTATATTCTGAAATAATCTGACCTACCAAAACCCACGACGCACACTGCAGGCCAAAAGTTTAAGACCACCTTAATTAAAGTAGGAAAATAAAAAATTAAATGTTAAATTAATCTGTCTAATCATCTAATAAAACACTGATTGACAGACAATATATGTACGCAGTGCGTCTAATTATGTTTACTAGTAACACCATCTTGCCTATTTGTTCTATAAATATTGGTCACACAATTTCAATTCATGCTTCGACCTCATATTTTAAGCTGGGGGAAGGCATTCACGCTGTGATTATGATCTCTATAGGCTCCGGTAACTACAAAACCTTGTAAGCTCTTATTCAGCTCAGTAAAAAAAAAAAACTACCAGACTGGAAGATATGCACTTTAATCAAGATTATCTGCATGCAAAGAAACGTAAATGTCAAAGTTTTACTTATTAGAATAATAACAGCGCAATCTTTTGTCTTTCATAACCACTGGAACGAAAAATAAAGTACGTATTCGTACTCTTGAAAATTCAGAAAACTGAAAAATTCCGAAACAGTAGTGTTCACAGAATTGACACAAAGGTACGCATACCTACGAAACGAAATGATGTCTAAAACTTGAGAAGAAAGTCCGTCAAAACTGGCAGATAGTAATCAACTGAAGAGTCCCCTTAGACTGCACCATCACCGAGTACTCCATCCAATAAATCTTCCGTGTAATGCTATTAGTCACGTCATATTCCAATGCTACTCGAGACCACCCTCCAGACAAATGAGCTGTCAACGGAAATGAAACGACTGGATGTGGTAAAACAAAAGTGGAACATCCAATTTGGGAATTGGAACATAATTAATCTTGAGTATTTCATTGCGAACGTATTTTTGAAGAAATTCTAGGGACATCGCGTTTAAATGATTCACCGGGGAAAGAGTAGCAGCGTTTTCTAAGTAAATATACCTGCCTACTGCCTTCGCCAATCAACATTTACTGATGGCACTTTGGCATTAACTGATAATTGATCCCATATACATACATAATTAACAATTCCATTGGGAGTGAAACGGAAAACATTACGTCGCTACACTGAATGATTGTTAAAAGTTAATATCTACACATGCTATGTTAATATCTATGCTTGAACTACTTGAAAAATATAAATAAATACATATTAAATAATAAATTCTAAAAAATTTTTTAGATTATGATTTTAGTTATGAAAAAGATCGTAAAATTCTCACCTTTGAAACACCAACCACAACGCATGAAATCATATATAGCGAATCGTAAGGCAAATGTGTATCGGATCTATAGTTTGTTCATACATTTTGAACAAAAAGAACGTCACACCTAATGAAGTGGCGTTCCGGACTAGAAGTGGTGCGACTCGGCCCCGTGTCTCTCGACCCATAGACCACCTTTTGGGGAGTGACGCGACTGGGTCTCATGTAACGTCATCATACCAGGGGCACCCTTAGACACAGGCACGTTATACAATATATAGTTGTTAAAATCATTGTTATTTTAGTCTTAACATACCGGTGGTTTTCTAGAATAAATTTGGCGCAGTCTGCTAAGAAATAACATATAGCTCACGACACTGTACAAATTGCAATCGACTCCTGTTAACATAAATTGACGATAAATTAAAACTGTCTAAACGGAAGATAAATGACTCCAGTCCGACCACGGCTCTCCTTGGCCTGTTTTTGGAACAAATCGGTTGATACTTTATTGTAACCGGACCTCTTGACCTTTGCATTTAGTGGCTCCCGACCACACCCTCGAGATAAACGACTGTTTCCTTAACTCGTTCCGGGGTAAGTTTTATAGGATTTTCGATAGTTTGATGTCAGGCAAATTGATGACATTCCGGTTATTGAACAATCAGAATACGAATCTCGCGTATACTTGGGATAGTTTGACGTTTAATGTTAAGTTGTCATTAATGATCTTCACAGACGTTGGTATCGTAAATAGTGGACCGTTTACTTATATTGCATTTGTTTTATGGCGTTGGCGACTGATGATATGAGGCAAGAAGCATTTTCTATATCGTTATCTCATTCGTTTACTTCTTTATACAAATCGGCTACTGCTATTGCTTCTTCAGTAACGAAAGTCATCATATCGCGATCAACTTACACCGTCGCTCAGATATTAATGTACTAAAGTTTTTTTTTCTTTTTATCAATCATGGCTTCCTTATTCAAATGTTTCATGTTTTCGAATTCTATATATCTTGTTTTTGGTTCTATCTATCTTGTGTTTGGTTTCGACATGATGTAACCCGACCTTGGCAACACAAATTGAAACGCATCGTTCGGGTATATCTGGCGGCTGAGCCAAATTCTAGTAGACCACGTGGTCATTAATGTCGTCCAACTAAACACCGCATTGAAGTTTGTAGTGGATGTTGTCAGAGACTTGTAATATTTATGTCCACATAATGTTAGATCAGCTTCAAACAACTTGCTTGTTAATAACAGATTCCACTGATATCGGCAATTCAAAGGACCTCATTTGAAGAAGGAAATGGCATAGGATATAGAGATTATGAATTGTTTTTTTTATCATAAAATTGTCGGAAAGTTCAAATAAGTCTAAATAAATTAAAATAATATATACTTTGTCTACAAATACATGTTAAATTATAATTTCATTATCCTTCAACATCGATCATAATATCTATATATTAATTCATGAAGCAAAAACTTTGTACCCCTTTTTTTACGAAAATTGCGTGGACGGAGGAGTATGAAATTTCACACACTTATAGAGAATTTAGAGAAGAAGTGCAGATTATTTTATTATGCATAAAAAATACATTAATTCAATAAAAAAAACATTACACACACTACCATGTATTTGACACACACATACACGCATATATACTCTTTTGTTTATTGTTAGTCTGTGGCCAAATTCAGAATAGATGAATATTGTTAGTATATAATATTATTTGTCTAAAGTGTAGCCTTGGCGAAGTCTGTGATTATAGGAGTAGTCTTTGACAATAGAACCATAATAATATTCAAACGTATAATTTAAATTAATAATTTGGTTGAATATCAACTACTGGGCGACCACTGGTTATTATAAAAGTGTCAAGCCAGTCTCCTACAAAAGTAGGTATGACAAATACGTAATTGTTTGATAAGTAAAATTGACTAGTATTTAATAAACAATATCATGATGGTCTACCAAGATGACATCGCTTGTGTCTGACGCTAGTCACAGGATTACGACAAACTATACCGTTGTACTGTAAAACTGACATTTCAAGATAGATAACGAAATTTACTTTATTGATTTCTAGTGCTCCGGTAACCACTTAACGCTAGGTGGACCGGAAGCTCGTCCAACCATAAATGGTTAGCAATAACAGAAAACAAATCTCAGTGGCATATTTTAATTTGTAAAGGTTAAATATTCCATTCCTGTTATGTGATATACCATGAATAGATTGCATCATGGTCCGACAATCCACACGAGACTCTGATGACTCAACGATGGCTAGAAATTGCTGAGACGTGACCGAGAGGCCGATTCGGCACTATGGAGCTGAATGGCGCAATCTCCAGCGAATTTACTGCCGCTCTCTTCGGATTCACTCAAGTTTGCATTTTTATTTGCTGTACGAAATGTTATGCAAATTGAAATTCGTTTGAATCATTCGTAGTCTACTCGGAAATAATAATTTTTAAATACGTTGTGATTTCTCAGAGCTCATTATATCTCATTAACAAGGAAAATTAAGGGAAAACACATGATAATATTTAATTGTTACGAATTTAACAAAATGCTACTGCAAAAATATTGTTAAGTAAAACCTATTAGTTTTTTGTTTTGATGTCTGAGATACTTATCGTAAATCCCAAATGTGGACATATTATATCTCATTAACAAGGAAGATTAAAGGAAAATTAAACATCATAATATTTAATTATTACGAATTTATCAAAATCCTACTGCAAAAATATTTTTAAGTAAAACCTATGTTTTTTTTGTTGCTGTCTGAGTTACTTCATCGTGAATTTCAAATATGGACATTAGCATCACGACGTAACGTTTGACGTATTACAATTCAAAACTGCTCCATCCATCATGATGTCGGGGATAGCTTTGTTTAGCATAGAATGTCCACGATAAGCCTTATTTTTCTCCTGTGGATAAGAAAAGATTGCTCGGGATAAAATAGTCATTTATCTTATCCTTTTAAAAAAAGTGCGGTACGGCTACGCCCTTTCGGAAAACAGTTTGAATCATTGTATTAACATTTTGTATTGTTTTCTTTTTTTATTATCATAAAATATGACTACGCGTTTTCAGTGTTTTTGTATTCTCTAATAAATTTTAATTTATTGGCTCGGAAACTCTAATTAAAGATTAAAAAATTCAGAGGCAACGATTATCGTTTTATAATAAATCTCTATTAAGTTGTAATAGAATCTGTTGTGAGCGAACTGTCACACACTTCCGAGAATAGGGGCTATCAAAATTATGTCTTAATATTCACCTAAGTCACACATTTTTGACGTGACAACGTCTTATAATTCGATGGAGCCGGCTGCACGCACGAAAAAACATGACTCATGCGGCGTTACCTCGCTCTGAGACGTTCCATTTTAGGCTTGAAGTGCAAGCGAGAGCGCGCAACGAGCGACAAAGAGGCACAATCGGCCTCCGCGTTCGGCAGCATTCACAGCGACATACATAATTGTATTTATGCGTACAAATAAAGGTAACTAAAAATTAAAATTTTCTTTTGAAAAATATAACCATTCCATCAGTATTTTCTTATGACGTTCAACTATCGTCAGTAAACCGACTTTACAGACATGTGTTAATTTTTTTCTAATATTCCTTTGCCATCACATGATTCGGTTAATTTTTTTATATGAAATATTGTATTCTTCGAACGCAATAATTCGGAAAGCACTCCGTGTGTACAAACTTTCAGAATGTGTTTCAGAAACGTACGGAACAAATGATAAAAGCCGCATTGTGTTGCCTGTATGAGAGACAATCAGCACTAAACACGGTGGTGGTTGTGTATATTTCGAAATGCATGGTACCGATCGACATGGAACGGTGATCCTTTCTAGCTTTTCTTTTGAATGCGTGTATTTGAAAATAAAAGACGAAAAATTTAAAAAAAAAACAGGAATACCGGCCAGTTTTTTTTTTTATTAAACCACCGTTATGACATCCATTGAAATTAAAGTACTATAAATACTAAAGTGCTGAATCGAATCTAAATCAATATTCATAATTGATTTTCCTATATACAAAGAATGAACAAAAAATAATTTATTGCCTAGATGCGTGGACGAGCTCACGGCAGTCACGGCCCACCTGGTGTTAAGTCCCGTTAAGTTTTATTTATTAAGTTAAGGCCCACCGGAGCCCTCAGACATCTACAGCGTAGGTGCCACCATCGTTTAGATCACATTTGAGACATCGGTTAAAATTTCATAATTTAAAATTTCAAAGCCAGTTAATTGATCGGGTCGAATTAATGGTAATTTTTCTTTTATACATTCTTGAAAATTTGGAAAAAGATAAAATTCAAAGTAAGCGCCGATGTTCAAAAGTATATAATTAAGGCAAAATTTTTAAATTTAATTGGTCAATGCCAAACTTAATTCTTAGCATATTTTAAAACTATGCGAGCTACATGAAATATCGAAGGAGCAAAATATAAAACATTTAATTAACAGAGTATCTGTTGCTTTCCCATTTGCAATCCAAATTAATGTAAAAGGGGGCGGGGTCGACTTAACAAAAGACATCGGAGGTCGCGAAAACAGCCTACTCCCAGCCTCCGTCATTAATTACACCATGCTTCGTGAGTCTATAAATCACAATACACGAGTTTATGTGACGTTAATAATCGAATTAAACACGGCCGGTGGTCCGTTTAATACGTGCTCTTAAATTCCTTTGTACTAGGTCAAATGAAATTTCAGAATACTTTCTTTTAAATAAGAAACACTCTGAAGCCTATCTATCAAAAGTCAAAGACACAATCCTTAAGAGCACTATGACATGAATATTTGCCATGTGGATAACGTATTGTTACGCCGGTAAGAGTAACGGCATCTATCGCCGAATAGCCGAAACGAATATCAAAGGAACTAGTAACGTCAAGAAAGCTCGAGAAGTACAACGCCATCTATTGTCAGATAGCGGAAACACACATCGAAGCTACTCGACTTGCCCAGAATGTTCTCGATAAATCTAGGGATGTCGTATCGACTATAAAAGCGTTGCAGATATGGCACGCAATCAGTTAGTAATCGGAGCTACTCGAAACGAAACAGCGAACGGATCACCTGAAGCGAAGCGGAAGAAGTGAATTGAGACTTTTAAAGTGTTCGTTAAGTATTCTAGGTGTTGAATACAGTTCTGATTTATACTTCGATAGAATTTTTATTTATCCCGAACCCCAGCGCGTAACAGTATGGGTTTGTTGACACGTGACCATTTTCACAAATGCGACCGGTGAGGTGTGGTATGCGTTTAAAAACCTATTCGTACGATTATCGCTTTCAACAACCACAGGATAGTAAAAGCGTATTAATAATTGGCCGATATTCAATAAATTATTAGTAGTCGCCATTCTTCTCTGAAGTGGAGCAACTAGTAGCATTTACACTCAAGTTTTTGGTAATTGATAATGTACAATCCGTATTAAACGTTCAACAATTGTAATGTTCTGCGATTGTTTTCTTGTTGAAAATGTTACAAAATCATGCAAACATGACTCACTGAATTCTCGTATCAAGAATCTGTACACTTAGATTTTTTGTAGAAAAGTTATAAAGAACCCACTGAATGTTATGAACGGTCTCCGAGAGGTCATCCATGATGCTATCGCACGGAAACTATAGTACCATACGTTTTAAGTACGGTACTACATGGGGAGCAAGGGTTAACAATAATGGTCGTTGTTTTGATATTTGTACCCGGTTTCCTCAATATCGTTTAAGGGCACAAAACAAGAACGCCTCACGGGAGTCGTGGCCTATTTAACGTTTTGTATTGAAAAGTAAACTGGAAAAGTGTAAGTCGATAGTTTTGTCCTAACCCGTTTTAATTGTTTATCTATATATTAATACGTGAAGCAAAAACTTTGTATCCCTTTTTACGAAAATTCCGCGGACGGAGGAGTATGAAATTTCCCACACTTATAGAGAATATAGAGAAGAAGTGCACAATGCTAATATTTTTTTAAAATAATGCATAAAGGATACATTAAATCAATAAAGAAAACATTACACACACTACATACGATGAATTTGACGCACACACGCATGCATACTATTTATTGTCAAACTTTTGTTCTTGACGTCTGTTGTCAAATTGAGAATAGATTAAATATTGTTTGTCTTTATTAATATTTTTATAGTGTAGTCTTGGCGAAAACTGTGATTATAGAAGTATAAAATACAATCATAATAGTGTACAAACTTTCAATTCCAATTAATTATAGTCGAATTTCGACTACTGCGGGACCTCTAGTATTTTTAAATCAACACCAAAAAACAAAGAAGCTTTATGACCAATTTTGGCAACAGCTAAATTTATAAAACTCCTTTGCTAAATAATACCGCGTGCATTTCATAAAATTTTCCATTAATTATTTCTATAAGAAAAGGGGAGCGAGTTTTCCGATGATTGCCTGTTGTTTGCGTTTGTTTTGAATATCGTTTGATCGTTTTAGTTCAGGGGGATTATAACAAGCCCACTTTCATTCGTCCTGGTCCCTGGAAACACGTTTAATCTGGGGACTAAATCCGGAGATTATTAAATTTTCCACGATTATTTTCAGTGTTTATCATTTTCATCTTAGATCTCGTTCAAACGTATTGCGAATACGGTATCAGATGTCAAATTACGAATTTTGTAGCCAAACAAAGGACAAGTCTACAAAAATAAAAAGACTAATTTGTTTTTTTTTTGTTTCAGGTAACAAACCGACACGGGTACCCACCAATAGGTGATTAATAGTCAGTTAATATGGATGACACTGCTAAAGACACTCTCATCGGTGCACAGTTCTTTACAAAAAGTAAATACAAAAGTTCACCCGCCATTTGCGCTCAAACTTTTAACCGATAATTCCGCAAGTCCTCCAATCCGAGTGAAAAGTAAATTTTTAAGTAAAAAGTGAAGGCTGTCGCAAGTTTTTCAATCAGCTAGTTTTCCCGACACTACTGCTCACGTCACGAATTTGGCGCGGTAACTCCAATCTCGCCGTTAAAATCTTTGGCCAGCCCATATCGTGGGTTTCGAAGGATGACATTCGGGCCCTACATTAAACCAGTAGGCAACCGAGCCGCGTTCCTACTAGATCGACTCTATCCCATGATCTGTAAGCGAAGTAAATTCGTAAGTCCCTTCATAACAAGGTATGCAAGTGTAGTTTTTTTTTTTTTTTTTTTTTTTTTTTTATGATTGAAAGTTTACTGGTGGCCCGAAGGCCTTTCCAGTTTCACCAGGACAGGTGGGCGAGCAAAGGCTCAGCCAGGAGGGGTGGGATTTGCTAACAGCTGCCCGAGCGCCTCCGAAGGAGACCTAACAACTCAAGAGTAGCTGCTTCGCGAATGAATCTACTACCGGATCGGAATCGCGACCCGCTGAGAAGATCCGGCGAGAAACTCAGCGAGCTGATTCATGGGTTAGGTTGCACGGCGAACTCTTTGTCGAGTTCGACGAGTACGGTTACCGAGGTCCCTAAGCCTGCTCCTAGAGCTGAAGGCGTCTAGTGCAAAGGTTATTGGATCTGATGGATCCGTAAGGACGTGTCTAGGGCGTCGACGGTGACTGGCTCCTGCATGATCAGGATTCGGGGAGTAGTCAGCGGCGGCTACGATAAGGCGATTATCATGACGCATAGCCTTATCGAAGTAAATGCAAGTGTAGTGCCGCGGCCCGTACACACATTAATTCACTCCAGGCCATCCAATGCCGTTTCTGCAGGATCTGGTTTTTGCACCGTAGTGGTGGTGAGAAATGTATATCTTCACGTCGACCTAAATCTAGTGCCAATATGTAAATACCTTAAGGAAGCGTCAAAACTATATATGTTTTTATGTGTATATATTTATGATATGTATATGTATTTATTTAAGTACGAGTATTTGTATCTATAAATATTATGTATGTTATAGTATATACACATATGTTTAAGTAATATCACCACAACACTACACCTACCAAGCTTCATCTCTGCACTCCCCTAAGGTAGACTGTTAGAGAATGCCTATGGCATTAAGTCCACCTTTATACTTTCTAGTATAAGAAGTTATAAATAAAATAAATAAATAAAACGCTACTTCGACAAAGCGGCGCGACACAAAAGCTCTCTTGTCGTGGCCGCCGCTAATTATTTATCCGACCGCGACGGGTCAACGCAAAGCCGCCGTCGCCCAAAACATGTCTTGTCGGATCTGCCGTGTTCACTCTCGGTGCTTTTAGGCATCTCAAGCACCGGTCACCGTCCTCGTCGATTACGACGAAGAGTTCGACGAGCGAACTAACTTATAGACACAGCCCACTGAGTTTCTCGCCGGTGTGCTTAGTGCGAATTTTTAAACGTTCACGATAGGTTAAATTTAACTCAAATTTGTATGTAGTTAGAACAGCGCCCCTATGGGCAAACTTAGGCAAACGTTCCAACTCCATAGAAATTTGAGTTAACTTTTACGCTGTCGAGAACGTAACGAACTCGCGCTAAGTGCACGGATCTTCTCAGTGGGTCGCGATTCCGATCCGGTGGTAGATTCTGCGAAGCACTGCTCTTGCTAGGGCTAATGTTAGCAAATTCTGTCAAGTTGAGCCCGCGAGCTCACCTACGCGTCCAGGCGTAGCTAGAATAGCCACTCACGCAACCAGAGAATAGGTAGGGACTTGATTTATTTCTGTGGGTAGGAATAAAAAATCAGTTAGCTATCTCGGGAAACGAAGGTACAACAACAACGAACACAAAATCGTACCTCACCTTTCCTACCTTCATTGTGTCTACTGTTTTGTTTTTAGTATGTGCCTGATTTATAGACTGGTATTCTTTTGTTTGTACGGTAAAAATTCGCAATGAAAATCAAAGTAAACCAGACTGTACGAGACACATAATTTATGTATTGTACTAACAGCACTAACAAAGCGCTCTCTAAAATTTCTTTATGACACTTAAAAAGTAAAACTAAAATAGCCAAAATCTGTGCTTGAAGTTGGCTCCGTTTCAAAGCGGAATCCGATCTGAATTTTTGAGATGTTTAAATAAGAGAATGTTATTATCAAGAAAAAATACAATAGATATAACGTAATCAGAACACGTGCGACCCGAATAGAGAGAATTTCATCATTATAATAAGAGGAGCGCCATCTATCTCTGGAATGAAAATTAAATTAAATTTCAATGTTCCATTTTTCGGAGCAACTACGAATCCCGGAAAAGCTTAAACGCCATCTCTTAAGTAGCTTTGAAACCGGTAGGCGTTTCAGTCGTAACAGCGCCATCTACAGGGGAGAGAGTAGTTAAAGTATATTTTGACGAGCTTTCCTTAGGGCTTATTTTCCGTACAATAATTTGACAACAGATGTCGCGATATCACTTATTCCGTTTCGTATGAAACACTTAAAATTTAATATTTGTTTAAAAGAAACATCAAATAAATATCTTACGTTAAATTCCCGACAAGTCTGGACGTTCCATCATAAACATATTTAAGAAAACATTACTACACCTTGAATATCAAATAAGTAGCTATAAGGCATACAGAAAAAAATCGACCATTTTAAAAATGTTAAATATATAAAAATCAAAGCATGGGACTATTGAGTGTCGAAGTATCCTTATTTATTAGAAAATATATTAATTTTTGTTAATAACAATAAGTTAAACAAAGAAATACTTCTAAGAGAAACATTTACATGTAGACGAATGACACCTTATTCGTCTACATTTACCTAAATAAATGTAAAATGACAACGAAACGTCAAAAATAATAAAGTGAGAAAAAAACGAGAGGCTATTACGTAAAAGTAGTTCTAATTAGGTCTACGTGTAGCGAATATCTAAAAAAAATATTATTTCTATATTTCTCATCATATTTGGTTAACTATATAAAATTTTATATAATACATATATAAATATTTACTAACAATCACGCCACGTTAACTGGTCCCGTGGTAAGTTCGTAAAGAAACTGGTCCCGTGGTAAGTTCGTAAAGAACTTGTGTTACGGGTACCAGATAACGGAAATAAATGTAATATTTTTATTATACACATAAATATATTTAATATACATCCATAACCCTGGAAAAGACATTTTTATATTTATCATACAAATATCCTCCCTTGGCGGGATTCGAACCCGCGACCCCCTTGTGTAGTGACCATATCACTTACCACTACACCAGACGACCGTTAAATGTATATTATATGTGTACTAGTGGTCCTCCCGTAGTCGAAATTCGACTATAATTAATTGGAATTGTAAGTTTGTACACTATTATGATTGTATTTTCAACGCCAAGACTATACTATAAAAAAATATCAATAAAGACAAACAATATTTAATCTATTCTCAATTTGACCACAGACGTCAAGAACAAAAGTTTGACAATAAATAGTATGCATGCGTGTGTGCGTCAAATACATGGTATGTGGTGTGTGTAATGTTTTCTTTATTGATTTAATGTATCTTGTATGCATTATTTAAAAAAAAATATTAGCATTGTGCACTTCTTCTCTATATTCTCTATAAGTGTGGAAAATTTCATACTCCTCCGCGCAATTTTCGTAAAAAGGGATACAAAAGTTTTTGCTTCACGTATTAATATATAGATGTATATATTATATGTACGTTTTATGTCCTATTAACGCATAATGAGTTCTAGTTTTGTATTATAAAATGTTTCGTCTGCAGCAGTATATTCGAATGTCCCGAATAATTTGCATACATAAACGATGGATGAATACGTAGTTTATTGGCGCTAAACAGCGAGAGAACGGTTTATGTTTAAAAAAAAAATACTTTAGAACTCACGCCTTTTTTTTTGGAACGAAGTTCCTAATGGGACGATGCGGAGGGGTGCCCTAACCGGGAAAAAACGTCCGTAACGTAAGATTTTTATTAGTAATGCATACAAGGTACCACTTAACTTTGTAATTACGTACAAAACATAACATTTTTTTTATCATTCATTGACCACGATCTCGGAGCGTTCGTTTGCGCAATACACTAACTCTTATGCAAACAACCGTGAATGAAGTGTACCACAATAAGTTCGCACGTTACCGAATAACCGTGGGTTGTTGCGAAACCTCCAGTTTTATTTTTTTATACCTTGAATAGAACTTAAAATTAATATTTTTATAATAAGGAACTTCGTTCCTATCCGGTGTCCCACGACACCACACATATATTTTTATTGCTTGCGTGGGCGGACGAACTCACAGCCCACCTGGTGTTAAGCGGTTACCAGAGCCCCTAGACATCTACAACGTAACTGCGCAACCCATCTTGAGATATAAATTCTAAGGTCTCAGTATAGTTACATCGGCTGCCTCGCACTTCAAACCGAAACGCATTACTGCTTCACGGCAGAAATAGGCAAGGTGGTGGGTACCTACCCGTACGGACTCACAAGACGCCCTACCACCAGTAAAAACGTCTCAAGGTGGGTGGCGGTATTTACGTTGTAGATGTCTATGGGCTCCAGTTAGGTACTTAACTTAACATTAGGTGGACCGTGAGCTCGTCCACACATCTAAGCAATAAAAAAATTAAAAAATCTTCTGTAAAGAATTAATAATTTACTGTACCATGTAGGTAACTAGGTATGTTATATTAATTCAACTAATCTATTATTGTTTAATACTTTTCTGTACATATAACAAATGTGTAATACAGTAACTGTATTAAAATTTGTTTGTATGTCTTATATAGTGGGTTGGCGAAAGGTGACAAGAGCTTAGGATCAAGAATAATAAAGATACAAAAATGAATGACAGCGCCATCTAGCATGCAATGCATGAATTAATACCATTCGGAAACGACTGACAGTCTCGTCACTATCATACGCAAAGGGTCCGATTATTACATAGGTACTTGCAGTCTGAAGTTGATAATCGTTGTTGGCTTAAATCAGCGGTCGGGGAACCGAGGTAAATTACCCCAAATGGGGTAAAAATAAATTTTGGGGGGTAAAAATGAAACTATTGTAAGTAAAAAGTAAATTCGCTTTTATGACGAAAATGATGCCCTGATATTTTCTTTAAAATCTAATAGCTATAAAATGAATAAAATATATATTATATAATTTTAAAGCTTTATTCTTAAAAAAATCATTTCTGTTTGATTTAAAATCTATTCTTGTATTTTCCCAAACAAAAATTATTTAAATTCAAAAAGCTTTTTTATGGGGCTATATATAAAATTTAGACTAGTCTTTTCGTCTAATAATACAAAACAATATCATATGAATTAGTTATAAAATACCAAGAAATTATCATTTACTTATATTTTCTCTGGGGGCGTTTCTCAACTGTATATTACACATATTACTATTATTACCGTTATTTATTACTAGGTATGACATTGATAAATTGAACAAATTATCCCCTGGCTTAAATAATCTTCACTATTTTAGCCCGAAAGCTGCAACGATCTCTGTCGTTATATCGTAATTAAATTTACTCGTGAAAATCTATTTTTTCCGAATTTTTTTCATGCTTTAATATTTTTATTTTTATACACTCAATCTGAACCCAAAAGCTATGACAGTAAAACATCTGAAACAAAAGTTCGAAGAATTATATTTCAGCGACATCTGTCGGGCGTACCTTGCACTCCAATTTGAGTTCACGTTATGAGAATTTCCAGCTGAGCCTTTGAGTTCGCAAAGCCGTCCGCGATGAAAATGTGAAGGCTTGTAATTGGAATACCCCTGACATAAAAAACAAACAAATATTTGTGCTTTATCAATACGTTACAAGAAAACTCACGACACTGCTATTGAACACTATGATGTTCCTTAATTGGACTCTAATGTAATACTCTGTTTATTACTCAGCAATGCCACACAGGGACGCAGTCAAACCGCTGTCTACCAAAAAAAAAATGTGGTGTAGTGGGACACCGGATAGGAACGAAGTTCCTTATTATAAAAATATTAATTTTAAGTTCTATTCGAGGTATAAAGAAAATCAAACTGGAGGCTTCGCAACAACCCACGGTCATTCGGTAACGTGCGAACTTATTGTGGTACACTTCATTCACGGTTGTTTGCATAAGAGTTAGTGTATTGCGCAAACGAACGGCCTGATATTGTGGTCAATGAATGATAAAAAAATATGTTATTTTTTGTACGTTATTACAAAGTTAAGTCGTACACTGAGTGCATTACTAATAAAAATCTTACGTTACGGACGTTTTTCCCGGTTAGGGTACCCCTCCACATCGTCCCGTAAGGAACTTCGTTCCAAAAGTAAAAAACTAGACTTACACAAATGTATAATTAACTGTAATAATTCAATTAGTTCATAAAAGTATGCAATTTTTCATCAATGTTCCTTTATGACGTCATCACGTAAAACTCGTCCGTAAACCGACTTTTTTTTATTGCTTTTTTTAATTGCAATTAAAAATATATATCATAACAAAAAAAAAACTTCTTCAGCTATTTGAAAGGAGTAAACTTAATTGAACTTCAATTAAAAACATCGAACTGTTGATGCTAATACCCATTAATTACTTTTACTGATGGTAGAACATCTTGCGTGTCCACGCTGGGCCATCCTGCCTATTTCTGCCGTATATATATACGTTTTAGATGTCTATGGGCTCCAGTAACCACTTAACACCAGGTGGGCCGTGAGCTCGTCCACCCATCTAAATAATAATAAAAAGCCTTTCACTCGATATATGAAGATTGTTTTTCTGATATTAATATTGAATGATCGCACATGTATGGATGCACCACATGTATGTATTGGAACCAACTAATTACATTTTGAAAAGTTGAAATAATGTATATCCGATTATAATACCGCCAATTAGTACGTCATGTACAAAGGTTATATTTAGTGCGTACATTAAAACTTTGTGTTTTATGAATTACTAATTCTCATCTACTTCTACGTTTTTCGTTCTTAACTCAATTTTTTCATTTGATTTAAGCTGAAAATCGATTTGGTAGGATTTTTTATTATTATTTTTACATTTAACCTTTGTTCGTTTTAAAATGAATTATAATAAGTCTGGCTTTAAGAAAATGTTTTTAATGCATATTAGTAAACTATGTCAACGTTATTAGTTATCAGAAGCGAAACGATAGTTTGCACAACTATTATCCAGTAATTGAGAACGAATAGAACGGTCTATCGCAGGGTTTTCGTTTGTACATATAAAAGGTGAAGTCGCATCGTATCTAAGATATATCAGACAGAAAGAAGGTAGCCGAGTTGGAGTAACGAAGTTTTATCAAGTGTGAAGAGTTTTTTTCGAGACTCGACCCGGTAATAAGGTCATGGATTTACGGCCAATTTATATCTTTGTTATGTTTGGGAGGAATGTATGGAGACGAGGGAGCCAAGATCAATGTTTAAATGTGTCGAGATGCGGGATGTGTTTGGGCTTTTTTTTTTTTTTTTGTTTGCTGTAGCTTATGCGTATGTAAAACACTGCTGACAAGGAGGAACTGAATATACTGTCTTTTTAGTAGACATTTATGACATTCGTTTTTTTTTGTTTACAGTAAATACGATCGTGCAATAACATTGAAATATATTTTTTGTTGCTTAGATGAATGAGCGCACGGCCCACCTGGTGTTAAGTGGTTACTGGAGCCCATAGATATCTACAACGTAAATGACGCCACCCACCTTGAGATATGGGTTCTAAGGTCTCAGCATAGTTACAACCGAAACGCATTACTGCTTCACGGCAGAAAATAGACGGGGTGGTACTAACTACGGTACTACCTACCGTGCGGACTCACAAGTCGTTCTAACACGATATATTTTGCGTTTATAAATTTATGAAAGTAAATCGTAACAAAACGCTTGTTCCGATATTGTTTATGGACTGACTACATTTGAGGTCGCTAACAAAACTAGCAGGTAACGAAAGACATTAGAGGGCTGATTTGATCTTGCGTCAACTAATGAATTACAAGTACATATGTATACCAACAAAAGTAGAAACGATCCTCGCGTCAAAAAATTAAGGTGCGTCTTAGTTATCTAAAACGACTTAAACATTTACATTCATAGTTACAACACTTAGCGATATTAGGTAATTTAATTTAATTTAATTTAATTTAATTTAATTTAATTTTATTTTATTTTATCTTATTTTTTCTTATTTTATCCTATTTTATCTTTTTTTGACAAACAATGAACTTAAACTATTTAAATCTAACCTTACAACTAAACACCATTTAAATGTAATTGTAAATTAATTAAAATTTATTTATTTAAATGTATTAAATTTAAATGATTACGCTTATCAACCTAAAAACGGCTCGTTTATCGAGTTTCTCTTTGCCGAAACTTTTATCCGATTAATTCGGAGTTAACACGGTATTGGATCAACGATTTGGAAGAACGATTCTGAATTCTCTAATGAAGTGTTCGTCGGTCTGTAACACAGAATTTGTTTTACTTTCCAAAAAGTACGAAAATAAAGAAAATAATTGTAGAACAATTTTAAAAAAAAAAACCTTTACAATTATTATAATTATTTTTAGTTATTATCTGTTATATTGCTGATGAAATACAAATTTTATTGCTAAAGGCCATTTCAATTTATTTGCCAAGCTAAAACCGCTTTCCAGAATTTTGAATGCTGAGTTTTCATCTTTAGTTAATTAAAAAAGTATTTAAAGAGTTTATTCAAATCCTTATTCTCGTCTTAACCTTATCCTCGTCTTACTACTCGACTAAACTTTTCATCTTCACCTCACAGGCTTACTAATAACTACTTCGGAAGACTTTGCCTATTACACAACCATTAAGGGTTGCTGTAGTGGGTGATTACTTAAGCTTCTCTAACATTACCGTTTCTTACATTTTGTATATGTCTTATTAACTTTAAATGTCTGGTACGTGTATATATGTACATACTCTTAGTTAGGCTTTCGGCATGTTTCGCATCTGTGGGAAATAGTGGGAATCGTGCTCCAGACGGCGTTAATAACCTTGTTAGTAAAGTTTTCTAATTCTTATTTTGGGTAGGTCTATTGGGACTCTTTACAAAGATACTTTGTAAATGATTTTTTTCTTTAATAATCATTTTGTAATCGAAAACGGAAAATGAGAAACGGAAAGGGGACGGCCCATTTCAGGCCCAAAGCGGACAATAGATTAGAGAAAAAATACTTAGTGCATTAATTCTGTCATAAATAAATATGCATTTACTTTCTTGCAAATAAGCGCCACTACAGTTTATAATAAGTAGTTTAAAAAAAGTAACTCTATTGAAAAAACAAGGATTTTTGTTTTTGCGGGAAAAATATTGCCAGCTTCAAATCCTTTTACGTATGAAGTAAATATTTTGAGTATATAAATAAAACATATAAATAAATCATTTTAAGTATTATCATTAATCAATCGATTTTAATGGATTTTATGCATATAAAATAACATCGAAGACATACCCATTGGACTTTAACTTGTAACTATACTTGAGACCTTAGAACTTNTTTTTGCGGGAAAAATATTGCCAGCTTCAAATCCTTTTACGTATGAAGTAAATATTTTGAGTATATAAATAAAACATATAAATAAATCATTTTAAGTATTATCATTAATCAATCGATTTTAATGGATTTTATGCATATAAAATAACATCGAAGACATACCCATTGGACTTTAACTTGTAACTATACTTGAGACCTTAGAACTTATATCTCAAGGTGGGTGGCGCATTTACGTTGTAGATGTATGTGGGCTCGAGTAACCACTTAGCAACACCAGAGTGGCTGTGAGCTCGTCCACCCATATAAGCAATAAAAAAAACTTTACTAGTATTGTTATTTAAATATGTACAACTAAAACAAACACATAAAAAATAATGTGTACTCGTAAAAAAAAGATTAAGATATAAATCAATTATCGGTTATTTAAAAAAATAATCGATAGATGAATTTCATGTAATTATTTTTCTTTATACTGACAACACTGAATTTAATCGGACTGACCATAGATTATACACTTAATATATTTGAGAGGACTGACTGATACTTCGCTTGCTGCTTGTGGTGTCGTGCTTGCGTACAAAATGGATCTGTTTTGATTTTTCTCCGATTTATTTTACTTTTATCAATAACGTTTCATACTACGACTAAAAAACATTGTGTGAATTGTGGTTTTACCCTGACCGAGATTTAAAACCGTGTATATGCTCTCCTTTGCTATTTTTAGATGATACTAATTGTGTATGAAGATGAAGAAAATATAGATATTTAAAGAATTAAGTGTGTTTTTTATACCCTATTGGATAAAAATACATTAGGAACATCTTAAACATTAAGAAAAGAAAAGTTCTTGAAGTATCTCACAATCCGACACTTATTTATATAGAAAATTAACCTCAAAACGAATTTTTATTTTTATTATATTTTTTATAATAGTGGCGTCAATTTCAATATATTTTTTAGATATCCAATACATTTAAGAATTTGAATCAGTCCATTTTTATAGTAATATTTGATGTCCACCTTGGGCCTATCACACTATGGAGAGTGGGCATTCCCCTTTGAGCGCCCCAACTTTGTTTAATTTTATAGATTTTTATGGTAAACTAAAAGCCTCGGCAATGTTATTTTTGTTAAATTAAAATCGAAATCAAAACATTTTCAATAATAACAACACGTAAAATACGTTTAAAAAAAAAGGCATCGTTAAAATCTGTTTTCGCACCGGTACACTAACGAGGGAAGGGACGAGATAAAAAATATATTACGTTGAATTGAATCAAAGTACACTTCGTATATCGTATATATACACGTGTCCTTTTGCGAAGCGTACACAAATAACCCGTTCGATATTAGTTTACAAACACTGAAGTGGTTTTCGTAACATGCTCTCTCAACTCGGGTATTCAAAGACGACCGAACCGCAGCGCAAATTATCGGGATGCCAACAAGAAAAGTACACATTCCGATGCGTGTCCTCGAAAGGATTTTCTCAGTGTATTTAAGCTTTGAAATTCTAGCAGCATTTTACGAGCTGAAGTTGTTTGAGCTGTGAGTCATAAAGCACGTGCTCTAAAGGAAGTAGCACGTCACGAGATAGGTATATATATAAGAAAAAAAAGATGCGTTGTGTCGTCGGACACCGGTTAGAAACGATGTTCCTTATTATAAAAAAAAATTTAGTTCTATTCGAGGTATAAAGAAAATAATTATTCGGGTATACATTTTTTGTTATGATATTTTATTGATAAAAAAAATTAAAAAGCTACTTTACAAAATTATCAACTTTATTTTATTGACAATTATTTATAATAAATATATTATATAATAATAATATACAAAGAAACAGGTATTTATATGAATAATAATAATAACCGACATCACGTAGACTATATATACATTAGACACTGTATAGCTGTCATACTAAGACTATACATAAATAATAAAAATCTTACGTTACGGACGTTTTTTCCCGGTTAGGGTACCCCTCCGCATCGTCCCATAAGGAACTTCGTTCCAATAACTGTACTCATTCAATAAACCTATACATATTTCTGAACATCAATCAGTATGCAGTAAGTATGTAAATAGATTAAATTAAACCAATTAATTAAAACAATTGTTAAAAAAATAAGGTTGTAGAATTAAACCTTAAGGTAGGTCGAAGTTTCAATTGTACTGTAAAACGCTTTTCCCATCCTTCAAACGGTGACGTATAGATGCTTAGTGCTAGAAATAGAATGGTAGTAAACGTATCCGTCCGGGTTTACAATACCATCCTACCACTCATAAATGCCGAT
The DNA here is from genome assembly GCF_003987935.1 of Bombyx mandarina. Next base: position 2,038,412 of record NW_021011483.1, read on the forward strand.
TTGCGATCGCGGTATGTTGGTATAATGCTCGGACAATGTTACTGTCTGCTGATGAGGTTTGTACTACTCTAGACCGACATAACACAGCTTAATTGTAACAATACAGAATCCTTTGGGACTACAATAATGTCCACGGTAGCGCGGTCTCCGTCAATGTTCCTTCGGAGTTGTCCGATTGCGCTGAACTTATTTTAAGTGAAATAGATGTTTTTTCAAATTGTCTCACTACTTACAGGAAAAATCTGTCGCGGATCATCTCCCAATTAAATTAATCTTAAGCAATGAATGAAATGTATCCAAATCTTAGCTGTATATTTTATTTTTATTTTTGATGTTAATGCAATGTCGATTGCACCTATAATTGAGGTGACATCTGCCATGAACTTTTGTCAATCTGTCAATGTTTTGTATTGATGATCACTTTGTTGGTGCAACTTATTAAATAAATAAATATTTTAACAATAGCTTTGTTAGTCTGACATTTTAGAGACGCTTCTAAGGTTAAAATTCAAACAGCTATTGCTTAAGCCATGTTCGAATCCTGAAAGCCGAATTATATTAGTGAGCGTTCCTTTTGCAGCAAATGTAAATTCCAGCTTTGCCCGACGTTTAATAGTAACGTCACGTACAAAATTTATATTACGTGACAACGCTTCAATCTATGTGCTTTATTTAATATTATGTTGTTCAAACCACACACACACAGACAGAATTCCACGCATCGTTAATGAATTTAATTTCTCTCCGGTTCGCATTTATGAATTGTTAATTACACAACTCCGCCACTGACCTACAGGGGTTACGAGTTAAACTGTAACGTCCAAGTTGGTGCCACAACTAGGACCAACTGCGACAACTCAAGTAGGTATCTGTTATGAAAAGGATTCACAATCCCGGAAATTTAGTCTGTTCTTTCCACTAAATTGAAAGAGAAAAAGGTTTTTGCGTAATAAAAGGAAATTAATATTCAATACATTGAAAGAGACGTAATTCATATTGTAGTAGATATCGGGAAAATTAATTTTCCATGTCATAAAATTTATTTACAAAATTTTGAAACTAAATTATTTATGAAATGAATCAGCTGACCCGGCAGACTTCGTAGTGCCTCAATCGATAAATAAAAGACCTAAACTTTTGTGTAAAATAAACTTAAAACAAACAAAAGGAATCTATCTGTCCGACGGGAGACACATCAAAGGGAAAACAAAATTGTTATTTTTATTTCGAGCATTTTCATATTTATCTACCTTTTAAACCTTCTGGGCTTCCACAAATAATTCAAGACCAAAATTAGCCAAATCGGTCCAGCCGCTCTCGAGTTTTAGCGAGACTAACGAATAGCATTCATTTATATACTTATTTATAGATTAAATGAAATCCACAAGATCTAAAAGACAAAATCTTAAAAAAATGTTGGTTTTCTTTTGTATTATAATTCGTCTAAAACGCTCGCCTCCCGTTACATTATTTTTCACAGTTGACACAATGAATTATAATGTCCACTTAATTAATCATTTCGAGTGTATACTCCCATGATTTTGTGAAACACTCCAAAAACGTATACATTGTTTGATATAAAAAATTGTAGACCACTTTGTATTCATGTCATGTTGTATTTCTAAACGGACCTGTCGGAAAAGTAATTGCTATACATTTGTGTGGTTTCTTCAATTGATGAATGTAAACATTATGTTCTATCTTTCTAATATTAACAACAACAAACAATAAAAAAATTTAAGTCATTGATCTAAAATCTGAAAAGCATCGAGGTTTTGTAATTCTGTAAAACAATGAAGTCGACATTTGTTTAATATTCAACCTAAATGTCACTTGGCAGCTGGTACAATTATTCTATTATTGCTTTTCTCGATGACTCTAGTCGGAATGCAATAATATCACACTTACTTCCTAACATAATGCGACGTATCTGTCGCGCAAACACGTTGACTCGCATTTAATTTCCCTTAAACATTTTTGATGCTATTTTCCATAAGCCATTAGCTAAAATGTTTTTATGGATAAACAGTACAAAAAATTAGGACATAACTTACCAACGTTTTTCAACGGTAATTGTAATTAGTTATTTTTTCGTCTTAACGAACTTAGGTAAAATCATTTTTCAGCGTCATTAGCACATTCACGGTTATAATTATAAAAAAAGTCTCAAGGCAACTTTTACCCTCGTTTTTGCGGTCAATTGTCTATGACCTTTATGTTTTATCTCTCCGTATCTTTTTACAAATGAACATGGGAGTTAAGATGGACTAGTGATAAATGGGAACTCTAGATTAAAGTGGCCGTAACTTTTCCTCACCATGAATGATTGAACAAAACATTACTTTGTATTATTATCTTTTCCATTTAATAAATAGGAACGTATTGCTGAATCTTAACAGAAAGAAGAAGGAATAATCTTTCCGATACACGAGGACTTGAAAGATATTAATCGAGGGTTTTACTTGCTGCCTCGAAGTATTAATGTATTTGTAGGTTTTGTTTTCATAGGGGACAGCCATTGTGATAATAAAATATATTTGAGATAAATATGATGAGGTGAAACTCGTGTGTGCAGTGAATAAATAAAAATAGGACTTCATAACATTGTAACATGAATTTTTGAGAAATATAATACCAACATAAAATATCGAAATAACAGCATAAAGCATACTAAGATAATGTGCTGACTGCTAGAGGGGAAGATTAAACGTGGTTCTTTCATCTTCGATACAAAGGAATGCAGGGCGCACGAGGATGCGTCTTGTGAAAATACCTTTGGTTTTTAGTGAATGTCGCCACACCGATCTTGAGCCATGTGGTATTGTATAAAGGCCGTTATACCCTTCAGACTTGGTTTGGCGGTAAAAATGGTGTTACGCGCTGGGGTTCGGGATAAATAAAATTCCACCGAAGTAAAACTTAAAAACTGTATTCAACACAGAACACTTAAAACACTCAACAAACACTTTAAAACTCTCAATTCGCTTCTTCCGCTTCGCTTCAGGTGAACCGTTCGCTGTTTCGCTTCGAGTAGTTCCGATTACTGACTGATTGCGTGCCATCTCTGCAACGCTTTTACAGTCGATATCATATCCCTAGAATCACCGAGAATGTTCCACACAGCTCTAGTATTATGTATCCGCTATCTGCCAATAGATGGCGTTGTACTTATCGAGCGTTCTAGGTGCTACTAGATCTTTCGATATTCGTTCGACTATTCCGCGATAGATGGCGTTACTCTTACCGGCGTAACAATAGGAAGGATGGTGGCACCAACCTATGCAGGCTTACAATATGCCATGCCATGCCATTTAAAGTCCTAAGTGTAATTCTGATGATACACTATTTCATCATGTTCAACAGAGAAATAAACCGTAATTGAAAGGTAACAGCAAATAGATTATTCGTTTTCATTGTAAACAGGCGTTCAATAGTAAAACTCCATACACGAATATTTGAATAAATATAAAAAATTATCATGCTGAATCTATACTAATATTATAAAGAGGAAAGATTTGTTTGTTTGTTTGTTTCGAATAGGCTCCGAAACTACTGGACCGATTTGAAAAATTCTTTTTCCATTAGAAGCCGACATTGTCCCTGATGAACATAGGCTACTTTTTTTAATTTTTATTTCATTTATTTTTTTTGGTTTCATGTGTGTTTTAATGTTTCCGAAGCGAAGCGAAGGCGGGTCGCTAGTCGAAAATATACGCATATAAACTTTATAAAACAGGTAACGTAGACCCAGATTTTAATGAAATAATATCTCCGCCTGGATATAGTTGGAAAATGAATTTATATTATGCAGTATGCTCTCAATACCAATATTTACCAATAAACTTTTATCAGAAAATTTTGATTAACATTATCATAAAGCACATTGGTTACTATTCATATTTTATTTATTTACATAATAAATAAAACATAAAGTAATCGATAATGATGTTAGAACAATTACCAAGCAAAATTCTAGGTAGCGCCTCGGGTGTGGCCTACAGGACGATACGACATGTTCAATTCTAAAATTTGAATCACACATTATGTAAATAAATAAAAGTGCGATATTTTCACGGGAAAATGATTGAAACTTGAAATGCAGTATCTCTATTGGTGTGCAGTCACGTAAAAGCAATTGGAAAACTTTGGCCATTGTTAATGGTTCCACGTCCAAAACATCTAGTTGCGAGGTAGTTATCCGACTTGCGCTAACACATCGTGCGTTTTGTTCCCGCAATGTTCTTTATCTATCTATCTATCTATTTATTTTAGTGAAGTTAAATAAATATAAATTTAGAGGGTTTTTTCTTTTTTTTTCTTGTCTTCTTTATAATTTCTTCTTCATACTTGAAATGTGTATGTAACCTATTATTTGCATGAAATAAAAGGCTTATTATTATTATTTATTATCAAAAAATAACCAAAAAATCAGTAAGTACAATGGGTGGCTTCATCGCTCCCGTTCTAATGAACGTGTTCTCCCCAAATATATAAACATCTACGCCAATATATATATAAATGTATAAAATGTGTTATGTTTTTTATTACATTTTTTATTTTATCTAAAAGCATGCTCATGTTTAAAGTTCGTCCAAATTTAATCCAAGTCCTACCCCCAACCTTACTAAGGTTCTGAAAATATTTATGCCATGTAGGCCTTATCCATGTTTCAGTGTAGAATGTAAACCGGGCTGGGGTGAAAAGTTTCATTCAGTCACATACTGGTATATACCTAAATGATAAAATGCTCTATTACAATAAAACCCTATTATGTTCTTATGTTTTTTATTACATTTTTTATTTTATCTAAAAGCATGTTCAAAGTTCGCAAATTTAATCCAAGTCCTACCCCCAACCTTACTAAGGTTCTAAAAATATTTATGCCATGTAGGCCTTATCCATGTTTCAGTGTAGAATGTAAACCGGGCTGGGGTGAAAAGTTTCATTCAGTCACATACTGGTATATACCTAAATGATAAAATGCTCTATTACAATAAAACCCTATTATGTTCTTATGTTTTTTATTACATTTTTTATTTTATCTAAAAGCATGTTCAAAGTTCGCAAATTTAATCCAAGTCCTACCCCCAACCTTACTAAGGTTCTAAAAATATTTATGCCATGTAGGCCTTATCCATGTTTCAGTGTAGAATGTAAACCGGGCTAGGGTGAAAAGTTTCATTCAGTCAGATACTGGTATATTATGCATGATAAAATGCTCTATTACAATAAAACCCTATTACATTCTTATGTTTTTTATTACATTTTATATTTTATCTAAAAGCATGTTCAAAGTTCGCAAATTTAATCCAAGTCCTACCCCCAACCTTACTAAGGTTCTGAAAATATTTATGCCATGTAGGCCTTATCCATGTTTCAGTGTAGAATGTAAACCGGGCTAGGGTGAGAACTGTGCGAAGTTTCATTCAGTCAGATACTGGCGCCGCGCCGCGTGCACGTCTCAGTCGTTTGATCGGCTAACGCATACCAAGCTTTATCGAAATACGTGTCACACATCAGGTCTTACTTCACAGAATAGTTATAAAGAAGTCAATTTAAATATAGAACGAAACAGAAAATTAAGCACGTACTATCGGATTAATACGTGTTTCGAATTTTCAAACAGAACATTCATAATACTGATGTCGATTGATAAATAAATGCATTTGCTACCGAGATGCTTTGTTATGTAAGTTCATTGTTACGTTTGTTTAGTAGTTGAAGTTTATTTTTAATAGGAATTACGATCTAGAGAAAGAATAAGGAATCGGTCGGACCGGTCGTCATGACGAACTTTGGCCTATGTCCTGTAGTGGACGTATGTGAGCTGATAGATAGTGGAAAAAAAGAAAATAAATAAGTATTTTTTAAAAAATGTCTCCCTATTTTCTGAAGAAGAAAGTATGTACTATAAACTATATTATTGCTTAAAAGCCGTACTATGTTTGGTTGTAATCTTAACGACTTCATATGTCTTTTACGTTAGTTTCCTGGAATAGTCATAACTTATTAACGCGCTTGATAGTATAGTTTATGGCAGTACCCATAATAGTATTGCTACCTAGAATATTAGCAACAAAGTAGGGAAATATTAAAATACAATTTAATTTCGGGGAGGGTAGCGCCTTCGGTGTGTTCTGTAGAGAGAATATTGTGTTTATAATGTAGATATCCGCTTTATTGAAGTCGTGGCTTGCTTTTAAAAATTATCCACGTTTCACCCAATCAATCAACAAATCGGTAGGCAGCGGCTTGGCTCTGCCCCTGGCATTGCTGAGGTCCAAGGGCGACGGTAACCACTCACCATCAGGTGAGCCGTATGCTCGTCTGCCTACAAGGACAATAAAAAATAAAAATCCAAAATAAAGTGGTATAGTAGTTGGAGGGTTTGTCAGGCAGTACGTGCGTACTACAGATATACAGGTATATACTTTTGATAGAAACTCTCTTATTATTAGAAATTACTGTTGGTTTTGTGAGTCTGCAGACACGCAGACCCAGGAGCACCTATACGTTTTTTGGGACTTTTATATTTATTGATTAGATGGGTGGACGAGCTCACGGCCCACCTGGTGTTAAGTGGTTACCGGAGCCCATAGACATCAAACACGTAAATGCCGCCACACCTTAAAGACTTAAGACTAAAGTTATAACAATGCATTTGATATTCGACCCGTAGTGTCTAATAGCTCCACTTAACACTGAATGGACCAGAAGTTCGTCTTTCAAACGACAGGAATAAAATACCACAACTGGGCTATTCGACCAAATGCACGGATGAGTTTTATTTATTTATTTATTAAGTTGCACCAACAAAGTGATCATCGATACAAAACATTGAACAATTGACAAAAGTTCATGGCAGATGTCACCTCAATTATAGGTGCAATCGATAGTGCATTAACAACAAAAATAAAAAAAAATTATATAACTAAGATTTGATTACGAGTACATTTGATTGATAGCTTAAGATTAATTTATATTTAATTGGGAAATGATCCGCGATAGATTTTTCCTGTAGGTTGTGAGACAATTAGAAAAAACATCTATTTCACTTAAAATTGATTGCATTACGACAGGTTTCCGAATAAAAATTATAAATGAAGCTGGGTAATAAATATTGTATTTTTATGGGATGTATGTGCGATATAATTTCACTTAATTACAATATATAAGATATATCTATAATACCTAGTCAGGTCATAAATTCTGTCACATGTTTAATGTAAAATAATTGAAACAAGTTTATTCATTATGTAACCATTCATATACCAAAATGAACTTAACAAAACATAGATTCTTATGATACTAAGGTTTATTCAGAATTACCTCCGTGATTTTGAATACAGGCCTTCAATCTGCGCGGCCAGTCGTCTATCGCAGCACGAACGAGGTCCATGTCAATATCGGCGGCTGCCTTAATCAAGGATGTCTTGAGTGACTCCAAATTGGGATGAGGCTTTGAGCACGCCTTTTCCTCCAAGTGTTGCCATATCTTGTAATCTAACGGATTCAAATCTGGACTGGAGGAGGGCCAGTCTTCGTGCCGGATGAAGTCGATTTCACGCGCCGCCAGCCAGTCTTGTGTGCTCTTCGCTCTATGAGCTGGCGCCGAATCTTGTTGGAATACCCAGTGCCTGTTATTGAACATGGTATGAGAAACAGGTTCCACAAGGTTCGTCAGGACTGTATTTTGATACACAACTGCATTCGTTTTTACACCTTTCTCACAAAAATGTACCTCTGTTAAGCCCCAATAAGAAACTCCCAACCATACCATGAGCGAGGATGGAAAATGACCTCGTTGGACACGCGGAATACGGTTGCTCGCTTCTTCACTACTGTGTGCGTACACCTTATCATTTTGTTTGTTGTAGCTCTCTTCTACGGTAAAAATTTTTTCATCCGAAAAAAGAATTTCCCGATATTTTTTTCCCGCGTACCGCTTCAACAAAGCGCGGCATCTCTTCAGTCTCAGGTCCATTAGACGAGCATTCAAACGATGTCCTGTTTTTCTTCGATATGCCCGAAGCCCTAAGTCTTCATTTAACACCCTTTTCACCGTGGTTCTGCTTAACCCCATCTGAAGGGCCAACAGTTTCTGCTTACGTTTGGGATTTCTTTGAATTCGCGCCTTCACAGCTTTTATCACTGCTGGAGTCCTAACAGACCGAGGGCGACCACTTCTTGACCTGTCATCTACACTAGAGTCTTCATTGTATCGTTTGATGGTACGATAAACGAATCTTTTGGTTATATTCAAATTTTTCAGTATGTTAAAAATTTGAATTGGCGCGTAACCGCAACGATGCAACGCAATAACTGCAACACGGTCTTCTTTAAGCGTCCACTCCATATTTAAAAATGAGTAAAATTCTAAATGTATACTATTTTTATTTTCATGAACAATTCGAAATTCGAATTCAATAAACTTTTTTGTGGCCAGCATTCTAAAAGAAAAGTTTTTACTGTGTGACAATACTTATGACCTGACTAGTTATATTCTATATAGTATTATAGATTGTTTGTTTGTATTGAATAGACTCTGAAACTACTGAATGGGCTTGAATTTGAATTCTTTCACTGTTTGGAAGCACACTATTCTTGAGTGATATATTATTATTTTTTTTTAATTAGGGATTCTTACTAAAACTCTAATAATGTAACCCAAGGTGTAAAAAAATTACCTAAAATATTCTTTACATCGCGTTCGCTGCGAAAACTATTGATGATAGAATAAAATAATGTAATATAAAATAAATAATGTAATGTGTTCTACAAAGTCATAGAACACGTTTTTATAGTTATAATTAGTATAGACTATTATAGTTATGCCACAATAAGTGTTCTTTGATTAAAAAAAAATAAAACAACGTCAAATATTGTTTACACGGGAAGCTCTGACTCAATAAACTCAATGGCTTTTGTTTTGTATGTAAGACCTTTTTACGAAAATTAGCAATTATAAAAATAATAATAAAAGAGATAAAAAACATATCATTCAAATGAAAATAACAGTCCATTATAAAATAATCATATTCAAACTAACTTTATAATTTTTTTTAGTAACCTGACGTAAATAGAGGGTTTGATGTGTGTGTATTATTATTTTTTAGTTTTGAAACTTTTGTTAAAGACCCGAGCGAAGCTAGAGCAGGCCGCTAGTATAATATATAAAGATAATTAAAGTTTTTAATAGCCACTTACTTAATTCATTGTATAGAAACATATGAAATAGAGGGAAACGTTGTATTGCTCTTTGCTTACAAACAAATAGTGGTCTCTTGTAATCTTCGTAGCGTCTTTAGCGTCGTTCATTGGCAGACTAGCTAACGCCCCAGCTGGTATGTGGTTATCGAAACCATCAATTGGTCGTAATAACGTAAGTACCTACAGGTGCCCATCTCCATACGTGTGGTATATTCTATTTTAATGCTTAAAGACTGTCCTACATTTATATCAGGATATACTCATGTAGCAAATATAATGACAAATAATTCCATATAATGTTCAATATAGATATTATTATGTTGAATTTAATTAATATTAAACGGGTAAACAATTTCTATCACAAAGCGGAATAATACTCCAATACAAATTGCTTTTAATTACAAATTATAATTTCATCTGGATATAACGCTCGTGTAAAGCGTAATATGTCATAATTTGCGACAGTCGACACTGCCGTCAGTGCTCCTTGTGAATGAATTGCTTACCTTAAAATTTATAATACTTGTCCCGTTTTATTATTGGAATTAGAAACTGGGTATTATATGTATGATTTTTCAGCGATGTTATCATCTCGAGAGTAAAATCTATACAAATTTTATTGCCCTAAATGGATAAACGATCTGCAGTCCTATTTATACTGTAAAGTGATTATAGGATACTGCAGATAGAAAATATGAACGCTGTCATCTGCTTAGAGATGTCACGTCAGAATTACTGGTGGTAGGACCTCTTGGGAGTCCACACGGGTAAGTACCACCACCCCGCCTATTTCCGCCGTGAAGCAGTAATGCGTTTCGGTTCGAAGGGTGGGGTAGCCGTTGTAACTATACTGAGACCTTGGAACTTATATCTCGAGGTGGGTGGCGCATTTACGTTGTAGATTTCTATGGGCTCCAGTAACCACTTAACACCAGGTGGGCTGTGAGCTCGTCAACCCATCTAAGCAATAAAAAAAAAACATGAACACTGTCATCTGCTTAGAGATATCACGTCAGAATTTTAATTTAGTTGTAGTACAACTGGCGCCCCAATCCTTCAACTGGAACGATATACTACTTCGTGATATAAATAGGCAGGATGATTATACCTACCGGGACGAGCTTACCGTCTGCCGACTGCCGCGTGGTAATTACATACATTTTCATTGTGGAAGTCATTCGTGAACACATGTGAAGTACGTATTTCATTAGAATTTTTTGTACTTGATACCTTGATAGTAAAGCGTTATGTGCCCGTTCGGCTGAGTACCACCACCACCCTGTCTGTTTTTGCTCTGAAGAAGCAATACGTTTTGGTTTGAAGAGACTTGAGCCTTAGAACTCATGCCTTAAGATGGGTGGCGGCATTGATGTGGATGATTTCTAAGAGCTCCGAAACCATTAAACACCCGGTATGCCGTGAACTCATCCTATTATCTCTCATCGCATCATATTAGTAAAAAAGAGCTTTTTTTTCTGAGCCGCCGAACCTTCTACCAGGTTCCAATGGCTTATGTGAAACTGGACTGATATTCCGGGATACCCCGCTGGGTTGAACCGGCTTGCTGGGTCGGGACGCGACACACCACCAACCGATCACTCTCATCTGGCCTCTTTCTTTGAATTTGTTCTCTTGAACGGCGCATAACGTTCAAATAATATTCTTTATTCACGGTTTGACCTTCTGGCAAGAGCTCTGAGAGAAAAACACTGCGATTAGTCACACAAAATAGTCAACATGGCTTTGACGTTTGCTCGACTTTGGCGTGGTTTTTTCGGATTAGTTTGCATGTCAAACCAGTAACCACCAGTAACAATGCGGGGTTTCATTAATGTTGGGATGGAATTTGCTCGTTCCAGTATGACCTCAGCGACCTAAGCGATTGTGTTTTTTGTGTGCTATATGTTTCATACCCCTATTGATTATTTAAAACGTTACGGATCGATTCGTGAGACAGGAAATTCGGTGGCTATCGCTCTCAAGCTTGAATGTTTTTTTTTTATGACTTAGATGGGTGGACGAGCTCACAGCCCACCTAGTGTTAAGTGGTTACTGAAGCCCATGGACATCTACAACGTAAATGCGCCACCCACCTTGAGATATAAGTTCTAAGATCTCAGTATAGTTACAACGGCTGCCCCACTCTTCAAACCGAAACGCATTACTGCTTCACGGCAGAAATAGGCAGGGCGGTGATACATACCCGCGCGGACTCACAAGAGGTCCTACCTGGTGGTAATAAAAGATTGATGTAGATTGTCAGTCACTATGTTTTTCACTATTGCGATGTTAACTTCAATTGCAAACATTGATGACCTGTCAGGCAAATATTCCATCACATCTCGACAGCTTTTGAATGTTTGGTACCACTCACAAGCAAATGTTTTTGATGAGGTCGACTCATCGTGTAAGTCTTCTGTAACAGTTTCAGTCACTCCGAACTAGAAACTGCATTGGCGATGCAAAATTTAAAACAAACTCTATCTTTGATGTTTTTGTCCATTATAAATAAAATTCGCAATACACACTAGATATGAGATAAAACAAAACTAAAACAAGCACTGTATTTAATCTAAATAACAGATTCAAATCCCGCGCCAGAATGGAAAACAGTTGTGTAAATCTAACAACGACAGCAAAAAAACAAAAAAATTACTTTCGCACCATAAAGAAATCATTCATTTCCGATTCTTTTTTGACGGAATGTACATTAAACTACCAATCCAACTAAAATATTATTAACATTCAAATTTAACTAAACTTATCATAGTCGAGAAATTTGAAACAAGTGCTTGTACAAAATACTCTATAGCGTATGGGGGCCTGGTTACTTATTTATTCGTTGGCATATCACACTCGTTAGTTTACAACTTGCCGTTAGTTAGACAAATTTGGCGACTGCGTACTAAAATTAATTCTTCATACAGGAATGCTACATATACTCATTCTAATAATTAGTGTATTAAATTAAATACTTCTTTTTAATCTGTAAAGTTTTGTTGGTAGACGAAATGGATATTTTTTTAACCAGATAAGAACTTCCTTTGGTATCTTAAAAGATAAAATTAATAAAGCTGACAGATAACTATTGGTTAAAACTTTCAATTAAACAGTTCTTTTTTATTGCCTATTCGAGTATTTTACAAATTATAGTGACACACTTGAGTCGTTTATTATCAAAGGTGGCAATCTGTGCATTTGGACAAAAAAATTTTATTGATATGTCAATACAGATTGATTTGAATATAATCGTCTCCTTCAAAGAATACGGTTCAAAACCTGCATTAAATAAAGGTTAATAGTTAAACTGTTATTTATCTAAGATGTCGTTCAGAAGAGTTTTGTGACTGCCAATGGAATACAAAGTCAATAATTCATTTTTCTGATTTACCAATAATTGTCCAAAAGTCAAATTGCCGGCTTTGATAATAGTCGACTCACTTATTCCTTTAAATTTTTATTAATGTATGTGTTAAATGAGTGCAGTAGAATGGCCTCGAGCAGGGAGAGATGGCGGGACATCGTGAGACGCATCAAGTCTGCCCACTCAACACTACATAACGATCACGACCAGTCTGTCAAGAGTGACAGAAAAAGAAGAATGTATTAAATATTATTATTTTTCTACTTCTAGTTTTGTATGGTATTTTCATACTAAAATCATCAAATAAGATTCGTTCAGTAAAAAAAAAAACTGTCCGTGTTGAGCACGATAAATACTCACAAAATCGCTATTACTCTCTTTTTGTCCGGCCAGATAGGTATCCCGGGATTTATTGTGGCTCTCAAGTTATTGTTTACCGAAATGTGTAACGTTTACAATAGAATAAACGTACGTATTATTTAATATTTAATCATTCTGCACGCCCACCTGAACTCTGACAGACAAGGCTGTCTGCTCTCAAACGTATAATAGGCTTAGATGGGAATATTTGGCAATGTTTGTTCTTTGTATTTTAAAGCTTTTCAGATTTTGCTGCTTTTGTGAATATGTATATGGTATATTGCTTCGGTAATTTATTTAAGGTTATCATGATTTTTACAAGTTTACTTTTTATTAATGTCTAAAATGCTTATTCTGACTCTGCTTAATTGTGCGTATTTAATTATATTATAGACTATTCGATATACAATATTTCTAAGTGAATATTATATAATGCAATATTTAAGCAAATAGAAGTTCTTCGAGTTCTTGCGCTGCTTACTTACTGCTTGACTGCATCAGTCCCCAGTGTGCCTAGTGCGAGTTTTTTAAAGTTCTTGATAGCGTAAAAGTTAACTCAAATTTGTATGGAGTTGGAACGTTTGCCCACGTTTGCCGATAGGAGTGCTGTTCTAACTGCATACAAATTTGAGTTAACTTTTACCCTATCGAGAACGTAAAAAAACTCTCACTAAGCACTCAGATCTCCTGTGCTCGAAATAGGTTGTTTACATTCAGCGGATATCCTGCCGCCTTCAACTACTCATCTCATACTCATCCTACATCACTACTGCTTTATTGTTTAACTTTCGTCCATTACTGAAATTCTATTTGTTCATTTGATAATATTTGTTTATCTTTTGATCTTGTATTAAGACAATAAAATTTATTGGCTAAAATTGCCGAATATTAAATTTATCATTTCGTTATGAGGAATTGTATCTAGGTAGATATGTTAGTTAGCTAAATGAAATTTCCACTTGGGAATATATTGTCGCCCGGATGTACCTAATCCGGATCTGGTCATGTTGCAAGATTTATTGTTGTCACTGTTTGTACTGCACGACTCCTAGTTCACGTTCGAGTGTACGGTAAACAGGGGTTGGTCGGTGGATTTGCTTGTGCTTCCTCTGATAAATGGTCCCAAGCAAAACAGAGCTATGCCGGTTAAATATCCTACCGCTTAATTCCGTTGATTAAACGTTCGCCTTGTTCTAAATCCGTTGAACATTCAAATCCGATTGTTTCGGGCACGACGTCGGTACAAGGATTTGAAATCGGTTTACAAACCGGTTTTATTTGTTGAATCCATCTGTCGTAGGCATAAAACAAATCATCGTAGTGTACTGAAATTACTTGATCATTGTATTCGTATATACCTTTATCAGAATTGTACTCGAGAGGGACTGGATGAAGTTGAAGTTTAGCAGGGGTTGGTTATCAAGAAGCTACGCTTCGAATTATTTTGAGAAGTTCCAGAGTATAAATGTGATTGTGGGGCTTTCGAAAAACGATTAGATTTTGTGGAAAAATTTGCGAAAAGTCTATACTAATATTATAAAGAGGAAAGATTTGTTTGTTTGTTTGTATTGAATAGGCTCCGAAACTACTGAGCCGATTTGAAAAATTCTTTCACTGTTTGGACGCTACACTATTCCCGAGTGACATAGGCTATAATCTTTTTTGAAAAAAATTAGGAATCCCTACTAAAACTCCAATAATGTAACCCAAGGGGTAAAAAAATTACCTAAAATATTCTTTACATCGCGTGCCCTGCGAAAACTATTGATGATAGAATAAAATAATGTACTACGACTTTGTAGAACACATTATTATTTACAAAAAGTGTCGCGACAGTATATGTCTAACTATTATAGTTATGCCGCAATAAGTGTTCTTTTATTTAAAAAAAATAAAACAACGTCAAATATCGCTAAAATGTTTGTTCAAGACCCGAGCGGAGCCGGAGCGGGCCGCTAGTAGTAGATATTTTTACTGTCCAATCTTTTAACTGAACTAATTAAGAAATGACGCATCACGTAAATTCGATACTGATCTTAATAATGTCCTATATAGAACAATAACTACATAAAAATGTACAGTACGATCTCGTGGGCTTTCAATTCTCAATTGTATTAAGTTTCGAATACCAGAAAGTCTAGTTTTAATTAAACATAGTGTTTAAGTTGTAAAGCCGGCTTGGCTTCGTCTCTAGCCTACGACTTGAGGGATCCTCGAAGCATCGTCCTTTAAACCTTAATACTTTAATGCTCTTCGAATTCCTTGTACCAAATGAGATCTCTATTCCTGATATTTTCGAACACGAATCTCATAAGTCTAATTTTAGATTTGAATCACACTTAAGGCAGTTCATAAGTGAATTATCATACCACAAAATGTCGTTTTGGCGTCACGTTCATGATCATTTAAAAAATGTTTCTATTAAATTTGTGGTGGCTGTAGTTACAATAATAAAATTAAAGACTGACTCGGTGATGCGGTAATTAGCGCCCCTAACTGGGGCGAATATTGTGTGACGAACAAGCTTGTTTGCTCTTTTTCTGGGCGTTTATTATCTATATATGTATATATTTAAACGTATGTAAGACTGACAAACGTCTCTGGTACCCATAATAGAAAGAATGCTTAATTTAGGCCGGAAGACTGTGCGTGATTTGTTCAGAGTTATTATTGGAACGAAGTTCCTTATGGGACGATGCGGAGGGGTACCCTAACCGGGGAAAAACGTCCGTAACGTAAGATTTTTATTAGTAATGCACACAGTGTATGACTTAACTTTGTAATAACGTACAAAAAATATCATATTTTTTATCATTCATTCACCACGATCTCAGCGCGTTCGTTTGCGCAATACACTAACTCTTATGCAAACAACCGTGAATGAAGTGTACCACAATAAGTTCGCACGTTACCGAATAACCGTGGGTTGTTGGGAAACCTCCAGTTTTATTTTCTTTATACCTCGAATAAAACTTAAAATCAATATTTTTATAATAAGGAGCTTCGTTCCTATCCGGTGTCCCACGACACCACATATCTTTTTTTATTAAATTTTCAATCCAGCGATATGGTTCTAACTGGAAGATGAATATTTCGAAATTAAACGTGGACAATTTTAGACGCTAGTAGATCCGGTAATTGATTCTGCGACGCACTGCTCTTGCTTAGGGCTAGTGTAAACATTTTTTTTCACGTTGAGCCCGTGAGCTCACCTGCCCGTCCGGGCGTAACTGAAATAGCCTCTTAGGCTACCAGCGAAAAGTTAGGGAGAAAGAAAACTACGACTATAAGTGAGAGCACTGAGGCTTGGAAAAGAGAGAGTGAAAGAGAGTTAATGTTTGAATATTTTGTGAATTGATTTTTTTTTTCCTACCTAAGCTGAGAGCCTTGAGAGGCTATTTCAGCCTAACCTTAACTAGTAGGTAAGCGCACGGGGCTCAAACCTGACGACGTTGCTAACACGAACCCTAGCAAGAGCCGCGCTTCGCGTGAATCTACCACCGGATCGGAAACGCGACACGCTGAGAAGATCCGGCGAGAAACTCAGTGGGCGAGAATGGGACTAGCACGACGCCAATCATGCTGGAAACATCTAAAAAATATATTGAAAATGTAAATTGTGTCCGATAAATGTTTAAAAAAAAAATCACCGTTTTAAATTGGTTCCAACTCATTTCATTTCATTTTCTTAGATGTCTTTGTTATGGCGCTTGTTTCTTAAATTCGTTATTGAATATTCAGTAATCGTATTCTGTAATTTCCGAACTGAATTTATAATATACCCCTTTCTTGTTTGCTTTGTCACAATTTAACAGTAATCCTTTTGTATAAAGGAATTTTCAATAATAAAATATTTCATAATAAATGTTTTGCTTGTATTCTTTAGAAGAATTCTTATAATATTACCATCTGAAACGACTTTAACTTATTACCATTGTAAATATTTTTTGTTCAAATAGCTTTGCGGATTCGAAATAGGTTTCGGACTGTGAAAGATTTACGACGTATCAATCTAAATAAAATACGGCATCGCAACGAGGCAAATTAATCAACAAACGGACTATTTTGAATCCATTGTAGTAAATTTAAGCGGCCCACAATAAAATATTACAATATTTATTACATTAATTAATAAATATTACAACATTTATTGTAATAATAAATGTAACAATAAATATTACAATATTTATTGTATACCGTCGCGCCGCTCTTCGTTCAACTCCTATCAAATTTTTTTTATTGCCGTATAGGCAGACGAGCATACGGCCCACCTAATGGTGAGTGGTTACCGTCGCTCATGGACGTCAGCAATGCCAGGGGCAGAGCCAAGCCGCTGCCTACCGTTTAAAATGCTCATCGGACGTGAAATTTTGACCTAAACGTGCAAATCGCACTGTAGTTTATTTTTCCTTTAATAGTGAAACTATCTGATCGCTTTTTCTCCTTTAATTTAAATTAGCTTAGCGCAAAATGTAATCGAAACTGTACTATACTTCTTTACTTCACTTTTTTCTTTTTTCAAAACCAAATCTAATTAGATTCACAGTTCTGTAAAACAAAGCGAAAACACGAGTAAAAATAACGGAGAACAGTAGGTTCGCTGAAGTCGACTGAAGCGTGACTAATGTTAACGTAACTTGATCGATGCCAGATCAGTTGAGGAAGAAGCCTAACTTCCCTTAACTTTTATTGGGCTCACTGGATCTTCACGGTCTAATGCAACCTTGCCATTAATTCTATTAATACAACCAGTTTGGCCCCGGCTATTTATCGCGTCTACGTGTAATGTTTCGACAATTTCAATATAACGTTTATGTATTGAATCTAAAAAGATAGTAATGTAATGGTTATATTTTTACTTCCTTTTTGAAAAGAGCGTTTGAAAATAATGATTTAATTGAAATGTTGCATTTCGACTGGGGCGCAGTCAATCCGATTTAAAATGTGGAAAAATTGTAATACAATACAATTGAGAACTCGAGCTCATGTCTCAAAGTGGGTGGTTGCAAACGTTCACATTGGAATGTCTATGAAATGTCAAGTAGCAACTAAACATCAGCTGAGCCGTGCGTCCATTTATCAATAACTAAAACAAATCTTAGATATGAAAGTTGCGCTAATGTATTCTAAGATAAGATAATCTAAACTTGTGTTTTTTTTTTAATTTTAATGTATGTACCATAGGTTTAATATAGTCCGATACAGTAAGTATACGGGAGGAACAAGAAAGCATAAGTTTTTATCCTGAATATACATTGCTTAGCCACTAATTACACTTCCACAACTTTCCCACCGCGTATTTTGTTAATTCTTAATAGTATGTCATTAAACAGAAAGGATTCGCGTGTCTCCCATTATGCACTGAGTGTTCCTTGCTACAGTTTGTATCTTTATATTTAAAAGTTGTCGTGTTCTAAAGGATAAGACGCCCGCTGTAGTAGTATCGAGCGATGTGCCTATGCCAGTGTACAAATCATACTACAGCAGACGATAACCAACTTTTGTAATGAAGTGCGATATTAATTCATGCTCACTTATGACTTTTACCATGAAGGAATAGCATCGTGTTATCTGCGCTTGCCGGTACGTGGTCTCCAGTCCGCCACGCAACGTAGGGCGTCCCCCTACCCGGTGGACCGATAACTTGCGGCGATATCCTAGAGAAGTTTGGATGCGGAAGGCGGAGGATCGTTCAGTGTGGCGGACTATGGAAGAGGCCTTCATCCAACAGTGGAAAGATGATGATCAAAATGATAATCAAAATCTATACTATTGAGGCAAAAACTCTAAGTCTCAAGGTGGGCGACGGTTTTTTTTTCTTTCCTGCCTATGCTGATAGCCTTGAGAGGCTATTTCAGCGTAATCTTAACTAGTAGGTGAGCTCACGAGGCTCAAACCTGACGACGTTGCTAACACGAACACTAACAAGAGCCGTGCTTCGCAGAATCTACCACCGGATTGGAAACGCGACCCACTGAGAAGATCCGGTG
The DNA here is from genome assembly GCF_003987935.1 of Bombyx mandarina. The sequence goes on from NW_021011483.1 coordinate 2,057,336, forward strand.
AGAAACTCAGTGGACTATATTTGTGGGTTAATTTACTCGTCGAGCCCTTTTTCGCAAGCGACAGGTTCGGTTCGATGAGAACGATGACCGGCGGGGTGACGGTATTCACGTTGTGATGGCTGTGCAGTCTGGTAATCACTTAAAATCATGTGAGTCGTGAAATCGTTCGCCCGTCTATGCCATAAAAAATGATAAAAACCTTTTAATCAAACAACACGATAACTAATCGATTGAACAGATTTACTAAATTGGATATACAACATGTAATTTTTTTTTATTGCTTAGATGGTGGATGATCTCACAGCCCACCTGGTCTTAAGTTGTTACTGGAGCCCATAGACATCTACAACGTAAATGCGCCACACACCTTGAGATATAAGTTCTAAGGTCTCAGTATAGAAGATCTTCTCGGGCCGCGCAGAAAGCTACCGATTTATTTCGGTTATTATTAGCAAAACTTATTTCACCGTATTACGTATGCGCCCCAGATATCGATTACAGGTCGATCATTGCTTTTAGTCACGTGATCTGACCGACGCTATCCATTAAAGCCACTCATCGATCAAGGTAATGTGAGACCGCTGATAAATAAACCTTAATATGCGGGGACAGTAATATGAATATGATATGATTTAAATTTCTTGCTGGAAATATTCGGAAAGGCTCAAGGGAAAAACTTGTGCCTTTAGTATTTGGAATTTCTGAAACTGTGATTTTTATAAGATGAACGAAGACTTAAACAGCAAAAGGAACATTAGTAGCATTCGCGTCTCGAAAAAAAATCGTATCTCGTAAGTAATATTGGTACGTCAGCGAGAAAATCATTTGCATTTTCGTAATGACAAAAATTACCTTATTATTTTCATCAAATGACTTAAAACTATATCGTCATTTATAAATAACTAGCCGTAATTGCCCGCTGCGCTGGGAATTTAAAATTAACATTATTATTTATTGTCATTATTATTAGGGAGCCCAACACTCATATAAATATTAGCTTATCCATTAATTAAATGTATTTTCTACATGGATACTGAGTTTCAAGTCAATCGGTTCAGTGGTTATAACGGAACATCCGTAAAAACCACTGTAGATGTATACATTAGTATAGATATGCCGTTCTGAATAATATCGTCGTGGAAAAATCTAAATGTGTGCTGCCACGCTACTAAAACGACATTGTGATAGTAAATAATTTTGTTTTGGGAGTCGTGAAGAACATTTTCCGGCCTCGCCAAGATTTCAGGCTTGATTTAGTTGAGTTATTCAGTCGTAGTGATACATCACTAAGACGATGACATTGACAGTTAAGTCCCCGCCCGCGTGTTTGTCGATAACACACTATAATATTATAACCACACGGCTCGCCGGCTTTAATAATTTTTGGAGTTTACTCCTTTAGAATCGATTTACATATATAGGCCCGGGGTATGAAAATTATGGGGACCAAAATCGTACTAGCATGTCACACGAAATGCGTTATGCGCCTGATTGGCTCCTGATTGCGTGATGCGTGCGCGCGCCAATCAGGAGCCAACGCGCGGCCGCGTTATCGCAGGTGACGCCGGGCTGCTGCGCCGGCAGTCCGCCACAAAGCCTCGTACTGATCGCGCGTTTCTCTCATTATTGTATTTTCATATATTTGTTAGTCGTTTGTTTTGTGTCTCGTTAATTTGTTAATAATCTGTAGTGTATCGTGTTGTCGTAATATAGAACTATTTCTCGTATTGTTTCGTTTAATTTTTTATATCCAGTAAACTCCAGTCGTGCGTCGGAGCGGACACACACACTTTTTTTCATAATATGTTCATAATGTTAATTTGAAATATTTTTTTTTGTTGCTTAGATGGGTAGACGAGCTCACAGCCCACCTGGTGTTAAGTGGTTACTGAAGCCCGTAGACATCTACAACGTAAATGCGCCACCCACCTTGAGATATAAGTTCTAAGGTCTCAAGTGTAGTTACAACGGCTGCCCCACCCTTCAAACCGAAACGCAATACTGCTTCACGGCCGAAAATAGGCAATGTGGTGGTACCTACCCGCGCGGATTCACAATAGGTCCTACCACCAGTAAATTGACGATAATTAATATGTGTTATAAATGTGAATACGAGTTTGCTTGTCAAGCTTTCTCTTAGTACTCAACTGATCATTACAAAACTTTGCACACGCATTGTAACGGCTTTTTTGTGAAGGAAGGATTACTGGTGGCCCGAAGGCTTTTCCAGTTTCACCAGGACAAGTGGGTTGTTGTCATGATAATCATAGGCGTGGAACAGGACAGGGCAATCTATCAGCGAGACAAAAAGTTCAGTTTTCGAAGGATATTTTTTCAAAATTTACTAGAGCAAAGCAGCGTGTAAAGGCTAGCCGTTTTATTTAATTTTTTTATTACACTTAATGTGATATTTCTCTCTACCAGTCAACCCAAGATGGTGCAAAGTAGATAATCGCAGGTGTATTGAATTTTAAATGAAATTACAAATGCATACACAAAAATAAATTTACATAATATATGATTTTAAAATTATTATTTAACGAAACATGGTAATATCCATAATATAATATAATAATTTAATTTAATAGCTTAACTGATACCAACAATAATTAATCAACAATAATTTGCAATAAAACTTAACCTAGGTAAAATAAGTTTTAGTTCATCCATATATAATAATACCAGTTTCATGAATGTCGCCTCATGATGTGACTTTAAATATTTTCTCGTGTTCGCGTTTGGTCACTTTGCACGAACAAATTTTCCTGTCGACGACGTCCCTGTACCTACTAAATCACGGTCTGATGTTATCCATTGAGTTGACTCATTCGCGTTTTTAAGCTCTAAGAATCTTGGGCTTTCACTAAAATTACCTATTTTATGTGATGACTCCACTTGTTATGTTTCTTTAAGTCTTTACCAGTTTTGTGACTTAGTATTGGGTATATTATGCAGTGAGAGATTTGGGAACTATATATTCAGTTTTTGATCTAAATATTTAATTTGGTATTTGTTTATCATCTCTTGTGTCATATATCTAATAATATTAAAATCATAATATAACTAGTCAGGTCATAAGTATTGTCACACAGTAAAAACTTTTCTTTTAGAATGCTGGCCACAAAAAAGTTTATTGAATTCGAATTTCGAATTGTTCATGAAAATAAAAATGTATACTTTTAGAATTTTACTCATTTTTTAATATGGAGTGGACGCTTAAAGAAGACCGTGTTGCAGTTATTGCGTTGCATCGTTGCGGTTACGCGCCAATTCAAATTTTTAACATACTGAAAAATTTGAATATAACCAAAAGATTCGTTTATCGTACCATCAAACGATACAATGAAGACTCTAGTGTAGATGACAGGTCAAGAAGTGGTCGCCCTCGGTCTGTTAGGACTCCAGCAGTGATAAAAGCTGTGAAGGCGCGAATTCAAAGAAATCCCAAACGTAAGCAGAAACTGTTGGCCCTTCAGATGGGGTTAAGCAGAACCACGGTGAAAAGGGTGTTAAATGAAGACTTAGGGCTTCGGGCATATCGAAGAAAAACAGGACATCGTTTGAATGCTCGTCTAATGGACCTGAGACTGAAGAGATGCCGCGCTTTGTTGAAGCGGTACGCGGGAAAAAAATATCGGGAAATTCTTTTTTCGGATGAAAAAATTTTTACCGTAGAAGAGAGCTACAACAAACAAAATGATAAGGTGTACGCACACAGTAGTGAAGAAGCGAGCAACCGTATTCCGCGTGTCCAACGAGGTCATTTTCCATCCTCGCTCATGGTATGGTTGGGAGTTTCTTATTGGGGCTTAACAGAGGTACATTTTTGTGAGAAAGGTGTAAAAACGAATGCAGTTGTGTATCAAAATACAGTCCTGACGAACCTTGTGGAACCTGTTTCTCATACCATGTTCAATAACAGGCACTGGGTATTCCAACAAGATTCGGCGCCAGCTCATAGAGCGAAGAGCACACAAGACTGGCTGGCGGCGCGTGAAATCGACTTCATCCGGCACGAAGACTGGCCCTCCTCCAGTCCAGATTTGAATCCGTTAGATTACAAGATATGGCAACACTTGGAGGAAAAGGCGTGCTCAAAGCCTCATCCCAATTTGGAGTCACTCAAGACATCCTTGATTAAGGCAGCCGCCGATATTGACATGGACCTCGTTCGTGCTGCGATAGACGACTGGCCGCGCAGATTGAAGGCCTGTATTCAAAATCACGGAGGTCATTTTGAATAAACTTTAGTGTCATAAGAATCTATGTTTTGTTAAGTTCATTTTGGTATATGAATGGTTACATAATGAATAAACTTGTTTCAATTATTTTACATTAAACATGTGACAGAATTTATAACCTGACTAGGTATATATTAATACGTAAAGCAAAAACTTTGTTCTCCTTTTTACGAAAATTGCGCGGACGGAGGAGTATTAAATTTTCCACACTTATAGATAATATAGAGATGGAGTGCAGAATGTAAATATTTTTTTAAATTATGCACAAGAAATACATTAAATCAATTAATAAGAACACTAAACACACTACCATGTATTTGACACACACACGCATGCATACTATTTGTTTATTATCAAACTTTTCTAATTGCTGAAATTGGGCAATGATTGAAATTGAATGCAAATTGAGAATATATGAAATTAATATTGTTTGTCTTTATTAATATTTGTCTGAAGTGCAGTCTTGGCGAAATCTGTGATTATAAAATTATAATAGTCTTTGACAATAGAACCATAATAGTGTACGCGTACAAACTTATAATTTCAATTAATTATAGTCGAATTTCGACTACCGGGGACCACTAGTAATATTAAAATCATAATTAATATTAAAAGCTATTATTATATAATTTTAGATACCGAAAATAAGTCGTTGATCGTGTATGGGCAAAATGGAAGTCATGAATAGAAAATGTTATTAAAGGAAAATATGACTTACACCCTGGCGATTATGGCTGAAATTTAAATATCGTTTACTGAAACGAATACACGATGCGAATAATCTGTTCGACTAATCCGTGAACCGATGCGTACTCGCAACACCGACTAAAACATTCTACATTCCCCTAATTTAACTGGGGTATATGCATTTTGCGTACGACAGTAATGATATCTACATCGGGTCGGCCTTGTTTTTTACCATCAACTGCAATGAAAAAGAGCCAATCACAACTCTACAAATTTTCAAGTTTAAAAAAAGATATGGTTTTATAAACAAAGGTTAGTGTATTGGCCTTTATACTTTATAAAAATTATTTACTTAATCTTAAATAAATGTATATGTTGATGAATACGTTTACTTAGGCCAAATAATATCGCCGTCAGACCTCACTTCAAAAGAAATAGAAAGACGAATAGCCAATGCATGGAAAAGGTACTGGAATCTAAAAGAAGTGATGAAAAACAATGAAACAAGCATGACCATTAAAAGGAAACTCTTCAACACCTGCATCCTCCCTGTCCTTACATACGGATGTCAAACATGGGCCCTAACAAAGGCACATGCTCGAAAATTAGAAGTTTGTCAAAACGCTATAGAGAGGAGCATGACGGGGAAAAGATTATCAGACAAAATAAGAACATCAACAATTAAAAAACAAACTCAATTAAAGGATGTCTCAGTTACAATAAGGAAACTTAAATGGAAGTGGACGGGGCATACTATAAGAGGACAGGAGAAATGGTGTAAAACTATAATGTACTGGTATCCGAGAGACAGAAAAAGAAACCGAGGTAGACCATTTAGGAGATGGGTGGACGACATTAAGGCAGTTGCGGGAAGCACATGGACCAGAACAGCTGAAAATAGAAGCTTATGGAGGCAGTTGGAGGAGGCCTATGTCTATAATAGACAAACAGACAATAACTAATAATAACATAGGTAAAAAAAAAAAAAAAAGCTTCCAAAAATTTTTTTTTTAACTAATATTAATACCACTACTTACTTAAAACATAGTAAAAAAAATTATTATTGTATATGTAAAAAAAAAAAAAAAAAATGTAATTGTCTGAATAAAGGCTTTATTATTATTATTATTAAATAAATTATAAAAAAAAATCAAATAAATTGTTAAGAAAAGAACGCATACAATCATGATACTACAAATAAGTTTTTTTTTTTATTGCCCTTGTAGGCAGACGAGCATACGGCCCGCTTGATGGTGAGTGGTTACCGTCGCCCATGGACTTCAGCAATACCAGGGGCAGAACCAAGCCGCTGCCTACCACTTAATACTCTCCACAAGCCTCGTTTGAAGAAGGACATGTCATAGCGCTCGGGAAATACCGTGGAAGGGAGCTCATTCCATAGCCGGATGGTACGTGGCAAAAAAGATCTCTGGAAACGCACTGTGGATGACCGCAGTCGCTCCAGGTAGTATGGATGAACTCTACTCCGGTGGCGGGCGATGCGATGGTAAAAACGAGATGCCGGTATCATCTCGAACAATTCCTCAGAGCACTAATATAGCCAAATAATATTTTTTTGTTCCGATTTTGCTACTTCCTAGTAAAGCTAACCAATGGATTAGGTAATATACGTATGGCGGCTTTCCCAAGCTAATAGAAGGTATCGATCGATCATCATTGACTTTGCCGCTTGGTTTCCTCAATTTCCTCCTTGAGCTGGGTGCTCACCAAACCATCAAATTGATGCGAGCAACATCACACTCTTAGCTGATATAAAAATAAATCTTTCAAGACCTTAATTAAGTAATGTCGAACATTTTCATTCGAAAAATTACATTTCACAAGTCATTTTAAATTTTATAAATATTCACTTACAGTTGTATTTTGAATGAGCTGCTTCTAAAAATACGGTCCACCAAAATTTGTGCCGGAATAATTTGTCTAATGATTTATTCGCTACAAATTAATTGACATCGTTCATCTTCTTAAAGTTAAGTTCTCATTTTTATCATTTTCGTGTTAATTAACGTGACTATATAGGTATTAATCATATTTGTCGTTACCCTCGAAGGCTTTACAAGTTTGACAGCTGCGAACTATACTTTCTTGAGTTAGTTAATTAGTCTCTTGCAATACGCCCATGTTTCTGCGTTTCCAAAACATGATTTGTGGCTCGAACTCTCCAAGTTTAGAAAGTTTAAACTTGCCAGAAGTTTTACGGAATTATATTTTATAAATGGACGTGTATAATGTACATAGATAAAATTTAAATGGACGAATAGTTTTGCATATTTATTATGACATAACAGATCCCAAAAGCATCGGACACAAATAGCATACAGGAATACCAAATAACGCAGTATGCACTTGTGAACGCAAAAGCGTGTTTGCATTCCCACAGAAGGCCATTCCATACGTTACGGACACCGTTGTAACAATTTCAAATGTTCGTTTTGCCCCTGGTTTGAACAGTGTTAATTTTCGCCTAAACTTGGGTCTTGTGTTTCAATTTATAACTATGACTACATAGATTTGAGTACCTGTCCGGAGCAACAAAGTCATTTGAAATTACTTTGTCGTTGCAATTGCATTGATTGTTTTTTTCAAATTGTGGAAGATGCAATTATTTTCTTATTTTTCTGCGCAATGTTGGATAGGTAGTATTTTAAATAATGTAATTTCTTTTTCTGCCTAGTCTTGCACCGCAGTCAACTTCATTTGTAGGCACTAAGATAATTTCAGGCTGTTCCCATGTAACTTTTAACTGTTGTTCACCCTGGAGCCTTTGGTCGTCTCTTGGTTTTCTACTTTTGTATAAGGGCTATAGCCTTTTTCATAAAATATCTTCGTATCGCCTTGATAATTCGATTAGTCTAAATTAACCTGTACCATATTGCACTTTTTTCTTCATAAAACAAACATGTACACATGGAGTTAAGTCGTGTTATGCTTGCCAATAAAATTTGCATAAGCTGCATCACCAACTGCTTCTGTGAACAAGCTGAACGTAGCTCTACAAGTTATGTCGGCATCGAGTTTGGCTCAGGAAACTTGCTTTTTCTTGCGGTTTGCGCTTTACTTCTTAGATTAAGCTCTTCGTGGATTTTTTATAAAATTTATGGAGCTTATGTCAGCCACTATTTCTTGATGTTGTAAAACTATCCAAAATAAGAATATCAAAACAATGTAATATTCAAACCAGCAATGCTCTTTCGCAAGAATGTTCCGATAAACAATTTGAACACCATTATATATATAACAATTATGTGTACTAGTGATAAGACGTTTTTTGAGTCTGCACATGAAGGTACTACCACCCTGCCTACTTCTGCCGTGAAACTGTAATGTGCTTCGGTTTGAAGGCTGCGACAGTCGTTATACTGTTGAATCTAACAATGTAATTGTGATGTCATAACTCTGACAGTAATGCTATTAAAAATATAACTTTTCCAATGATGGTCAATCTCTTAACATTTCTACGAACACAGCGGTGAGTTTTCGTCGTCGCTTTTAAAATTGACATTCTTCGGGCTAGGAAGTTTTATTTAGGTACTTTTTATCCATTCCTTATCACATTTAAGTTACTAACAAATCTTTAGATACTTCAGCAGCCGCATATAGAAAACATTCACGCATTAAAGATCCTGTGAATTTTGCCATACAATAGATTTTTCATCTCTTATAACTCTTTTTATCTCATTGAATTACTGGCTAAAATTATTTTATAATTACTTCATAAAATGAAATTGTAACTCTATTTAACGCATAGTTCTAGATGAGCCAGCGCCAGGGAAGGCAATTCCAAAAGATTAATGACAATAGAATGCCTTTTGACATCAAAACCAGTGTTTCAATGTGCGACAGCTATTATGAATGCTTCATTGTTCATTGGTGATTCTGAAACTCTATAATCCTTTTTTTTCGTTAAAATGGCGGTTTAATAGTTTAATATTTAGATATACATTTACTCCGAAATCAATTTAATTTATTTGGATTGAACGAGTTACTATTGCAACCTACATAGTTCATTCTAACTTTGAACTTTGAAACAGTAAAAACTACTTCAGTCTGTGCTCGGAATCCACTTTCCGCGCCGCGTTTGTCTTAACACAATTCTTCACTCTTCAACAGTTCCACATTCAAAGTGCTCCACATACAGGCCACGATCTTGGGCACGTTTTCGAAACGAGCTAAGCGCCTCAAGTGCTCCATTGTGCCAAGACTTATGTAGCCGAGGGAAGCGAAAAACAAATGCGACCCTAAGTAGCTACAGCAAACATTTGGGCTTTTCTATGAATACATGTTTTGGTTGCCTAAACACTCGCTGTTTGCTTAGCCGATGTTATTTTACTACCGCATAGACCCTGTCCGGATTGTTTACCTTGTGAATAATTTGTCGGATAAAGAAAATCTCTTTTTCGTATATTTATCCGCCCTATCTTCGGAATGTCGATGAATATGTGCGTATTTGTCTCTCGTTTTACGTAATTTTCCAGTTGTCTTAGCAAATGTTACAGAACTCTCGTACCTCACCGATTGTTTTGGTCGGTATTCTATTAGCAGTTAACTGTAAGAAGTATTCTGTTTTTTTTTTGCTATAGTCGGACAAAAGAGCTCATGGCCAACCGGGCAAGTAAAAATCAGAGACCATATTATACACGGCCGTTATATTATTCGAACTGGAACGCATGAATTCTTCGCGGCATATAAAACAGTGGTGATCCGTATACTATCTCCAGTCATTAATTACAAAAGCTTATAAAATTTTGCTTGGTATATTTTTAATACATGATAATATTCCTTCAGTTTGGAAATCTTTCGTGTATGGGCCTTCCGAAATTCTGACCATTAGTATCTACTCGTAGCCCGATAATTCGATACGAATTTGCTGAGCGTTTTACCCATCAGGTCACGGGCGATTCATGCATTAAATTCTTAAGCTAATGTATATAAATGAAATACTAGAGGTTGACTGTTGCGCTCATTCCGCAAAAACTATTGAATACCTACAATATCTACTTACCATATGGTGTGGTAAGATATGGTCATTGTCTAAAAAAATCCAATATCTTTGTTATATCTAACACCAAAATTCTACTCGGTTATTCCGCGTAGTATTTTAACGGGAATTCCTAGTTTTGGAACAACACAGAAATAGTAACAGTCAAAGTTGATTTTTTATTGCGAGTACTAAATTCATAAATATTCTAACTCATAAAAAAATGTTAGGCGAACTTATCGGAGACAGCATTAAACTTAACCGTTCAATAAATCCACCACGGGACTAGCGAATTTCACGAGTTTATTTCACGCCAGTCGAGAATTCTGCAAAAGAAATCGAATGTCACAAAACAAACTAGAGGACTCCCGAAGTTTTGACAGCATCGTTCATATTAACTTTTGAATTTGCATGAGTTATTCAGTTTTGATCTTTCTCATTCCGAAAGTTTATGATTAGGCGCTTTCTGATACAGTTATTAAACAGACACATTCTGTTGGCAAAAGTGGGCTTTGCATGTTATCTCTGAGTCGAACCACTTCGGCTTACTTTGTGCTACTAAGTCAAGTCATTAATTACTTTTTGTTAATTTAATGTTGATTTTTTTACTTTAGTCCGGAATTTCAACTAAGTTAAGTAACCAATTTAAGTAAGTTGAAATTGAGGTAGGGTTTGTTCGTCACCACGAGAATTAGGTTAAGTATCAAAACGTTGGAAACATAATGACAGTAAAGTAGGTTTAATTACGTCTACAATCGCGAGCATTTAAATAAAACAATAAATTAAAATCGTGTGGAACCCTGGGGATTTGGAAAGACGGTTGAGTTTATGTTTTATACCGTATATTCGACGTATATACCATTTCACTACTGCGCTATCGCACGAAGCTGAGTTTATTTATATTGCATAGATGCATAAATGAATTCATTCTCAAAGAGTTTTTATCATTTTTTTTACAAACCTATCTGGCCCTGAAGAGTCCACTGCTGTTGGCAGTAGCTTGTCTTTGTCGCTGACATTACTGTTGACAATGAGCGACGATGACTACTCACCGTCAATTGGGCCTAGTGCCTTTTCAGGCCGTAAAAAATAATTATATTACCAACGGACTATTACCGAAGCCGCTTTGAGACGCTATTACCAATATTCCTCACAACGACAAAACAAATGGAAAACAATCTTATTTTGTTACGAAATGCATAAATAGTGATATGCTATCAAATGACGCATAATATTGTTACTGGCTGGGGTTCGGCATAAGTAAAAACTCTACTGAAGTACAGATTAAAACTATATTTAACACTTAAAACACTTACAGAACACTTTACACTTCGTAATTCACTTCTTCCACCTCGCTTCAGATAATCCGTACGTTGTTTCGCTTCGAATAGATCCGATTACTAACTGCCCTCGTGTCATCTCTGCAACGCTTTTATGGTGGATACGACGCCTCTACAATTATCGAGAACATTCTCATTAAGGCCTTTGTTTCTATATGTGTTTCCGCTATTTTATAACAGATGGCGTTGCACTTCTTGATCGTTCTCGATTTTACTAGTTCTTTTAATATTCGTTTCTACTATTCGACGAGAAATTGCGTTGCTCCTACCGGCGTAACAATAGTATTATTCTAGCTAGTTCATTTATTCCTATAGCCACTCTCGAAATCGTTCCTGTGCTCGATAGAATCTAAAACAATAGTGCTATAGATATGCTAATTATCTTTTAGATCGTTATAAATTTATCTGTTTTTTTTACTATCACTTAGGTGTGTGTACAGGCTCATAGTGCATCTAGTGTTTGGTGGCTGCCGGAGCCTAAAGATAGCATAGCGTGAAAAACGACACACATCTTGAGGCACAAGCGTTAGTCTCAAATAAATTGTATGACGTCTGTCTCACCCTTCAAAGCGAAACGCATGACTGCTTCGCGACAGAAATAAGAAGGATGCCGATGCCTACCACCCGTGCGGGCTTACAAAACGTTCCACGTAAATTTATGTTTTTGGGGGACTACTATTATATTTATTACGATATTACTTTCTTTTACCATGAACTTGTTAAGTACATATGTATTTTCTTACTATACTGGACCTATAGGCCTTGAAAATCGACATATTCTTATCGCTCGATACGCATATACCGGGTATCCTATCGTTTAGGCAATGTCGAATTCAATGTTAAAATTGACAGATGCTCAATATCAAATAAGAAGTTAAATATAATTTGAAAAATTACAAGGTTAATTTATCGACCGGAAGACCCGAATAGTTTGTTTATTGTAACAGAATGTGTGGAAAAAGCAAATCCCCAATGAGCATAAACCCGTACAATTGCTTCCCTGAGTCGTGACAGCGATAACGTTACGTTGTAACCGCTTATCCTACTTAGGGGACGTTACGAACACCCTTAAATAAATTCACCTCACCATTTTGTTTACGTGGAAATGTGTGTGTGTCCCTTGACGATGCTTTTAATGGTTTTGGATCGAAACATTCTTCTTCGATTATTTTTGTATATTATTATACAAATTAGGCTTCCACAATGTTCCAAATTCAAGAACCAATATTTAAAAAATAATAATAAAAGTTTTTTTTTTTTAAGATTGTTCTTTCTACAGTATTTAGTATGACGCAGCAGTTAATGCCTTTCCGAAAATGAAATTAACATATTATACTAGTGAATATGTAACATAAATCCTTTGAACTTATTGTTCCCTTTTATCCTTTCCCTGATTTATTACGAACTACAAATAGTTTAGACCTTTTTGTATTATCCGTTCTAGGGTCCGCACCGCTGCCGTGGAGTTTATTTGTACTATTTAAATTATTTTGAATAGATCGGGGCACGGTAACATGTCGTTTGTGATGGTACATTTCAATTTCGACTAGACTATACTGAGACCTTAGAATTTATATCTCAAGATGGGTGGCGCATTTACGTTGTAGATGTCTATGGGCTCCAGTAACCACTTAACACCAGGTGGGCTGTGAGCTTGTCCACCCACCTAAGTGATTAAAAAAATCATGTGAGTATATTAAACTTTAGAGAGAATATTAAAGTAGTCGAATGAATTAAAATGGCATAACTTAAAAACCTAATTCTGGTTAAACTGCTTCCTGAGCGCTCTGAAAAGTCCTTCAAAAAAAGCCTGTGGAGAGTACTTAACCTGTAGGCAGCGGCTTGGCTCTACCCATTGCTGAAGTCCATATGCGACGGCAACCACTCGCCATCAGGTGGGCCGTATGCTCGTCTACATACAAGGCAATAAAAAAAACTATTGGTCAGACCTTTAGTTGAAAATTTAAAATAAATTAACAAAAGTATCATCCAAATCGGTTCTGAGTTAATACAGGCGAATTGGGGACCTCCGCCATTTTTAAAGTAGGTTAAATGAGAACCATTAGTAAACTAATTTTGTAATGTTAAATCGAATGAGCTGAATAAGGCCATTATAAAGCTCCTCTCGCTGTAAACATTTCCAAGGAGTTTGTACTGAACATGGTATCTCTGACCCTATATTAAGATCCATACAAAATGAGATCCCTAAAAATATATTAAGCAGGCATGTTTTTTTTTATTCTTCGTCCTTCCTGTGATTTATATCTTTGGTAGTAAACAATATATTATTTTGTGTAAAAAAGTTTCAAACTTTAAGAAAATATGCCGATTTTGGCAGCTTATAAAAATGAAGGTACATAATAATGGTATGCAAAATGGAATATTTTTTTGGAACGAAGTTCCTTATGTATGATGCGGAGGGGTAACCTAACCGGGAAAAAACGTCCGTAACGTAAGATTTTTATTAGTAATGTACGACGACGAATGTAAGTGTACGACTTAACTTTGTAATGACGTACAAAAAACAACATATTTTTATTTATTTTTATAAATAAAAAACTTATTTATTTTTATAAATAAAAAAATGTATACCCGAATAATTATTTTCTTTATACCTCGAATAGAACTTAAAATTAATATTTTTATAATAAGGAACTTCGTTCCTATCCGGTGTCCCACGACACCACACATTTTTTTTATATTTATGTTATTATATTTATTTTACGACTGGTAGTGGTGGAGTTTTTAGAATCCCTGACTGTTGTGCCAAGGGTCGTGGTGTCGATTCCCACATCGGACAAACATTCGTGTAATGAACGGTTTTTTTTTCTCTTTGTCTGAGTGAGTGTTTATTATAACATCTATACATATATTTAAATGTATATAAGTATATGTATCAATGTTGGATACAAAAAACACAGCGAATCCTGATTAATGGGGCCGTGCGTGATTTGTCCCCAGTTATTTATTTTTAAATATACAACCTTATACCGTATCTACATTGAGAGAACTTTTCCTTGACATAAACATATATCTCTAATAATAAACTACACAGAAACTTCTACAATTGCTGAACTGGACAGTCAGTTTGTAGCTCGCTGAAGGACAACGTTCCGTCTTGATCTCCTAGTGCCGAGTCTTAAGCTGGAAACAAATTATCGGACGCGACTGACAGCCGCGACTGATAAGTGTGCACAGTCTTTTGAACGCTGCTTGCGGACGCGTTCTAATGTCTATTCTACAAAGAACTAGACGAAGAAACATGTCGAGTAGGTAGTGAAAGTGAGGATTTTCTTAAATTAGTGGCAGCTGCTTTATGTTGTCTGCCCAGAAAGAAAATAAAAAGAAGCTTTTTTTAATGTATGATTATAAAGTAATTCCCTGTTACGTAACCCGTGTGCGCACCCCGCGCATACCATCCGCCGACGTTTTCGACTGACAAAAACATCCGGCGAACCAGATTTCTGTCGGACGTCCGAACGCTCAAGGTCAGTCAAAGGTTACGTACACGACTTTCCGCCAAGAGTTTGCACAGCTCAGTGTATACTCATATTCTCGATCACGGCCATCAGCTGCGTCCGATAATTTGTTTCCAGTTTTATCTCGGAAGTTTTTAGTGAATTTTAGGCAGCGGCTTGGCTCTGCCCCTGACATTGCTGAAGTCCATGGGCGACGGTAACCACTCACCATCAGGTGGGCCGTATACTCGTCTGCCTACAAGGGCAATAAAAGAAAAGAAAGAAAAAAGAGAATTTATTGCAACACTCACGCTCGGTTGCGGTGTTCGCGCATAATATTTGAGCGAGTGTAGCTTAGCAGTTTCTCCCGGGATGTTGTTTACCAAGAAATTACAAAATTATGTAACGCGCACTGAAATTTTGCAACGTAAACTCTTTGGTGGTCGTATTGTCTTTGGGTTGTTCGCATAACGATCGAAAGTCGACCATAATAACTGATACTTCAAGATCCATTTTTGTTTAGATTTTCTTTTGCTATGCTATTGACATTTTGAAGAACAAACTGGTTTCTCCGCTAAATATAGTCAAAAGCTGTCTACAAAACAAAAAGAAAATTCGTTGATTATTAGAAGAGTAAATGTTAGGGAACTGTTTCGAATTACACGGATTTATTTGCACGAATTCGTGAGTCAGAAATTTTTTCGTAAGTACAAATACTCAGCTTCTATCTACATATATACCTAAATAAAAATGAATGTTTCTTTGTATGTTTGTATACATACATGTATGTTTCTATACATTTTTAATTCATTCATCGGATCATGATGAAATTTGGTATAATTTTTATTAAGAAATATGTCGATCACGACAGGTGGAGTAGCGTTTAGTTACTACAATAAATGGGCGATTTTTATACATGTAAGCGTTAAACATAAAGATTTATATTACACGGATTATACTAATATCAGTTATAACATCTGTGTATTTTTTTAATTTTTTTTTCATTAATACAATGCTGTAATTACAGAATTAAACTGTTTCGATAAATTGATAAAACTTAATCTGTTCGACTAAGTGATTTGGAACGAAGTTCCTTATGGGACGATGCGGAGAGGCACCCTAACCGGGAAAAAACGTCCGTAACGTAAGATTTTTATTAGTAATGCACACAGTGTACGACTTAACTTTGTAATAACGTACAAAAAATTACATTTTTTTTTTTCATTCATTGACCACGATCTCAGAGCGTTCGTTTGCGCGATCCACTAACTCTTATGCAAACAACCGTGAATGAAGTGTACCACAATAAGTTCGCACGTTACCGAATGACCGTGGGTTGTTGCGAGCCTCCAGTTTTATTTTCTTTATACCTCGAATAGAACTTAAAATTAATATTTTTATAATAAGGAACTTCGTTCATAGCCGGTGTCCCACGAAACCACACATCTTTTTTTTTTCATAAATGTACTCCCCATAATGATTCTCTACCAAAACAAGTTCATTTATTATTCGTGTGTGATAAACACAGACGGTGAGTGAAGTGAGAATTTTGATGGATATTTTTGTAAGCATCATCTTTTTGCTTGAGTACAGATGGCTATACGAATAGTATCGTTGTATGCTCTGTGGTGCTGGCAACGAATACAAATCTATGTTTTCATGCAAACAGTTCATAACTCAAGTAGTGTACACGAACGCGAAGAAAGAAAATATTGTTATTTATTGTCTGTTTTGTGTAAGATGAAGTTTATTTTCGTCAACATCTGGTTTGAGCGATTTTGGAACTTCAATGAGTCGTTTATGAGATTACATGAATAAAACTACGCTTTTTATTTCGATTTAATAATTTGTAAAGTTGTTCAGTTGCTGTTTTTCAAAATTGGCTTAGTTTTAGAATCAAGTGAAAATTTAACAGATTATTTTAATAGTGATTATTAGTATAGTTATCTAATGAATAATAACGATAGTAAATATGATTAAAGTTTATTATTATCTTCCTCCGAAAGACATAAACGCTCTCGTTATTCATGACATTAACAATCTGAGCCAAACAAAAATGAATAGTCGTGAACACAAATCACGCTATAGGTACCTACTGTATATTACAGAAAATCTGAAATTCAGTGGTACAGGATACTGCTGAAGCACGAACGCTTAATAAATTATTTTATAAGTGACTAGCGACCCGCCCTCGCTTCGCTTCGGAAACATTAAAACACAAATGAAACCAAAAAAAAAAAAATAAAAAAAAATTTAAACAAAGTAGCCTATGTTCATCAGGGACAATGTCGGCTTCTAATGGAAAAAGAATTTTTCAAATCGGTCCAGTAGTCGAAACAAACAAACAAACAAATATTTCCTCTTTATAATATTAGTATAGATATTATACTTGTTTTAAATTTTATGTTAAGTTAGAATTAATTTCGTACTGAAGTTAATATACAGTATTGTTTTTTTTTTTTCGAATTTATCAGTTGTGATTTAAAAATGGGCTTTAGGTTGTGTTTTGGAAAATGTAAAGGTAGTTAAGAAATATTTGAATATTTTAAGTCAGTCAGCAATGTCTTTCGTAATCTGTTTCTCATTTATAAATGACTCTTATTTTTCGAATTTCATGTGATGTGGTTTTTTCTTAAAGAAAATAATCGACAAAATATCTTTAATCCAATGATTCACTGTAATTCAAATTTAAAATAAATAAAAAAATTAAATAAATTCATTTCGTCAAGTTGTCGTGGCCTAAAGGATAAGACGTCCGGTGTATTCGTATTTAGGGATGCACCGGTGTTCGAATCCCAGGCGGGGGTACCTATTTTTCTAGTATAATACGTACTTAACAAATGTTCACGATTGACTTCCACAGTGAAGGAATAACATCGAGTATTAAAATCAAACCCGCAAAATTATAGTTTGCGTAATTACTAGTGGTAGGACGTCTTGTGAGTCGTCTTGTGGGTAGGTACCACCACCATGCCTATTTCTGCCGTGAAGCAATCGGTTTGAAGGGTGCGGCAGCCGTTGTAACTATACTGAGACCTTCAAACTCATATCTCAAGGTGGGTGGCGGCATTTGCGTTGTAGATGTCTACGGGCTCCGGTAACCACTTAATACCAGGTAGGCTGTGAGCTCGTCCACCAAGCTATGCAATAATTAAAAAAACCATTTTTGTTAATATGAACGGCACATTTCAGTAAAATTTCATTTACGAGCAGGCTTTAGTTGTTTTTCGCCGTTAAGAGATCGGTATTACGTTCTGGCGGACGTCAAGCCGCGAGACTGGCCTGACGTCGTCGGGATTAAATATCTGGACTATTTATTGTTTCATAAAAATATGAAAAATGATATGTATTTTGTAAAAACAAAATACATATCTTTTTTTAATAAAAAATGAAATAAAAAAATGTTGTTTTATATTCGAAAAATAAAAAAAAAATGTGTGCGTGTACTAGTGTACACACGTAAGAAGTGAAACTTCTTTATGGCCTTATTTTTCGAAAAATGATCTACATGCAACTTTCTAGAAATTGGTTAAATAAAGTTAAATTAGATAAAGTTTAAACAAAAGGATTTTATTATCATAGACATGAATACAAAAAAGTTAAATTAGATAAAGTTTAAACAAAAGGATTTTATTATCATAGACATGAATACAAAAAAGATGGCGCGTAACGGAAAAATGTGACGCGTAACCGAAAAATGTGACGGTAAATTTTTTTCCAACGCCGATAAGGAAGTTTCACTTCAATCAATAACTTGAAATGTTTATATGTATGTTTAATAACATGATATATTAAGTTGTAACGAATATTTATGTAAAATAAGTTGTTAATAAAAGAGACACCCGAACTTCTAAATACTTAAACATCTCGTAAAGCATTCGGTTGAACCTAATAGCCGATATAAAAGACGAAGTGGCTTATCTCATATTTATATAATACTTAAATCTTGGAACTGCGGTGATCAAAAGGGAAATAAAATAATGGTTTCGATTTTGCAGTGTCCCCGAAATAGCTATAAACTGGAATAAAACGAAACAAAACTAAAATAAAATAGTGAAGGAGTAACATCGTGTGATAAAAATCAAACCCGCAAATTATAATTTGCGTAATTACTGGTGGTAGGACCTTTTGTTAGTCCGCGCGGATAGGTACCACCGCCTTACCTATTTCTGTCGTGAAGCAGTTATGCGTTTTGGTTTAAAGGGTGGGGCAGTCGTTGTAACTACACTGAGACCTTAGAAATTATATTTCAAGGTGGATGGCGCGTTTACCTTGTAGATGTCTATGGGCTCCAGTAACCACTTAACACCAGATGGGCTGTGAGCTCGTCCACCCATATAAGCAATAAATAAAACATTTTTTGTAGACTTTATAAGCCTTTAACAAGCTAATAGCAACACGGATGGATATTATTTTAATATATGTGTGAAAAAATCTAGCCCGTAGAGACTAGGATATGTTGCTTTAAGAGCCACTAATGAATCACAGCCGAAATACGACAAGAAAATAAATTTCATTTTCATCACAGCAGGAAAGCTTACGGGATTCCACATGACACATTCATTACTTTATCCCACTTAGGATTTTTCTACATAGTCCGTGGTTGTTTTGACAAGTAGATTTCTTGAAGAATTCTCGGGGAATAAAATACGATTATGTTACTTTGCGGGAAAAACTTTCTTGAATGAGTACATGGCGATTCTATGCTTATAAAATATTCATAACATCTTTGTTAGTAGTTTATAATAACAACGCTTTGTACGATTTCAATAGTATTAGTATAGTATTTACGTTCATAAGTAAATACACATACTCCAAAGAATAAAGATAAAATAAAGAATATATTATAACATAATACATTCGTTCTGTTAATATTCATATTTTAAAGCTCAGTTAAGGCACTAAACGTTCCTCTAAAAATGCAAAAC
Organism: Bombyx mandarina; assembly: GCF_003987935.1. The sequence goes on from NW_021011483.1 coordinate 2,076,989, forward strand.
AAAAAAACTTTTCTATTAAAATCCTCTCATTAAGTCTTCGTATAACTATTCAATGTCATAGAGTTTTCAAAGAACCTGTCAACTGGGGCTCTGATCATTAAAAGCTAAAAATAATATAACTTATCTTCATCACTAACCAAGAGAAGAAAGCTAAAGAACTAAACTTTGAATCAAAACTCAGATAATTATTTTCCTCACGAATAAATAATTTAACGAAATAATAATTTATTTATCATTCATTCGGGGAAATCTCTGATCGATTTCACTACAAGTTTTTAAGCATGTCCTGTTATTTACAAGTGGTGTTCGCTTTTCATCATGTTATTTGGAAATTATAGGAATAAACTGACTGCTACAACGCTATTTCCTTAAGGTGACGGCAAAATCAATAAAATTAAATTATCTATTTTAACTATAGATGCTATCTTTAACGGCCGTCTGGTGTAGTGGTAAGTGACATGGTCACTACACAAGGGGGTCGCGGGTTCGAATCCCGCCAAGGGAAGATATTTGTATGATAAATATAAATGTCTTTTCCAGGGTTATGGATGTAAATTAAATATATGTACGTGTATAATAAAAATCTTACATTTATAGCCGTTATCTGGTACCTGTAACACAAGTTCTTTACGAACTTATCACGGGGCCGGTTAACGTGGCGTGATTGTTAGTAAATATTTATTTATTTATTATCTGTTTTAACTATTTTTGATACAGAACAAATATTTTCGTTGTTACCTTCATTCAAATTTAGATGCACAATATAACTTCAAACTTAAACTATAAAGTTATAATGTCACAATTTAATTTGTTAATGCCCGGACACACGTCACAAGATCAACATTGTTAGCTAAGTAAACTATATGCAAATTCAATCTAAGTTGTCACGTGAGACACGAAGGATCCTACTGTTGAATTCGTAGCGCCTACACTACCAGAGATACCTGGTTGTCATGTAGAAATTAACATAGCACTGCATCGAATACATTCGACAAATTGACAAAGGCCTAAGCTTAGGTCAAATATATTTGGAAATTTTCGGTAAAATTTTGTGATCTAAAGTACATTTTTCGATTTGTTTTTGATTTGCCATATCTATATATTATTAATACGTGAAGCAAAAACTTTGTACCCCTTTTTACGAAATCTGCGCGGATGGAGGAATATGAAATTTCCCACAATTTCCTTATAGAGAATATAGAGAAGGAGTGCAGAATGTTAATATTTTTTAAATTATCCATAAAAAATACATTAAATCAATTAAAAAAAAAACATTTCACACATTACCATGTATTTGACACACACACGCATGCATACTATTTGTTTATTGTCAAACTTTTCTTGTGCAGATTATCGTCAAATTGAGAATAAATTAATTATAATTTGTCTTTATTAATATTTGTCTAAAGTGTAGTCTTGGCGAAATCTGTGATTATAGAAGTATAATAGTCTTTTACAGTAAAATAAAAGGGAGAGATAGCGCGACATGGTGAGACGCATCAAGTCTGCCCCTTCCAAGACTACATGACGATCACGACCACTCTGTCAAGAGTGACACGATTGAGAAGAAGAAGAAACAATAAAATCATAACAGTGTACAAACTTATAATTTCAATTAATTATAGGCGAATTTCGACTACCACTAGTGAGTAAATACGGACGCTACTAATAATATTATCATAACTGTATAATATATAATTATGTAAATAGACACTTTCAATTGATGTTTATCATGTATACAAATGCACTGTCTATAATATAAAACCTCGGTTTTCTTTTTTGTTGTATTAACCAAAAACTCCTTTTTAATATGCACAAATATATCATTTGTATAGGACGACATTCTGACTCACCATGTCGCTGGGATAGCGATATTAATCTGAAGTTTCGATAAGTATTTGCGGTCATCGATTCTATTTCGATTCGGCGCATCTTGTTTGCTGCCGACCGAATTGCTTGTCGACACAGCTACTGCATGTTTCTGATATTAAATGATATCGATGTATCGATACAGCGACGAATTTCGTGTCCGTGTTTCCGATAGTTTGTATGCCCAATATTGTTGTGGACTTGTATGCCCAATATTTTATTCGTGCAAGAAGAAAATTTATTTTATTTATAGCTGAGTAATTTAAAAAAAATAATCAGTCGAAAGTAAATATAATATTTTAGGAAGTAAATGGAAATTTAAAGTAATTATCAAGCAGTTGTATTTTTTTACAATTGAGAAATAGCATTGCTAGTTAACACATATTAAAGTTGTTTGATTCTGGTCTCGTCTCATTTTGTTATGTTAGCTAGACAATCAAGTAACCATAGAGTTAAAAATATTTAATTGCTAAAAAAATATATTATATTCATAAAAACTAGTGGTCCCGCAGTAGTCCAAATTCGATTATAATTAATTGAAATCATAAGTTTGAACATTATTATGGTTATATTGTCAAAGACTATTTATTATACTTCTATAATCACAGATTTCGCCAACACTACACTAGAGACAAATAATATAAAAGATAAACAATATTAACCTATTTTCAATTTGACCACAGACTTTAAGCATTAACTAAAGTTTGACAATAAACAAAGAGTATATATACATATGTGTGTGTGTCAAATACATGGCAGTGTGTGTAATGTTTTCTTTATTGATTTAATGTATCTTTTATGCATTATTTAAAAAAATATTAGCATTGTGCACTCCTTCTCTATATTCTCTATAAGTGTGGGAAATTTCATACTCCTCCGTCCGCGCAACTTTCGTAAAAAGGGGTACAACTTTTTTGCTTCACGTATTAATATATAAAAATTAATGAACTATATTTAAACTTCGACACAAAATTATATCGAAACATGAATTGATTGAGAATACACAACGCGCGAAAATATCAATCTTTATGCAAATTTCCTTGTTATCTTTCCATGCGCGCTCATCGCAACTACAGTTTGTAAATCCGAAAATCAGACATCGGAATATATTACGCGTTCCACGAAGCCCGTGCGCGTAAACAAAACACGTTAGCACTTTACGAGGATTAACAGTGTTACAGTTGAAAACTCAGGATATATCAGACTTTGCGAAACAATGGAGGGAGTGCCGTTGCAGTTGGCATTATCATTTGAATGGAAATTTCCGTTGCGGGAATTAGTGTGGAAGTAGACGATAGTAGAAGTTGTTGTACTGTGTAATGCAATATATATTTTGAATGCACGAACAGACAAAATGCCGCCCAAGTGAAACCCAATCAATGTATGTAACTTAGTTTGATAAGCGCAAGAAATGGAACGAAGAAACAGTTTATTATCATTTAGTCGTCGGCACCCTTGAATCCACCAAAACGACTTTTGGAGTTTTTGTATCGTTACACCATATAGAGGTTAAAAATGATATCCAGACTTGATGAGTCCGTGAACTTATTTTTGATAGTTGGGTTGATGACGTATAAAAACATACAAACGTTGTCTGATTAATCTATTCTATACTAATACTAGCTGACCCGGCAAACGTTGTCTTGCCATATATAAGATTTCTAGAGAATTTCTAGTGTAGAAAAAAAATTACTAACTTATTGGAAGTGTATAAGGATGTGGAATATGAGTGAAAAAGGCCTGGAGCGCTGTAAACGATGAGGGAATGTTGTTTAAAAATAACAAAGTACCAAACATGAGCACCCCTTATCACTTAAAGGTTAGAAAAATAGATAGTAGCCGATTCTCAGGCTTACTGAGTATGCATAAAAAATTTAATGAGAATCGGTCAAACGGTTTCGGAGGAGTATGGGAACGAACATTGTGACACGAGAATTTTATATATTAGATATAAATCTACCGCGGTTATTACGGATGTTCCGTTATAACTACTGAACAATGCATCCGATTGACTTGAAACTTGGTATCCATGTAAAAATACATGTACTTGATGGATAGGCTAATATTTATATGAGTGTTGGACTCCCTAATAATAACGTTTATTTTAAATGCCCAGCGAAGCGGGCGAGTACGGCTAGTAGAAAATATTCTCGTGATAAATTAAAGTATGTAAGCTTAAATCTATAAAATTAATTAAATATTGATAAAGTTTATTGCTTTAGTCGTCATAAATCAGTCTGCGTTCATGATATTCCATGAGTTTTTTGTTTCTCTCGGTAGCAACTAAAAATCCTAGGATCAGTTGCGGTCGTCAGTACACTTTCTGGATTACCGTATCGTTGCAATATTACGACCCGGCCGCTGGGTATATCCCACTTTACATTCACAATCGGATGCCAAAAGCACTCAGACGTTAAATGAAAGGGAAAATGGAATCGGACGAGAACATTTTAAATTATCTTTCTTCCTCTGCGATGCTTGTGATCAGTGAATCGAATTTAATTACCAAATTAATGTGGATACGTTTAATTTGCTAATTAATTGAATTAAGAATGGTTGTTCAACGTTTTAGCTTCAATTGATTTTGAAACGGGATGTTATATTGAATTTAAATGTAAACTTTGATTATTGAGAATTGTATGTAGAAAATACAATTTTTTGGAACGAAGTTCTTTATGGGACGGTGCGGAGGGGGGTACCCTAACCGGGAAAAAACGTCCGTAACGTAAGATTTTTATTAGTAATGCACACAGTGTACGACTTAACTTTTGTAATAACGTACAAAAAATAAAATCTTTTTTTATCATTCATTGACCACGATCTCAGAGCGTCCGTTTGCGCAATACACTAACTCTTATGCAAACAACCGTGAATGAAGTGTACCACAATAAGTTCGCACGTTACCGAATGCCCGGGGGTTGTTGCGAAATCTCCAGTTTTATTTTCTTTATACGTCGAATAGAACTTAAAATTAATATTTTTATAATAAAGAACGAAGTTCCTATCCGGTATCCCACGACACCACACAACTTATTTGTTTCTTTGTTTTAGGCCCTTCTACAGGCGCATGATGTGGTCGCCAGAGAAGTGTACGGTGAGGAGTCATTGCGTGCCTCTCCGCCGCCGGTCAACGGTCGCACGACGGCACCGCCGCCCGAAGAGGAAGACGACGCCGAACCCGAATTCGAGAACGTGACCAGGGTGCGCCTCGTGCAGTTCCAGAAAAACACCGACGAGCCAATGGTTTGATCAATTACGTTTCTATAAAAAAATATTTAGATCTCTTCATAGCTTTCAAAAGCCACAACCAAGCAATAAGACAATACAATTTTAGAAGTCGTCGTGGCCTAAAGGGTAGGACGTCCAGTGCATTCGTATATAGCGATGCAACGGTGTTCGAATCGCGCAGGCGGGTACCAATTTTTCTAATGAAATACGTACTTGACAATTGTTCGCGATTGACTTCCATGGTGAAGGAATAACATCGTGTAATAAAAATCAAACCCGCAAAATTTTAATTTGCTTAATTACTGGTGGTAGGACCTCTTGTGAGTCCGCACGGGTAGGTACCACCACCCCACCTATTTCTGCCGTGAAGCAGTAATGCGTTTCGGTTTGAAGGGTGGGGCAGCCGTTGTAACTATATCTGAGACCTTAGTATTTATATCTCAAGGTGGGTGACGCATTTACGTTGTAGATGTCTATGGGCTACAGTAACCACTTAAGACCAGGTGGGCTGTGAGCTGTTACACCCATCTAAGCAATAAAAAAAAACACCACGACTACTCCGCCAGGAGTGTAGGTCGGAGAAGAATGAATTAAAAATATAAAACTCTATGCTATGATAGTTGACTGATGTCAGGAACACACTGTGAATATCGCAATTGAAACTTGAAATCCTAATCTCAATTCTGTTGCAATCATATCTTACCATGCAAACTATATCGTATGAGTGTTTTGATACCGTAATAGATTTGAATATAATTCATTTTTCCCAATAAAACGAAATTACGACAAAGAATGAATGCTCTTTCGAATACGCGAATTCTCGTAAACCGGGAAGTGAGTGACAACACTGCCTAAAGATATTGAATTGCTAGAAACTTGGTCTGTTGACAGTAATACTTAAATACTTCTTCAAACAGAGAAATAGGTGGTGGCTTACTGGTGGTAGGACCTCTTGTGAGTCCGCACAGGTACCACCGCCCTACCTATTTCTGCCGTGAAGCAGTGCTGCGTTTCGGTTTGAAGGGTGCGGCAGCCGTTGTAACTATACTGAGACCTTAGAACTTATGTCTCAAGGTGGGTGGCGCATTTGCGTTGTAGATGTCTATGCCAGTAACCACTTAACACCAGGTGGGCTGTGAGCTCGTCCACCCATCTAAGCAAAAAATAATAACAATAGGGGATTGCATTTTATACTTTGTCAAAATTAGACATGCCATACCTTTATTAGTGCCTCATTTTGCGGGCCGCTGTCTACGAATATGCTTCTGGACGCTTTTCAGGGAATTACTCTAAAACTAGCGGACGACGGACGTTGCATCGTTGCTCGTATTATGCACGGCGGTATGATACATCGCCAGGCGACGCTGCATGTCGGTGACGAGATTAAAGAGATTAACGGAACGCCTGTCGCAAACCAATCTGTCGCTCAACTACAAAGAATGCTGGTACGTATTATTTTCGTTACATTGCTCGCTTTGTGTTTTCTCTTTGAATTGAAATGGATTCAAACTCAGCAATGGTTTGTGATGTTATAAAAAAAGGATTGTGTGATTTTATGAAACCACGGTAAAAGTGTTTTTTTTTTTCACAAACAACAACATTTACATTAAACACTGACAAAAACAAACAAAATAGCGTGGAGCACTGGTCTCAAATGAGTAATAGCCTATACAATACACGGTCAGCTGCTGCGAACTATAGGCGCCGCAATATTGGCCTTGGCTGCTCTGACGAGCGAGTCCGAGCGCCTTTCTCTTTATCCCTACTCCGCGGCCACCGTCACGCGACATGCAACACACAGACGAAAAAGTTTGAGATGATGTAACAAAAGTTTCACTTTAAAACGTCAAAAATTAATGTTACCACAGCGCGAGGCTCGCGGCTCCGTCACTTTCAAGATCGTACCTTCCTACCGCTCGGCGCCACCACCTTGCGAGGTAAACGAATAAGTTACTACTACTACTACTACTAATCTGTATTTAACTAATTAAAATTATGCAATTAATAATAATAATAATAATGTTGGTTGCATTCTAAACTTGTTAATTTCCAAGCCGTGTGATTTCAGTAGTGGCTAGTTTAACTAAATGCATATATTTTTTTAAATAACATGTAAAGTTCGACACTCGAACAAGACTAGTTTTTGTTACTGACACTATAGTTTGGTAGTGTGATACTAACGCTTGTTACAAACGGTAAAGTCGACAAGCGCACATAAATCACTCTCAATGCTTGTCCCCTATGCATAAATTGGTATCTAACACAGAGAAAATTAAAATTTGAATTTTATTCTTTTGTTGTTCTTAATAGCTTTTCCGGATAAAGCCTTCGCCCGTGCTAGTAAGTAGCGAATCCAGTTGCTACTTTATGTATTTATGTTTTTTTTTTATGTTCGATGTTGTGTTTATGTATCTGTCTGTATACACCGGCGATCGGGGAACTTTTTTTAATTATTACCCCAAAATATTTTTGTGTAAGTTGATATTACCCCATGGCGAAGAACAAAAAAAAAAGACGAAATCGCTTCTTTTTAGCATCTTTAGCATAGCCCCCATGATAATTATGAAAAGAAAACAATAACTAAAAATTTAATTTAAACATCATTAATTCAACTTATCAATGTAATACCTAGTAATACATAACGGTAATAATAGTAATTTAAATAATATACAGATGAGGAGTATCATTTCGTTTCATCGAGTTTGAAATCACAACGATTCTAAAGAAGTTTCACTTCGATATAATATACTTTTTACTCACAAAAGTTTCATTTTTATCCCCCCCCAAAATTTCATTTTACCCCATTTGGGGTAAATTTTTACCCCCCCTCAAAATTTCATTTTACCCCATTTGGGGTAATTTACCCCGGCTCCCCGACCGCTGGTATACACCGTCGCCTGGGCATGGCTGGATCCCCCGCGGTATTCCTCCGTTTCTGTGCGCTTGTTGTCCTTTTTGTCATCGCTTCACACTCTCACTTTTGTCACGATTCTTATTCGCATCCGCAATTATGTTCTCCGTTTTTGTTTATTGTATGTATATAATTCTAAGGGAGAAAGCCTTAATGTCATAACTAACATTTTGGGTTAAATCACTTTGTACCATATTATTTTATATGTAAGGCTCTGGTTTAAAGTTGGGTTTTTCAAGTTACGACAATTCCGCTTTCGTCTGTCTATATTAAAAACTAAAATAAAATCGAGAGGCGAAATGCTATTTGGTTGGAGCGACATTTCGCCTTAATACACGATATTTATCTTTGTCATTAACGGTCCGTTTTATTTGGTTGGTATTTGGTACTTGGAAACTGTAATTTATTATTGATTTCTCCACTATTTAATGGATGTTATTATACATATAAACCTTCCTCTTTAATCACTCTATCTATTAAAAAAAACCGCATCAAAATCCGTTGCGTAGTTTTAAAGATTTAAGCATACATAGGGATGTAGGGACAGAGAAAGCGACTTTGTTTTATACTATGTAGTGATTAGCATCAACAATTCGATGTTTTTAATTGAACTTCATATAAGTTTACTCAATTCAAATAGCTGAAGAAGTTTTTTTCGTTATGATATTTTTTCCAAATTTTATAATCTTTAAATGTATCTATTGTAAAATTGCAAAAATGTCGTTTTAACCAAATAGCATTTCACCTATCTATATTGTATCATTCGTATCATTTAGTTCAGTCGATGTGTACTTTGATTCTTGAAACGTACGTGAATCAACCGGTGATTTATTGTCGTATACTGTTTTATTCCTGGTTAAATATTTACATATATGTTCCTCAATTATTAACGTAATCATGTCTGTAGCGATTATACGAACCTGTGTGTTTAGTAAAAGTTAACTTTTACGCTATCGAGAACGTTACAAAAGTTCCCACTAGGGCACACACACACTGAACCCCATACTAACAGTGCCTCCGTTTTTGGCACTCGTGGCACCAGTAGCCTTAAGTCCTTAACCTCTTAATATTTCAATGTTAGAGTATGTTGAAGGCCCACACGGGCGGGTATCAACAGCCCTTGTATTCCTTTCGCGAATCAATAATTAGTTTCAAATCGAAGATTAGACGTTTCAATGCTATATCGACCCTTGTAGTATTTATCTGCGGGCAGCTGCATTAATATTTCGTCTTCTCGCATTAAAACTGTATAATCTCAAAACTTACTAATTTTACAGGCGAGTGTTTTAAAGGTTTAACATATTGTGATATTTTTAATATTAATATTCTTTGCAACATTTACTTTTCATTTTTTAACAGTTACATTATCTGTCTTTTAAAGTAAGATAAAATTATGTATAATTTTGTTAATAGTAAACAAAACATAGGTAAACTAAAAAAAAAAAACCAAAACTAAACTACGCTCTTTTGACAGTATTTATGAGAAAAATACTGGTGGATACCAAATAATTCCGCATATTAAAACAATTTCGAATATTTTTGGAAATTGTACACATTTAATGCGAAAAGACAATTTGCTGTTAAAAAATAAAGATTCGTAGTTTAAAAAATATATGGACCGTTTATTTTGAAAGTGGTGTAACTCCATTTTTGAGAAAAATGAGCTATCACGTAATTCATGCTTAATTTAATATAAATTTATTATATATAACTAGTCCATGTTTAATTTCTCAAAGAAATCCCAGGTTTTGTACAACTTAAAATCGGTCGGTAAATGAAATTGCATAATCATCGATTATGAAAGTGGTGTAAGTCCAATTGACAGAGGTAGGTGGCATAGCCAGACCTCATATTATGATTTGTCTGTATTTTTAAATCAACAAATGAGTCGTCTATTATCAAAGGTGGCAATCTGTGCATTTGGACAAAAAAATGTTATTGATATGTCAATACAGATTGATTTGAATATAATCGTCTCCTTCAAAGAATACGGTTCAAAACCTGCATTAAATAAAGGTTAATAGTTAACCTGTTATTTATCTAAGATGTCGTTCCGAAGAGTTTTGTGACTGCCAATGGAATACAAAGTCAATAATTCGTTTTTCTGATTTACCAATAATTGTCCAAAAGTCAGATTGCCGGCTTTGATAATAGTCGACTCAAATATAGTAACCTTTAATTTTCTCGAAACAAAAGAAAATGGACTTACACCACTTTCAAAATAAACGGTCCTATATACATGTATACATTACGTGATAAAACTATTTCAGATATTCGTTCGAGCGCAGTTTGATTACGATCCGTTGGAAGACGAACTAATCCCATGCGCTCAAGCAGGCATCGCCTTCAACACCGGCGACATATTGCAGGTTAGTTGTGTATTATGGGTATAATTGTTGCAAATTCACGAATACTAGATGATGATCGAGCTTTTCTCGGTTTTTTTTTATAATGCCATCTTCTTGTGTCTTTAAAGCAGTTAGTTGCCCTCAATTAAGAAAAATAGTATTATTATTCCACAATAGATGTCGGGAAGAATCATAAAGTTAATTATCGATAAAGTTGATTACAAGTTGAAAACACGAATAAAACAACATTTTCTGAAAATAAATCGTAGCTAGATCGATTTATCGCCCCCGAAATCCCCTGTATACTACATTTTATAAAAATCGTTGGAGCCGTTTCCCAGATTCAGATATCGGAGATCATTATTTTATTTTTTATTTTATTTGTATTGCTTAGATGGGTGGACGAGCTCACAGCCAACCTGGTGTTAAGTGGTTACTGGGGCCCATAGACATCTACAATGTAAATGTGCAACCCACCTTGGGATATAAGTTCTAAAGCCTCAGTATAGTTACAACGGCTGCCCCGCCCTTCAAACCGAAACGCAATACTGCTTCACGGCAGAAATAGGCGGGGTGGTGGTACCTACCCTTGCAGACTCACAAGAGGTCCTACCAGTAAATTCAATACGTCTTTTTTTGAAAGGGAAACTTCTTTAGCCTCGTTGTGTTTCATAAGTCGACGAAACGAAAAAGCGACAATAAAAAGAGACACACACATAAATTCATAAGATTTAACGTGGGAGAAAATGTGATAGGGAGCATTATACAGTGTTTCTTATATTCGTGGTTCTCTTGGTGCTCTGTTTCGTACCTGATATTCGTACTTAATAAGTTCTGAATAAATCTATATAATCTATATCTATACTAATATATAAATCTATAGTGGTTTATACGGTTGTTCCGATAACTAATGAACCATGCATCCGATTGACTTAAAACTTGGTATTAATGTAGAAAATACATGTACTTAATGGATAGGCTAATATTTATATGAGTGTTGGCCTCCGTAATAATAATGACAATAAATAATAATGCTAATTTTAAATGCCCAGTGAAGCGGTCGAGTACGACTAGTATATTCGTATATCCGAATAAAATGTAAAATAATTAACTATCAAACTTTGTATCGCTATGATCATTACTAAAACCTACAATTATTCTTTACCCGAAATTTTACATACGTCTAAAAGGCAAAATTTTTGAAGATTTCCCTTCTACCGCTTGTGAATTGCACACATGCTTTTTTTTCAGATCATCAGCAAGGATGACTCTCACTGGTGGCAAGCTCGTAAAGACGCTTCTGGCGGCTCAGCTGGTCTCATACCCAGTCCTGAGCTGCAGGAATGGAGGGCCGCGTGTGCTGCCGCAGAAAAATCTAGCACCGACCAAGGTGAGTTAAGTCTCTGAAGATTTATCGATACTTCTATATTAATACAATAAAGCTGAAGAGTTTGTTTGTTTCAACGCGCTAATCTCAGGAACTACTGGTCCGATTTGAAAAAAATCTTTCAGTGTTATATAGCCCATTTATCGAGGAAGGCTATAGCTTAAAAACATCATGAGACAGATACAAGTGGGGCACCAATAAAGAATATTTCAAAATCGGTTTTTTTCCGTTTTGAGAGCTTCCGCTGCGTGCGCTGCAGAAACGGTTAAAGTTTCACTAAAATAATGTATGACAGAATTGGTCCCCATTAAAAGATATAAAAAAAGTCCGCGACAGCATATGTCTATATGTTAAGGTTGACTCACTATAACATTTTTTATGCTAACCAAATTTGTTCTAAAATAAAGCATTATTTGTGAACTATCCCACGCGGACGAAGTCGCGGGCTAAATGTAGTAATTAATAGGGCTTCAAAGCCGATTATTTCACATTTCATTTTGCTTGTTTATCATTTGGCTATAACATCGTGTTTTTGTTATAGCAAATCAGAAAATATAAAGAAAACGGTAACGAATAACGGTCAAAAACAAAGTTTCAACTCTGGATGAAAGAGATGCGAACGTATACACTTAAACGAATGAACAAAATGATCTTTGACTAGTGCTCGATAATGCGAACTAGTATTTTCTAGATCAATTCGTCCTTAATATATCGGATTGATTTTAAAATTTTCGTTCAAGTTGTGTAGTAATTAAATGTAAGTTTCATCCAAAGTCTTTTTTAGTTATAGCACTACTTGAACATAAAATGATTTAATTTTAATCTGAAACAAAAACATTAATATAGATTTTTTTCGAATCAACTGTTACTAAGCTAAAGCTAAATTCTTATTATGTTTGTATTCCTTGAACTAACTTACCCTTGGTAGCGTAGATTGTGCGTCCGCTAAATTTTATCTTAATTATATGCCATTACGTAGAATCCAAACATATACTAGGTAATAGACGCATTACTAAATCCTTACTTATGTAAAAAAGAAATAGGCAAAAGCAATACCGCTTATAACAGTTTTTGCATCTGTTTGTCAACCGATTGTTGATCAGTAGTATTTGTTTACAAACTTTAAAATTGTTTTTCAAATAAATTTCTCTCGCGCTTACAAAAAGTAAATGACAATATTAAAAAAGAGCATGTACTAAATGAAAGGAATTTAAGTCTTGAGGCGTGATTTGATAAAAATTTGATCGTTATTAACGAAAACATAATACTACTTAATACACTTAATACTACATAGTACATAATACTATGTTGAGAATAAATTTTCGAATGTGATGTCTTAATTCGCATCTAAAGCTTCAATGGCCAAGGGTAAACGATTTTGTTATTTTAAAACATTCAAAATTAATTTGACCTTTTCTTTTCGATCGCTAACAATATCCGGATACAACAGCTGTTGGTACGTATTATTTTATTGTTATCGTTAAAATTTTACGAAAGTCACAAAAATCCAATGTGAATTCACATGTAAAGTTGCCCTTTCCGATTTTGATGCATTAAGCATGACATAGAGTTAAACGTCCGATTGGTCCCAATGTATTTTTTTTAGTAAATGTAATTGAGAAAACCCTCGCCTTTAATATGTAAAAATATACAGTTCGCTGAGGCTATTACAGTTTGCAACCAAAAAAATGTATTATAATATGTATTTTTAGAATTTGTTTAATCTCAGATTACTTTCAAAGTTTTAATAGATCAGTGAAATTGCTTTTTTGTTTTTTTTTGTTTCGATAACCACATTTAAAACCCTTTGAAAAATCGTAGTGATTGTCTTAATAAAGCCGTCCCACTTCCTCTTTGGTACTACTACTTAATGATTTCCCAAATAATTGGTATTCGTAAGACTGTTTGTCGATGTTTGATTGAACAATCAAGACCAGTCCCTTTTCACACGAACCCAACCATCGTTTAGTGATACCCAATCAATACCTTGAGCTTGCATGAAACTTTTTGTAATTTTTTGCCGCCGGAGCAGAAGGCTGCGTGTCTCATACCGACGGATGTGAGAATACAGGTAGGTCGTGACAAAAATTTACATGTATATAGTATTAGATAAAAATAGCTCTTGTTGTCTTATGTAAATAGGTTTGAGAATCCATTAAGTTCTTACTAATATTAAATAGTATATTAAGAATATTTTCCGGATAATTAAAGTGTCGAATGTGTAATGTATTCGTGATCCCGAAATAATATTGGTTTTTTTAATTAGAACTATTATGTACCTAAGTTAAAATCGTCACAAGCTAAAGTATATGCTCAGTAGATTCATATCAAGCTATCCAGTCGCATCTTGATGTTCAAATCCCGCAGACAACTTCCAATTTTTATTGAATTAAATATGTGCCGGCATTGTTTTCGTGAATGACTTCAACGTCACTTTCACAATCAAGCATGGTGTGATTAAAATCAAACTCGACAAATTTATAAATGGGCTACATGGCTACACGCATTGGCGCGCGGATAGTCTTCCACCTCTTGGATTAGCTTGGGTGGTGGCATTTCGATAATTACTCAACACCTGGTTTTCACTTCGCTCATCCACCTACGAGGAATCGTAGTCCTAAATAATTTGAAAAAAAAAGTATTTCTAGATCAAGGAAATTTCACACGTCTTTGGCAAGATTGGATAATAAGCCAATTTCCAAAGTAGAAACTAACTAACAAATGATAATTTAATTTAATTTAAAAAATGATATCTTTAGATATAGACGTAATGTTTTGTTCAACAGTCAACTGTTCTATATTCGGCCGCAAGAAGAAGCAGTCCAAGGACAAGTATCTCGCTAAGCACAACGCGGTGTTCGATCAGCTGGACGTAGTCACATACGAGGAAGTCGTCAAGCTGCCTTGTAAGTAATACAGATTCGTGTATCGACAACTCTAAATATATTTTTTTCACCTTAATGAATATATTGTTCTTCGATTGTTATTTATGTATTCCTTTGGTGCTTAATGGGAAACAAAAGAAGGAGAATTTGTGACTGATCAGTTGATGTCCACTGTTTGTATTTTTTTAGGTAAATGAAATTGAAAATATTGTTTGCGGGATACCGGTTTTTCTGAAAAACTGCTCAGTGTCTAATCGAATGCGCTCATAGTACGCCCTGACATGATAAATATCGGTCACCATTGTATCTTAAAAAAAAGATAGCTAAAGATAAAAAAAAAAAAATATAAAGATGGATTATTGAATTACAGCATTCCAAAGAAAAACGCTGGTTCTGCTTGGCGCCCACGGAGTCGGCAGACGTCACATCAAGAACACTTTAATCGCCCGACATCCTGATCTGTACGCCTATCCTATACCGCGTGAGTATTACACTTAGCGAAGGTAATTGAGGTAAGGAGCGTATTATCTGTGAATAGAAAATCATCCGTCGAGAAGCGACCGATCAGGGCGGCGCCACAGCAGCGAGTGATGTAATTTCCAAGATGGTGTCCCAAAAGTTTATATTCACTCGATTTACAACTGCTATATACCGTAACGCGCTAAGTGTATTGATGTTTTTTTGTTTTGTTTTTTTACTCACAGCAGAAGACTTTCAACTTATCTCTCGTATAAGACAGTTCTCATTACTTCTACCCCCCGTAATTACATTGGAAAAATTATCGACATCAAAATCTCTAAGCTTTGCTATGACGTTTTTTTTTTTTTAAAAAATGAACTTCTTTTGCTGTCTCCTCGTTCTAGACACCACGAGACCGCCGCGTCCGGACGAGGAGAGCAACAGACAGTATTACTTCATCAGCCACGATGAGATGATGGCTGATATCGCGGCCAACGAATATTTGGAATACGGTAAAAAAAAATCGTGTCCGGCTTCTAATCAAACAAACGCTCGAGTTCATTTATAATCAATAGGTATTGAGTAAACCATGTATATACAAGTCGCCGTGACTAGATTTTTTTAGAATCCCGTAAATAATGGGCCAACAAACAGCGAAACCGTAAGCGCTAAGAAACAGCCGGGTCGCGCGAATCTCATGTTAATGTAAGCTTTTTCATGCACTAATTTAACATTCACAGCAACCCCGGATGAAGAGATCGGTAGGTATACATTTCATGGATATATTTCAAGTCAATGTTGTGCTTATGTATTTTAAAACAAAACAATTGGCTATAATGATTAATAATTATAAATACCGATGCCTGTGACAGTTTGGTGTCCGCGAGCCGGCGTGAGCCCGAATATCGTAACATTTAAATCGGTGATGAGTTTTAAAAAAAAATTTAAATAAAAAAAAATTGTTCGTTTTTGTTTATTTGATTTGCCAATGTGACAACCCTATTAGAATTCTTCGTAGTTTTCTCCTTCGCCTTCGATTCATATATTTATTTTACACATTTCGTATTCGTATAACGGAGAGTTCGTTATTTGTAGGTATAGTTGTTTTTTTTTTTTGCGTTTCTCATTTCTTTCGTTGACGCATCACGCTCCGACCGGCTTCAACGGTCCGACGGCCGCTGAACGCACCCGTCCGCTTCGTTCAGGCACGCACGAGGACGCGATGTACGGCACGAAGATCGAGACGATCCGGCGGATCCACGCCGAGCGCCGCGTCGCCATACTGGATGTCGAGCCGCAGGCCCTCAAGATCCTGCGCACCGCCGAGTTCGCGCCCTTCGTCGTGCTCGTCGCCTCGCCGGAGCCGCACACCGTCAGCGAGGTGAGCACCCCCACAGCGCCTTGTGCACGCGCAGTCGCCGCACGTGTCGTGATGATCGTCGTTACCATGGCAACATATAGGTTGTGCAGTAGCTAGTTGCGGACACAGTCGGTGCACGTGTTGTGATGATCGTCGTTACCATGGCAACAGATGGGTTGAGAAGTAGCTAGCGCACTCTTGTGGACACAGTCGGTGCACATGCTGTAATGATCGCCGTTACCATGGCAACAGATGGGTTGTGTTAGCACATACCCGATCCTGCGGACCGAATGGTAAACAGTCGACGTCGCCCTGAATACGTCGTTTCGGATCCTCCCGATCCATTAACGGTGCTTTTACGTACCTCAAGCACCGGTTACCGTCCTCGCCGAACCCGTCGCTTGCGACGAAGGGCTCGCCGAGTAAATTAACCCACAGACACAGCCCACTGAGTTTCTCGCCGGATCTTCTCAGTGGGTCGCGTTGCCGATCTGGTGGTAGATTCTGCTCTTGCTAGGGCTAGTGCTAGCAAATTCTCTCAGGTTGAGCCCGTGAGCTTAGGCTACCAGCGTATAGGTAAGGAAAAAAAGTAAGTTTCCCGCGTCAACAGCAAGTCCGCGCCATGTACGACGGCACCACGCTGGAGCTTCTGGGCCGCGAGACGGAACAGCTGCGGCGGAACTACGGCCACTACGTTGACTTCACGGTCGTGAACCACGACATAGACGACACCATCGCGCAACTAGAGGCGGCGATCGCGCGCGTGCGCTCCAACCCGCAGTGGGTGCCCGTCTCGTGGGTCTACTGACCGGCCCGCGACCGCGCCTAGAGCAAACGCGAATATATCGTCTGAACGCGTCGGGTACCTCGTCCGTACGTACCCACGCAGCAATGTACACCGTACACCCACGATATATTCGAACCGCGGCCTCTGACTTAAACGCGAAGTGATTTCGTTTCTTTATCCTCCTCGACCTCGACTCACATTAATTTTGTAATTTGAAATGTATTTATATAGAAAAGAAAATTGTCAAAAAAAAAAACTTTGTACCACTTTTAAGTACATTGCGCGCACATACAAGGGTGAGAATTTGGTATAGTTAAAACAAGTTTAGAGAAGTAGTGCAGGAAATTAAGATTTATGTGCAAATATATGTATGTTCGAAATACATTAAATCAAATTGAATGTACCTTCACCTAAAATAGCATTTCGATCACTAGTAGCGACCTCTAGTGTCGTTATTTACGTTCGTTTGAAAATACTGTTTTGTTGAGTATGTACAAGAAAATGTGATGTGTGTGTAAGGACACAGCTAATAACATCGTAATATCAAGTGCCATAAGAATATATCGACGCTTGAAAGGCAAACGTGACTAAGCGACAATCGACAATGCGTGAACCTTGCAGTAGACTAATTTAAAGTTGAAATACCTGAAAACAAAATTTATTTTAACGAATCTAGCTAGTAGCTGTGGGATTGAAATGATTTTAATAGACCTAGAAATATATTTTTATTGCGCATCGAATATGGTTATTGCCTATCATTTATGTACAAAGCAGTTATTGTCGCTTAGTCACGTTTGCCTTTCAAGCGTCGATATGAAAAATAAATGTAACTAATTTTAAGATGTAAGCTCGTTTGTTAATTTAACTATAATAATATGTATATATCGAGGGGTGAAAGGTGGTTTAAGCGGCATTTTTGCAACTTTACGGGCGAGACATTTAAAGCTTAAAACTTCTTCAGCTATTTGAATGGAGTAAACATAATTGAAGTTCAATTAAAAACATCGAACTGCTGATGCTAATACTAAATTAAACTCACTTTTAATTACAAAGGTAAATAAATGTCTTTCACCCCTCGGAATAATAATTTCAATGATTTGAATAATTACACCAACTGAATACATACGTGTTACGTTCACTGAGAGCTTACCAGTTCATTGAGATAATAAAAGCGAGCTTACATCCGTGAAATTAGTTTTAAATTGTGTGACCCGTGACAACTGAAAGAAATACTATAAAAAAAAAAACAATATTACATTTAACTAGAATTATTTACATGAGTGGGTGCTGTTATTTCCACATTACTATGTTTATAGAGTGCTTATTTTTTTTCGTTTGAAAGTAGGATTTCATACCTTGCACCTTAAAAGAAATGAGATTTACCTACGAAAAGACACTAACTTTGGACAAAGATCAAGAATTTAAATGCACTGTATAGAATTTAATTAAATAGAATAAAAAAATACTTTTCGTAGCGTTTAACTGTTTCAAATTCAAAAAAAAAATTCAAAAGACATCGTTACTTAATTGAGTTAGTAAATCGTTGTGATCATTTATCGAAATTAGTTTAATTAGGTTTTTTTTTTTGTTTTGTTCAATGTATCGACGAAACATGTTTGAAGTTAACGAATAATTGATAATTAAGATTATTAAATCGATAATCGATTCTTATCGATAGAATTCAAATAAAAAAAAAACTCGAATATAAAAATCGATTAATTATTATAACAAAGTAACAACTAGTTTAGTATTGAAAAGTCTTAAAAGCTTGCAATAATATATTGGTACGACGCTCAAATACAATTAATGTGCCAAATAACAACTCAACTAGAAAAAAAATCGACTAAAACCAACATCGGAAATCGAATGGATCATGAATTTTGGATCAATGTATGTACATGATAAACTATTATATACATTAGATCTTATATAATCTAAATAATTTTAAATTTTAGATTACTGTAGTTCAGAATGTTTTCTTCGATAAATAAATATTTAAGGATCTATTTCTAACATATACTAATTAACGTCTACTATTTATTCTATTTATTCCAACTATAGAAATGCGTCTTTACATGTGCAATCAATTTAGCATGCTCATTGTTAACTCACTACTATCATATAAGATATTTTGAACAAAAAATATTGTTAAGGACACATAGTTAATACTCATTCATAAACGAAGAACAAACAAATTTTAGTAGTATATAAAATAAAGTAGTTGAAAAAAAAAAGTTATTAAATTATTCTCTGGATATTTATTCGCGAAGACAACTACAGCCCGCAGGGCAGCTTGTGGCGAGCTGTTGGTGAGTGGCGACACCACGGACCCGATGCGTCCGCGTGAGGCCTTTGAGGCCTCAGAACCTGCCGACCCCCGCTCCGGGGTCACGCGGACACGCAAGAGCTTTTTGCTCCAAGGAGTGGAGGTATTAAGGCTCAAAGCCGCTTCCATCCTTAGTCATCACCGAATCGAATTTCGTTCTCCACCACAAAACGGTATTCCTCTCGGCGATAACGAGTCACCTTCTGCCGATTCTGTACAGAACCCTCCGTCGGCAGTTGTCCCACAAGGTTGGGCACATTTGCTCTTTCAAAATTCAACAGAATTCTCGTACGATATAGGAATGCCAGGATGACGAATTCTTTGGATTTTTCCAAAGTAGATCTGTGTCCAACCTTACCAATAGTAGTGAACGAACCTTCTCCCCTGCTATAGCCCGTTAGCGTACTTACTCAAGTTAAGGTTAGGTATAAGGTAACCTAAATATGATTTGCTGCATTAGATATAGATTCCATGTAGCAAATTATATTAAGGTACAACGAATCGATAAATAAACACACGCAATTAATTTGTCGTCAGCAAGATCGGGGCGCCTTTTGCTTTTTAACAATTTTGGTTCGGATTCGTATGTGATTATAATTTTTTTTTTTATAATATAATTTTTAAAATAAATTATCTGAATATTTGTAAATAGTAGTCTAGATAAATTCGGTGTTGTGCGTTTAGTTTAGGGATCGTGAATACGCAGTAGACAATGAAGTCGAACTGTGGTCGTATGTGGTGTACGTCTATAGTTCGCTTCATTATTTTTTTTTGTGTATATTTTGTTTAATTAATCTGGATAAAACCAAAATCGGAGCTAGCGTTGTAACGGGCTCACGACCTTACTCCGCTTTTGTTGTAATTTTTTCATTTAAATTTCATGGTTATCGTTTATGCTATTTCTTAAAATAATTTCAGTTTCTTTTTATTTAGATGACATTTGAATCTTTTTTTTTTGTCATTGAAAGCAGTGGTCTGGTATCATTACTGTTGCACTCTACAAGTATCCCAGGCTCATGACTTGTAAGAGTTCTCCTGAATTCAGTTTTATAATTAATAATACTGTGTATTAACGATCTTAGGGATAAGTGAAAATAATTTGAATCTGTTTATTTAATTAGTTTTATTTTCTTTGAACAGGTATTTTACTTTGTAATCACTAGACGCATCTCCATAGTTGGATTTTCATTTATCGACTCGAGTCATGTTTATCGATTAGAAATCACAGGGTTGCGAACGCTAAAGAGTCAGTACTATTCCGCTTAAATGTTTCTTAAAAACGCTTTAAGTTATTTAGAAGGTGCCTATTTTGAGTTTCTTTAGTTTTGAGGATTTTTAACGTGTGACGAGAAATATTCAGAATTCAATTTTAATTCTGATCTACTGGATCGTGGATAATGGATTGGTGTGATCGAGTGAATTTATTATAAGAAAATCGTTTTGGGGAACGTATTTTCACGGCACCTTTTAATATATTTATTATTAAAATACATTGAATTTCGGTAGTAACGAAACAAAGTAGACACATAAATGTATCTAACACTGGAATTCTTCTTTCCTTCACTTGGAGCACTACATTCCTGTATATAATAATATTATGTAGCAAAAGTTTACTATACAAACATTATAAAACTTAACTACTTCACTGTTTTTACTTTTGAAATGATAAATTATATCTAGAATAAGTAGAAATCGTTTTAAACTTCGGAATGCTATTCGTCTTCTGTTTTTATTGTATAGTTAATGTTCATAGAATTTTAAAATTATTTTGGTAGTTAGAATACTCAAGAGCACTGGTAACCCTAAATTTATTAAAAAGGTTAGATGTTTAATTAAAAATTTATTTTAAAATGTTTGACAACATGCTGGTATGAAGGTCTTGCAATAATTTTGAAATTCTATGATATAACTATTAGTTTAAAAATTACGTTTTAGAAAATTTGCATTTTAATATTATTTTTTATTAATTTAAGTAAATAAGTTCAAATTACAGTCAAATTTAAGAAATTGTTATCCACTACTTTTTTCCTTTTAACTTGTAATCTCTTATTAAGCTTTCCTAATTATAACCTATAGACGGTGGAACCTAGATAAATTAATCTATAAATAAGATTATGTACGTAAATTGATTATTTATTGTACGAATGGTGTGCTTTTCAGTAGCACTTTATGTTATCTACGAATGTTGCTAGTTTAAAAACTTTAAAATCAAAAATTTATTCAATAGTTTCCATGTAAATGAAAATATTTGTTTGTTATAAATATGAAAAATTTTAGTGTTTTTTCTTGATACATTTTTGTAGTAAATATCGTTTTATTTTTTCTGTAGTCATAGACTATAGATTTTGATGTTTGTGCAAAGGTGTTCTTACACCTTTAGGTTTAAGTATTAGAAACTATTTGATGATTTAAAGCTAGTGCACATATTCGGATATTATTAAGTTTTGATGTTGAATGATTTTATTTTAAATGTGTTTTAATGTTGTGAATAACACAAGTTAACGTCTCAATGCATACATTCCAATACTAGTTTTATTGTTTGCAAAATTGTTATTTATATTTTAAATATAATATTTTTAACATTTTTTTGTTATATTTAACGTATTAGATTTATGGAAATATTTTAATCTTTTAAAAGTTTTATAGGAGTTAAAAGTGTTTTTTTTTTTAAATTCAACACTCGAATTTTTATGCTCAAACTTTTGCATTCATATTTAACCGTTTAGAAAGAAAAATAACTTAATATCCAAATTATTATATTAAAATTATAATAATAAAAATGTTTAAATAACAAATTCATAAGAAATAACAAATGTTAAAATTTAGATGGAGAACCTAAAAGGTACGTGCTGAATGTATCGCGCAAGAATTGAGTTGCAAAAAAAACGCAAACCACCATCGCAGTAACAATAGTCTCGTTATGCGTAAATCATACTAAAAACAAAATATTAGAGAAATGTTAAAATATATACCATCATGAACTAATAACGACTGTGGTAAAATATTATAACTGTTAAAATTAATAAACAGCACAAAATAAAAACGTTGTTTTATTTCTGTTGTTTTAGTTCTGAAAAATGAATGTTGAGGGTAGTTGTGCGTGATTTGAACGCGTCGAGTGAAGTTATGTGAACTATTTTATTTTGTATATACTATAATGTTTCTTCGACATTTAAAATCGTACTAATTGCAGCTTATTAAATGTTTAGTATCTTCACAGGTGTGGTTATGTGAAACACAATAGCTAGACTTTTCGGGTTCTTCAAAAAGGCCGTTGAAGAACAAATTCGCACTATCTGCCTGATCGGAAAATTAATTTAATCTTTCAGATCTAATAACTCCATTTCGTATCGATGCACACCACCACCACGCCACGCTGATGTTCTCGGGAGCTCTCTTCCTCCAAATATCCATAATTTTTTTTAAAACAAACACTACAATATTAACAACTTTTCGGTCGGCAGGCTATCCGAAGCCCGCCTAGATGGCACCGGTTAGAATGGGTTATCCTACGGAATACCCCGCTGGGTCAGAACCAGTGTAGGTCGAGGATAGCCGGCCTTCTATCACCCGGATGCTCTTGTGTAAAACACGTGCAGAGCAGCTTGCACGTCGTCTTCTTAGGCCCCCTTCGCCAGGCCCCAGACCGACATGTACCCGAAACACTTAAGAGGGCCAAGGCTTGGGTGAGATCCGCCTCCCTCGCCGCCGCTCGGCGGCGGCAGGCTTGTGCGTTTCTGACGCGCCCCGACGCCTCCTGCGAGATGTTTCTATCACGGTAGAAACATTTAGGTTATTTAGCTTAAGATAATTGTCCTTGTTGAGCTCAATGTTGAAAAGATCTGGGAGCAACCCGCAATACTTTGATCCCGTAAAAAACAATTACTGTTAAAATACGACGATCACATGACGTTAACAGAGCTTTAACAAGCCAATTTTATTAAGACTTAAAACTTAAGCTCATGGTATGAACTATGTAGGTATATTTTAGATTTTATGCTTTAAAATGTTATTAAGGTCGCTTTTTGGAGGTATTTTCACAGGTAAGTATTTCAGATTTGGAAATTGTATAACTAATATTTTACAATTACTACTTTCCAGTTAACTAAATTAAAATGTTAACTTTGAAGGAAATATATACCTATTGTTGTACATACACATACATACATATTATTTATCGCATACAGTGTCGATTGTTGTTATTATATTAGTTATTTAATTACGTAATTGTCGTTTAGTATACAGAATTTTAGCAGTTTTTCAATTTTTATTTATTTATTTCTATCAATCAAAATATGCACCCATGATATCGACGCAGTCAGGTAATTTTTCAATATGCTTAATAAAGAAGTCAGGTGTATGAGCGCCAACAAACTCGTCAAAGGCATTTGGTACTGCCTTTTGGATATAGAATTTTTCCCTTCAAATAAAAGTCTGTTAGCGCAAGGTTTGGTGAATACGATGGATTCGCAAAACTTCGAAGCCTAGCTCTTATATCTTGAAGTTCATCTGTTTCTGGTACAATTTGAAGATGTGATTATACTGGCACTAGATAGACCACCGGCCAGTGACCGTGAGTTTTTTAAGGGTAGGCTTTCATTTCGGGCATTGTGTGGGTGCTGAACCATGGTTCTAACCAACATGATGAGAGCTTACAATTGTCAAAAAAAATCCATTTTTCAACCGAAGTCACAATGTACACAATATTGAACAGGTACCTACAATAATAATGCCAACGTTGAAAGACGCTTCACGTCAGCTTCCACTATTGCCTTTACCTACTTTGTCGTTAAAGACTTTAGTTTTCGGGCAATGACGAGAGGGAGAGAGAGATGAATATATTTTTTTAGATCAAAATTTCGATGGCTGAGTCTTTTAAACCAATAACGAGTTGTGTATTCAGTTTTAAATGTTGTGAGCCGTTTGGGCGGCAGTGCCACCGCGATGGATCTTTTATTCCATAATTACTCATATTTTTACGGTATCTACATTATTGAAAATATAGAAATAGTAAAAATAAAACATTAGGGAATAAACAATTGACTGAATTTCAAAATATTATCTATTTATTTAAATTCATATTTATTGCCAGCCATACACAAATTGCATTTCAAATGGCCAGTTCTGACGAACAGGAACTTCTTAGGCAAATACATATTATTTCCTACGATTATGAGTACCGCAGCGAAAAAATTTTTTTTTTGTGTGTAATTGTTTCAATACAAACTCAATAAAAAACAAATACAAATAGGTAAAATATCTTTAAAGATTTTTGAGGACCTGTATTTAAGTCTAATTAATTATGTTACCTACAACATTTGTGGTTAAAATAATAAAAGATAATTCTACGTGTTAGTTTTAGCGGGATTTCTATCTATATATCTACCATATACTATTTAAATAGGTATGTGTACCTACTAATGTTTAAAAGACTGACAGTGGCTGTAGATCATAGACTTCAGTGCTGTAGATACATCTTCAATCCACCACAGATAAATCTAAATTTGTCAGTCTTTTTATAAGTTTAGCAGTATGATTATTGTTCCCTTTAACAGTACTATCAGAGAAATCGAGTAAACATACTGTGAATGTCAAATTTTGATTTTTAATAGTAACAAACAAACTTTTGTTTTTATTATCAACATTTATGAACTTGTTGACTGAAACTGATTCCTTAAAATTCTATATTAACAAAATTCGAGTAGTTTTACAAAATGGCTCAACGGGCACGAAGATCAAACGCTGGAAATCGTATGGCTAAACTCCTTGACGAGGAGGAAGAGGATGATTTTTACAAAACAACATACGGAGGGTTTAATGATGTTGAAGAGGATGTAGAATATCAGTATGTATTATTATAGTATTCATAGAATATATGTAGAGGGTTATTAGGCTTTTGGTTTCGGAGAACTGAGCCCAAAGGATACTCCCTGAAAGTACGAGTAGAAATGTGGGCTGATGAGCTACTTAGATTTTTGCCGCTGCTATCTAGCTAGTCTCTGAATGTACAAGATAGAGGGCTTCGATACATAGCGGAAACTCTCTCTTCTGAGAATCATGCTTTTCCAGGAAGCCAATCAATCACTTCTTGTTCTTAACAATCTTATGGTCGGAAGGTATTTTGTCAAGTAGTCTGCAACTTCGTCACATTCCAGCAAAATGTTAGCTGCTGTCTCATTGTCTCCGTCTAACATATTATATATAAACATTTGTTCTACTTTTTGGATCCATAATATCCTATAAAACTGTATGATCAAATCATTAAAAAATGTTAAAATGGTAATGGCAGAGTTACATTAACAAAGTGAATACATTAGCCTATTGAGAAAAAATAAGATACGGAAACAAGCAAATTTACTGGCACCAAATATTGGTTGGTATTGGTATTTGATATATTTTGGATATTCTTAGTGACTTGCGATTCCGATCTGGTGGTAGATTCTGCAATGTATTACTCTTGCTAGGGTTAGTGTTAGTAAATTCTTTAAGGTTGCGCCTGTGAGCTTATCTACCAGTCTGCGAGAAGCTGGAATAGCCTCTTAATTTACAAGTGAATTTCTTCTTTCTTCTTTCTTCTTTCCAATTACCCTCTGCTGGGCAGGGCAGGGCTTGAATCAAATTCATCCATTTGCATCATTCTTGGGCAGATGTGAATAGAATAGTAAAAATAGAAGAAAAGTAGGGAAAAAAATTGTTAATATATAAGTATAAATTAAAGCTTAATATAATAGTTAATGAATTTACTTGACCCTTGCATTAAAATGTTCAGTGGTTAACTTTGAAATTTATAACATTTTAGACAAGAAAAGGAAGTTGATGATGAAGTTGATTCAGATTTCGATATTGATGAGAATGATGAACCAGTGTCTGATCAGGAAGTTGAAGAAAAAGCTAAAAGAAAAGTTGGCACTAAAGCTTATAAGGTATAATTAAAATATTCTTCAATGAGTTTTATAGAGTTATCCTCAGTGGTAGGCACTATCCAGGATATGCCCCCTATATTATTTTGTAATGATTACCGATTAGCATTATCAGGTATGTCTGATTTTTTCTTTCAATAATTGTTTTGTATGTCATAATAATAAAAGTGAGTAACCTTTTGCACTACACATCCCATAATTGAAACTAATATTACACTTGTATAAAATAATATAAAATAGGCAGAGCTTGTAAATATTGAACTAATAAAACATTGAAATAGAATAGCGTAGATATATTTATAAACACGAACTCCCCGTACATTATTTCAAATAAAAATCTCAATGCAATAATGATATTTCAGGACCCCAATAAGAAGAAATTAAATGAAAAATCAAAAAAGCCAGTCATCAAAAAACCCAAAGATGATAAATCTATAGAAGACAAAGTTGAAAAACAAAACAAAAGTGCTGTGGACAAAATTGTTGATACCTCAATAGGTAATTTTAAACTTTTCTTTTAATGATATACTTTATTTGGTGTAATTATAAATAAATAAAACAATAAGTTTTGCTTAAGTAACAGTAAGTTTTGTAGTAAGAGTAGTGTTGTATGAGAAAGGAAATTTGATTCATAGCTAAATCTCTCAAAGCTCACCATACAAAATAAATATCTTAAGTCTTTATGAACCTGGCTAAGAAACTGAAATCGAATCAATTGCAAGAAAATAGTAAATGAATAAATAGTAAAAATGTAAATAGTTTGAACTGAAAAGAATTGACAACTAAAATGTATATAATACTAGCTGACCCGGCAAACATTGTTTTGCCATATATAAGATTTCTAGGGAATTCCTAGTGTAGAAAAAAAACTAACTTATTGTAAGTGTGTAAGGATGTGGTAAATGAGTGAAAGAGGTATGTAGTGCTGTGAACGATGAGGGAATATATAATAAAAATAACAAAACCTCATTCAACCACATAATAACCTCATTATAACCAAAAAAAATGTCCAAATAAAATAAAAATGTTAGGGGTGGACAACCCTAATCACTTAGGGGTATGAAAAATAGATAGTAGCCGATTCTCAGGCTTACTGAATATGCATAAAAAATTTCATGAGAATCGGTCAAGCGGTTTCGGAGGAGTATGGGAACGAACATTGTGACACGAGAATTTTATATATTAGATAATATGTAAATAAATGTAGTCCTATTTTTTAACTGAAGAACGGAAATCTATAAGACAAAGTACAGCTATGAAATCTGCCGAGACAATACAAAGGATAAAAATCAGGTCAGAGCTGAAAAAGAAGAAACCGAAGAAAGTAGAAGAGAAGATGCCGACCCAGGAAGAGTTGTTGGAAGAAGCAGTCGAGACAGAGAAAGAGAACTTAAAGAGTTTAGGTGAATATATATTTCTAATTGTATGAATGGGTGATAGAGCTTCAAGACATGACTAATTTACTGTATCTTGAGATATGAGGTCTCAAACTCAATTTTCTTGTTTTTTTTTTAATTTTTTTTTTATTGCTTAGGCTGGTGGACTAGCTCACAGCCTGCCTGGTGTTAAGTGGTTACTGCAGCCCATACACAGCTACAACGTAAATGCGCCACCCACCTTGAGACATAAGTTCTAAGGTCTCAAGTATAGTTGACACAGCTGCCCCACCCTTCAAACCGAAACGCAATACTACTTCACGGCAGAAATAGGCAGGGCGGTGATACCTACCCGCGCGGACTTACAAGAGGTCCTACCATCAGTATAAGTATATGCCGATGTAAAATATAAACTAATTTAGTTGTATGTATTGTTGTACGTTGAGTTTAGTTACATAGTATTTTAATTATATTTGTTGTATTTGCAGAACGTTTTGAACAAATCGAACTAGAACGCAAGAAGATTAGACCAACTAAAAAGACTATAACTGGACCCGTAATAAAGTAAGTACTCATTTAAAACAATTTACATATTTGTGAGTGTGGATTAGATGAGGGTACACTGGATCACATTTTCTTCGACTGCCCCAATATCGTATCCCCCCTCTTTATGATATCCTACCAAATGACATTCCCCGGCCTATTAATATTAATTGTTTATTAACTTTAGTCTATTCTAAACATGTAAATATTCTGTGTAAATTTTTATCTGTTTATAATATTTATCTCTAAAATACTTAGCTAGTCTAACATATTATATTTAATTTTGTTTGCGCTGCTCTAAAACCACAGATTCGCGTATAGAAAGAACTGACCAAATTTATTTGTATTTAGATTTAGTAATTTTTTTCCTCTAAGTACCTGTCATTTTTGTAAATACTTTGACATTGGCAAAACCAATGCCAAAGGCGTTGGAGCCAAATTCTTTATAAAAAAAAATGTAGACATATATGCCGAGGGATGAAAGGCGATATTTTTGCAACTTTACAGACAGCCATTTAAAGAAAATTTAGAAAAAATATCATAAACAAGCTTCTTCAGCTATTTGAGTGGAGTAAATTTAATTGAAGTTCAATTAAAAACATCGAATCGTTGAAGCTAATGCCAAATAAAACACACCTTTAATTACAAAGATAAATAACGAGTACTAGCGACCCGCCCTCGCTTCGCTTTGGAAACTACTAGCGACCCGCCCTCGCTTCGCTTCGGAAACTGTAATTTATTATTGATTTCTCCACTATTTAATGGATGTTATTATACATATAAACCTTCCTCTTCAATCACTTTATCTATTAAAAAAAACCGCATCAAAATCCGTTGCGTAGTTTTAAAGATTTAAGCATACATAGGGATGTAGGGACAGAGAAAGCGACTTTGTTTTATACTATGTAGTGATTAAGCGAAATGTCGATTAAAACAAATAGCTTTTCAGCCCCTCAATGTGACACATTAACACTATTAGTTCATCAAAATCTTTTAACTTACATTATGCAATTTATTTATTTTTTTGCTTAGATGTGTGGACGAGCTCACAGCCCACCTGGTGTTAAGTGGTTACTGGAGCCCATACACATCTACAACGTAAATGCGCCACACACCTTGAGATATAGTTCTAAGGTCTCAGTATAGTCACAACGGCTGTCCCACCCTTCAAACCGAAACGCATTACTGCTTCACGGCAGAAAATAGGCGGGGCGGTGGTACCTACCCGTGCGGACTCACAAGAGGTCCTACCACCAGTAATAGATTTCATAGTAATTAATTTCATAGGTACCATTCATTTGCTGTGCCCGTGCGTCTCAAACGTGACGAAGTAGATAACAGTGCGCCACCACTGGATATAAGCGTAACTGATAACATAAAAAATGAAGACGGTAAGGTTAATTATTACTTACACTATTTTATGAACCCTAATGATCATATTCCGATTTCAATAATACTTCAACAAATTTATTGTAGAAAATGATGAACTATCTATCTATTTCATATTGAGTGTTACAAGTATAAGAATATTGTGAGTGAAAAAAATCATAACTCAAGCATATAGTAAACAAATGGCAATAATATAGTAGGCATTATTATGAGTTCTTAATATGAATTTCTTTTTTTTAAGACCTTAATTTGAAATAGCAATAAATCCATTTAATACAAATAAACAAATAATATTTTAAAGTGGATTGTAAATTAAAAAAAAAAGTTTAAAATTAATTCGTAGATCGTGATTAAGATAACTATAATTAATAAATAAATGCTTTAATAGTAAACCGAACTTCCGATCTAGCACATGAAGCTTTCTATTGACAGTATTATAATTTATTTATTTGTTTATTACAACATGGTACAGTAATACATGGTACAGTTGCTCGCTTCGGGCATTTCAATATCGTAGTAATTGTTACGTTATAATACTCATTGTAAAAAATTCATATTTAAAAAAATAATAATCTAATATTAAAAAATAAATAAATAATAACTTCATATTAAAAAAAAAAAAAGACGGAGGAAGGACGGAGGCTAGTTCTTGTGAATTGGCGGTAGTTCTTTTGACGATCAACAAGTATGTACTTTCATTTATGTTGAATAAATTTTTTTTGATTTGATTTGATTTGAATAATAAAATTCATAAGACAAACTTAATTGCAGGTGTATTAACACAAGCTGACTTGGATGCTCCTGATGAGAAAATCGATACAGATCGAGTTGAGACAAAGGAAGAGCAGACCGAAGACCTTCAAACTAAAATGGAGATAGACGTGATCGGACCTGATGATGAAATTAAAATTGAAAGCGTTAATATGTATGTAGTGCTTTTTTTATTGCTTAGATGTGTGGACGAGCTCACAGCTCACCTGGTGTTAAGTGGTTACTGGATCCCATAGACATCCACAGCGGAAATGCGCAACCCACCTTGAGATACAAGTTCTAAGGTCTCAAGTATAGTTACAACGGCTGCCCCACCCTACAAACCGAAACGCATTACTGCTTCACGGCAGAAATAGGCAGGGTGGTGGTACCTACCCGCGAGGACTCACAAGAGGTCCTACCACCAGTAAAATGCATCATCGCAAACCTTCGCCATGGTACCCTACGTTATGATAAATTACTTTATTTTTCAGTAAAGAACAAAAACCAAATAAGCTGAGGCACAAAAACGTGAAATATTACGAGAGGACTTTGCTTAGTTTCGAGAATGATATCAACGATGTAGCTTACAACGCCTGCTTCTTGAAGGCTCAGCCAAAGAGACGAAGGCACATGCTCTGTGCCGTCACCAAGTACGTATCGGATTATAGTTCATTCCCTTTTAGGGACTTTGTGGCCCTATTTTTAGGGAACTAAGCCTTTTATTTAAACGCTTATACATATTATGAAGGTGCCATACTCAAGTGTATGTTACGCGCTGTGGTTCGGGATAAATAAATGGTCCACCAAAGTACAACTTAAAACTGTATTTGTCACTTAAAACTCTCACAAAATACTTTAAAATTCTTAATTCACCTCTTCCGCTTCGCTTCAGGTGATCCTTTCACTGTTTCGCTTTGAGTAGTTCCTATTATTAACTGACTGCGTGCCATCTCTGAAACGCTTTTATAGTCGAGACGACATCCCTAGATTTATCGAGAACATTCCTCACAAGTCGAGTATTTTCGATGCGTGTTTCCACAACAATAACTACAGGGAGCCCCGCTCCGTTCGGCTGCTCGAGTCAGAATGTGTTTTGCGACAATATTTATAGTAAACAGTCGGGTAGTTTGTTAATTAATTTTCTTGAATAATGTCTTATACAATTGTTGCGTTGGTCTTATAAGCGTTAACCAACAATTATAACATTGAGGAGACAGTTAGTTAGCTTTAACTAATTTTAGTTAGTTAAATAGCAAGGTTGTAACAATATTTTTTTTAATTTTTTTTTTTATTTTTTTATTTTTTTATTACAAAAACATACAATTTTAATCATAATAACAAATATTGAAACGATGTTATCTGCTGTAGTCATAGACTGTGTTGCAGATAACAACGCCAACCCCTACACACAACGAACAATAACATATAAATTTAAATATTTCATAAACACATTATAATAATTAATTTTAAATACAATTATCAAATTAATACAATATTATTTCAAAATCTAGAAGTACAATTAGTGTATGTGTGTGTGTGTGTGTGTGTCTGAGTGTATGTGTAGATGCGTGTTAATACCTAATATATAAATTGCTCATTACCAAAATGTGTAAAAATGTGTAATCTAGTCCAGTAATTCTTCTATATCTTCGTATGTAAGGGAGAAAAGCCATCTATCAATGATAATTTTAACTTCTTTAGAAATAAGTGGGTAAATATTTAGTAATTTATTTATCTTGTTGTACAGAATAGAGCTTAAATACCTATAGTGAGACCTGACTATATAATATATAAATTTATGATATGATATCTGAATATATAAATTTAAAGATACCAGTCTCTGGTTGTCACACTACAGGCAACCCTATTTGGGGCCAGCTGTGACTTATCTCCGGATGTTATTATTTCAGGAGACCAGCACGCTACATCGATCCGGTCACGAAGCTGCCCTACAGAAGCGTCGATGCCTTTCGAATCATCCGCGAGGCTTACTACCAGCAGCTAGAAGCGAGAGGAGATAGATCGGATCCGCAAGTGGCCGCCTGGTTACAGCATAGGAGAGCTGATGCCTCGTCTTCCTACGTACAAATACACATCAAGTAATATTGGACTTTAACACATTGGTAGTAGAGTCGAAAATTATTTAGCTGGCCATGTTCTTTGTTTTTACTTGTTGCTCCTTTTTTTTCTAACAATGACGTGGATTTCGATGGTTCAATAAAAAAGATAAAATGCTGTGAGGATACGATTTCTTAATTTTTAGGACATCTTAAATAAAATTTATCTATGGCACTATGATTAACGTCAATGCCAAAAATGCATTGCTTACTTATAATTTAGGTCACAACCGGAAATACACTATAAATTCACGCTAATTTAGATTACAATGCTTCATTAATTTTAATATTTTTAAAGTTGTTGGTATGATTATGTCCTGAAATGTTGTTTTCCGAATACAGCACATGTGCGCTATGAAATAAAAACTAAATTACCTTATCTGGTAAGTTTGAGAATGTTTTATATGATCAGTATTAAAAATTGCTTAGAACAAATTTTGTATCGAATATCTTCTTCGTCTATACGTCATTGATATGAAACTAAATTGGGGACATTTAAAAAGTTTATGATGTAGGCAATGTTAACGTTCTAGTAAGTATGTTATAAGATTAATTATAAATTACGAATTGTACATTATAATATTGATAAGTAATAAATCCATTTTTGGAAGATGTAAATTGTTTCATTTAAAATGTTATCTGGTTTTGAATTTACCTTGAAAAACAATTCATACAATATTTAGATATGGAAAAATTATCATATCATTAATTTGTCACGCATGCACGCATATCATATCACCGCAGTTATAGTCGCTTCGTAATAAATAAAGGAAATCTTCATTTTAATTAAATTTATTAAATTGAATTTGTTATAATAAATAGGCACAATAAAATTCTTAAAACTTAACATAAGATTCAATGTCTGTACATATTGTACAATAATAAAGAAAAAAACTTATACAACTAAAAAAAAAGAAAGCATATTTTCAATAACAATTTTGTTAAAAGATTTTTAACGCGAACCTAAAAATATATATTTTTATTTAAAAAAAAACGCTTGAGTATTGACTATCTGTAAGGTACTATTAAAATACATAATATATTATTTAAAGGTCTGCAGAAAATGTTGGATCTAGCCTCAAATCAGGCACGCTATTCCTTCTTTTTTTCTTTCCTAAAAGCTCCTTAAAAGAAATCAGACCTGAGGCCTTCGCGTCTAATCTAGAATGATATTTCGATGGATCCGTTGTTGGTATATAAGGGTACTCTGTCAAATAGTTTTGGGCTTTTTTAACAGTGTTCTGGTTTTCGAAGTCCTGGTATTGCGTTTCCGATATATCGTATGAATTAAGTTGGTTGTTAGAGAGATTTTCCATTGATCTGAATGTTGCCAGCACCGCTTTCTTATGCGGTATGCCCCGTAAGCTGCCTTGTCGACTCAGTTTCCCTTCCATCACATCCAAAAATAAGTCCTCCACATTAAATTTCTCTGAGATCTTGACGAGCTTCTTTGTAGTCGTATCGCTTCTGTTGTTTGTATGGTTCCCCTGCATTTCGCTCCAGTATTTCGATAACTCTGATGAAGGCATCGAAAGCGATTTCGACTTCTTCTTCCGCCTTTTTGGTTTATCAGTGTCAAGAGATTCGATAGGCTTATTTAATAATATTTCACATTCGTTCGGTTTTGTTGGTCTCTTCTCGTCCGTCAGCTCTTCCAACGATTGGAAATATTGCTTCGCTAATCTGAAACGATTTTTGTATTCCACGTGCTCTGCGACTGTTTCTTTTTTAGGAGTAGATTCAGTCGACTTGTCGGGGCTGCTCTCCACGATTTCTAATTCGATATCGGAAAGGCTGACGTATGTCGTTTCCTTATCTTGTCCCTTGATTACTTTTATATCAATTAATTCTTTATCTATGTTATCTATGTTGACTGCGCTTAGTGCTCTGGTTTTCAATTTACGCGGCGAACATTCCGGTGAGTTTTGTCGACTAGTAAACCTGATATTTTGTCGTTCCGTTCTCTTTACTGCCACATCCGTTGTCTTAACAGCATCTACAGAAAAAATTTATTCAATTAACGATAAATAATTAGTAGCAATAACGTTACTGAAGTTAATAAAACTCTACAAACCCGAATTCGTGCTGTTCATGCGCAAAAGTTTCTCGGAATCTACGGAATTTGTTTTGTAAATTCTTTTGAATGGCTTTGACTCGATGTTGGATTTTGAAGCAGTTTCGTATAGTGAAATGAAGTTCTTGACGTTTATTTTTGGTAGTTCATCACAAGACTTGTATTTATCTAAATAATCATCAGAAGAATCCTTAGATATTTTACTGAAAATGTCCATTTCGGATTTACTAAACGATTTCCTTCGGAGGATTTCATTAACGCAATTGATAGGCGTTTCTGAAGCTATGTCTTTATTATAGTCCGGGGTTATGTTGGTCGTAATATACTCTTGTACAACAGATCGCGATCGTTTTTGTAGTTCCTTGTTGAGTTCTGCGGCTTTCAAAATAACTCGTGAACATTTTATTTCTTCATTTTGGATAGCATTTTCAAATTTATCTTCATCTATATTAGTGTTTTCTTTTTGAACGAGAACATTCTTCATGGAACAAATTCTGCTTTCATCTAAAGTTTCCGGTCTAATGTCTGGTGAGACAACAACGCTGTCGTTGTCTTTTCTTTGATGAATGTTATGCATTGATTTGGTTTTCCTTGCCCAAGGTAATTCTTCTGTGTTGGACAAATTGTGGAACAACGATATTCGACTAGAAACCAAACCGCTTTCATGACTGGCTTCGATTATCTCTGGCGATGATTCATCAGAACTACTGTGTCTTCCACAGAATATATCGATCTTACTTAAAATTTGTCTTCGCGATGTCCCGAAAAATCTTTTAGGACTTGTTTCGAAAGCCTTGAACACTTCTTCTGGTAATTCTTGTTTTACGGGCGTTGTTGGAGTACAAGCAAAAACTTTTTCTGACATTTCTGTTTTTGCAATACTTTCATTTGTAAATCTATTTTCATTGATGTTAGTATTTGAATGCTCTTCAGGTACTGGTAGTTGTGGATTGCTGTATGTTGTATCGACAGCTTTCAATTTCATATGTTCTGAATTTGATTCGGCTATTTCTTTCTGCAATTTTTCATCCCAATATTTCTTCCATTTATCTACGAGCTTTGTTTGACATTGTTCTTCTTGTGCCACGTCGGAAACGCTTTGTGGTATTGAAGTATCAATTACTGTTCCTGCATTATCGTTAGATGTTGTATTTTTTATATGACTATAACCACCTGCTCTTAAATAATTTTTGACCATTTGTCTACCCTTTCGCTTACTCAAAGAGTCATGTTTCATTTGCTTTGTAGAAACACGTTTCTTTCTCTGCATAACAACAGTTTCTTGTGAATTGGCTTCGATTTGGCGAATTTTCTCATCCCAATATTTCTTGCGTTCTAAGACTATGTTGTTTTTCTTTTGATTACTCATTTGTATGTTATTATTATCACTAGACTCGGGAGAGACTTGAATTTCGTCGAGAAGGCTTTGACTTACTGAAACTGATTCAGTGGCATTTGACTGAACCTCAGAAATCGTTCCTTCAACTTTATTTTCGTGTCTTTTCACATCTGATACAGGTACAGACGCCGAATTGACACTACTCTCTTGGGGTTCTACCTTATCTGTTTTTTCGTTAAATTGAATTCTTTCTTCAATTTCTACTGTAGAACTACTTTCTGCTTTAGGAAAATATTCCATATACATGTCGTTTAGTTCAGCAAATGCCACTGCAATAGATTCAGCTTCGTTTGCGTTCTGAGAATCAGACAATGCTTTGGCTCCCGACGAAACACTTCTATCATTTTCTTCAATAATGGGTGTAAAAGTCGGTCGTTGTATTTCCCACCTATTTGACTTTACTTCTGACAACTGAGAACCGCCTAATTCAGAGCATGTCTGCCACAGTTCTCTTTCTGCTGGTCCCATATTAGCCATTTCTCTTTGCTTGGATACAAAGTTTTCACTGGTAGGTGAAATCTTTTCTTTGTTTAAAGCTTCATATAATGTTACGTTGTCGTTATTGTTGGTATCGGGACAACTACTATTATCGTCAATACTAACGTAAGCAGAATCCCAATCTTTTCTCGGAGATGAGTCTCTTTCTGACCGTGTTCCGTCGATTTTATAAGATGAACAATTTTTTTCGCTTTCATTTGATACTGCGGATGTTTCTGTACTTTGTGTGAAGTTCGACTCAAAACTATTGTATGTTTCCGTAATAGTTTTATTTCTGTCAGTTGAACAATCATCTTTATTTGTATAATATTGTGTGTTAATTACTTCTTGTTTATTTTCAACATTATTATCAAACATATTTTGTTCACTGGATGGAATTATTATCAACGATTTCATCTCTGGTTCGGGAGATGAAGTCCGCATCATTGGTGGCAACGATACAGGAGCTCCAATGATAAAATCTGTAATGGGAAGCTGTAAATGAGGACTTTCTTTGTGGTGATGCATAAAAAATGGATTAACAAACTCATTTCCGAGCATTTCTTCTGGGATTAGTTCGGATTTAGGATTTACATAAACTGAATCGTTTCGATCAGTCACTTCACCAGATATAATTTTGTGAATTGGCGTTTTTGGACGTTCCATATCTTTCAAGTCGTCGTCAATAAACGGATTACTATTCGGTGATAAAGATGAATTACAGCTAGTGTTTATTGCTATTTTTATTGAATTATTTTGAATATCTTCGTTTTGTGAATCATTTGTTTCATATTGGGAAATAACGATAGTCCCAAAATCGTTATCTTGGAGTAAATTTTCTTCACATTTATGAGCTACAAATGGATTATTAATCAAATGAGTCAATCTATCCAATGAGCTATCTTCTATATTCTGAAACTTTTCACTTTCGTTGAGACTGTCAGGACTATTACTCACACTGTGGGACTGAGAAACCGATTCAGATTTGTTTCCTGCGGTTCCGATTTGTAAATCAGTATTAGGCGTATCAATTTCGTGAATTTCATCATAAATTGGCTTAGATTTTTCCGTTCGTATTGACACAGAAATATTCTCAGGCACGATGTATTTGTCTTGTTTTTTGGCGATTATAAATGGATTTGTATTTTTGTCGCTGAACGTTGAATTTACTATGTCAGGGATATCTTTGGAGGATCTTGTTGGAATATAAGTGGTATCTTTTAAGATTGATTGTTTTTCATTAATTAGTTTGTTCATTCTCCTGCATACTCGATTTAACCATAAAATTTTACGTGCCACCTGATTAAATTTACTTTCGTTTTCTCCCGTCACTTTATTTTCTATTGTGCTTAAGCTATTCGTTTTGCTTAAGTCAAGAGGATTCTTATTTTCTGAATCTGTTGTCATTAAGAGTTTTGCCTCCTCGTCGCTTATTTTTTCTAACGTGCCGTTTTCTCTCAGTAGCATCTTTTCGGTGACGAAATCGACAATTCGAAGGACTACTTTTCGATCGTTTTTTACATCAACTATGTCTATTTCTTCGCCGTCTTCTAAGTGGAAACTGTCTTTTTCTAAGATACTGATAATATTATGTGTTGCTTTGATTACAAATGGTGATCCGACAATACTTTGACCTCTGCTTGTAATTGATATTTCGTATCTCCCTTCGAGATTTACTGTGTAGCTTATTTTTATGTGATCTCCTCTCGTATCTGCCTCTATTTCTATATCGTATTTCGTTTTCGGTATGTAATATGTTTTGTTCATGTCGTTTTTTCCATAACTTCTTAAGTAAGCTGCGCCCAATGTCAACGGTAATGCGTTTTCTGTGAAATTTTGTTTTGAATGTAACCCAAGTAATTTTTGTCTGATCATCTGTGCTTTACCCAGTATCGGGGGTAAAACAGTCATCCCGTATGTGTCTTTTGGACCTCTGATTAGAACTGTTATTTCTCCCGGGTCTAATGATTGCTGTGCTGTTGGATAGATTTTGAAATGCATTTTGTTTTTTATTTGGGCAGCCGTCAATCCTGAACCTTTTGCGACATAATCGAGCGTGATTTGGGTGGTTTCTGGTGATGTTCTCTGTGACGTTGGCTTCGAGACTGGTGGTGTTAATTTTTTTAGAGCTTCTCGAATGCGGTCCAAGTACGTAGCTAACTTCCATTCTTGGTGTCTGCTCAACGAGTCATTCGACTCCAGCTCTTGGCGGGAGAAGACCTGAAATTATCCAAGTTTTCATACTTAAATTGATTGAAATATTATTTTTGTTTCGATTTAATTTGCAAGAGAGTTTTCATCTGTACCTACTACCCGAGGACATGACATATTTTATCTTTCTTCATATCAGATTGAAGCAGGGCTTTTGAATTAAATTTTACACATGCATGGGTCTACCGCTGGGCATTAGTAATAGTAATGCAATCATAAAGACTTTAAGCTATAATTATTGCAGTTAGAACATACATTGGAAAGAATTGTTCGAATCTCAGGCGGGTACCAATTTTTCGAATGAAATACGTACTCAATAAATGTTCACGATTGACTTCCACGGTGAAGGAATAACATGGTGTAATAAAAATCAAACCCGCAAAATTATAATTTGCGTAAATACCGGTGGTAGGACCTCTTGTGAGTCCGCGCGGGTAGGTTACACCCTGCCTATTTCTGCAGTATGCGTTTCGGTTTGAAGGGTGGGGCAGCCGTTGTAACTATACTTGAGACCTTAGAACTTATATCTCAAAGTAGGTGGCGCATTTACGTTGTAGATGTCTATGAGCTCCAGTAACCACTTAACACCAGGTGGGCTGTGAGCTCATCCACCCATCTAAGCAATAAAAAATTTATTAGAACATACATTGGATAGAAAACTTACAGGTTCAACACCAAGATAATGGTCGGCTATAGATTGTGCATGCTGCAAGGAGAGCCTTGTTGGAGGATGTCCAGCGCAAGAGCCCGGAAGCGCTGCGTCAAGGACGCCGCAGACGATCCAGCCGTGCTTCCAAACCGTTTCCAGGTCGTCCACTCTCACCGGTCCGACTTCTGCAAGCCATCTCAATACTTCTTGCTTTTGTTCTTCACTCGAGAATACAACTGAAAGAGTTGATCAATAATTAATACGACATAGTAGGCATTGTCAGGATTGCGACATTGAAGTGGCAGTGGGCAGGACACATTGCTCGTAGAACGGATAGCCGTTGGGGCCAGAAAGTTCTAGAGTGGCGACCGCGTATCGGAAGACGTAGCATGGGTAGGCCTCTCACAAGATGGACCGACGATCTATTGAGGTTCGCGGGAATCCGCTGGATGCAGGCAGCGCAGGACCGGTGTTTGTGGCGAGGCTTGGGGGAGGCCTATGTCCAGCAGTGAACGTCTGTGGGTTGATAAGAAGTATGCATCTTTAAGACTTCGTTTTTTACCGTAGCGTTACGGGAGTCTATAGACAATAGGACGTGACTCATATAACCTGTATTGACATGAGCTGTTAAAGATATTATACAAATGACAGTTTCTGGGGAAAATATGGTACTAGCACAAGATGACTAGCTCGTACCTTCGAATATATTCGTGTAGAATTTTATCAAATTATTTTACAAACGAAGCTCGAGGTAACTTTGTACTAAACGTTTGGGTAAAAATTGCATTGTAACTTAAACACATCGTGTAAATAGACAGCTTTAGATTTACTAGGATACATAATTAGCAATTAGGTAGTCAATAATGGTTTAGGCATACCTGATCCTATAGATCGATTACTAAGTATAGTTACAACGACTGCCCAACCCTTCAAACCGAAACGCAAGACTGCTTCATGTCAGAAGTAGGTGGGATGGTGGTACCTACCCGTGTGGACTCACAAGAGGTCCTGCCACCAGTTTATGTTTTTTTATTTTTTTTTATTGCTTAGATGGATGTGCGACCTCACAGCCCACCTGGTGTTAAGTGGTTACTGGAGCCCATAGACATCTCCAACGTAAAACCCGCCGTAAAACGTAAAATTCACCTTGAGACAAGAGTTCTAAAGTTTTAACAGTACAACTGCTTCCCGAAATAGGCAGGGTGATGGTACCTACCCCTGCGGACTCCAAGACGTTCTACCAGTAACTTTGAAGACGGTTTGGCATCAAATTTTACTCTTCAGATTAAGGTCAAGATTAAAACAACAAAAGGAGTGCCTATCTACAACGCAGTCATAAATTTCCCAGAACGATATTTATCTATGTGTGCTGGGATTAATCTCACTAATTATTACGGACAATAGAATATTTCGTGTATATTATAATATTTCTTTGTTTTACTGAAAACTTATCTCGTGTAAACGACAATGAAACGATAAAAAGTCCTGGACCTGCTCTATCTTGTGTTTTGATTTTACTAAAATATAAAAAAATGCGGTTGGTTTGCATTTAAAGTTGCTCGCTCATTACCTGGGGTTACTGTTGCCTTCATGACAATTATTAAGTAATTTTACATCGATAGAGTGTATGTGTGCTGTGTGCCTTCACTGTGAAAGTCGTTGTGTATGTACATATTGAGTTAAATACACGTACGTACTTGAAAAACGTGTACCTGCCTCAATCGAATACCGGCATAGTTGTCTCGTCTATAATAAGTACCTAAGTCATTTCCTTCTGGCTAGGACGATTTCAAAATAGCGGATTAAAAAAAAATATCAATTAAGCCTTTACTCTTTTTAAATGCTTAAGCCTTTAACACGGATTCGAGTTTTAGCACTGGAAAGAATCAGCAAGATATTCAAGGCTTCATTTGACCAAACGTACGTATGTGCATATTGTTATATCATAAAAAAACTATTTCTAAATATTTAAACGTTTCTATTCTAAGTCTGGTTTGTTCTTGCTTATAATATGTAGATTTATAATGACCTATAACATCAAACCTTATTCGGGAATCGTCTTGTATTCATAAATAGGAAAAAAAGTGTTTTCTATTACCTTAGGTTCAAAATTCGACCCAAATAGTTTATCTTCTCTATCTATCCTTCGTGCGGTAATGAATGCTTCGTTGTAGTAGGTAATAGGGCGGTAGTCTCAAACTGCGCGTGATCATAGCACATCTTTAACGTAGAGTCGCCGAGAGTTGACATGTGTTATATGCCGACCCTAATGCAAAGCCGCGATAACTCTCAAAAGAACAAGTATTTGTATCAAGATAACGCCTAGTCTTCTGTCACTCCAACGGACGTATCGATAGATATTGCTAGAAATGTAAGCATACATTGTGATTTTGACGTAAGACACACAATACGTGTATAGAATAATGTGCCTTAATGCTTATTACGTTAGATTCAGTTAGGCACTTTCGATATGTCATTCTAAGTTTAGAACCAGTTTGGTTTTCGTAGAGATTAGAACACAAACTCAAACTGCCTTAAATAGTATTTCAAATTAACAAATATTTAGAGTTTTAAATGAAATACACAACAGCCTCGATGAAGTCAGCCGAAAGCATCATTGTTTACATTTTCTTACTGTACCGTGACCAAAGATAAAATTCCGACTTGATTATCTATGAAACGTTAGTTAAGAACTGGGGATATTAATTAAAGTAACACAAGTGGTTAAACGTACAGAATTTTCTTTATAAATATCTGTTGATTGTTAGTTGTTGATAGTAGAGACGATTTTTTTTTTATTGCATAGATGGGTGGACGAGCCGACCTGGTCTTGAGTGGTTACCGGAGCCCGTAGACATCCACAACGTAAATGCCGCCACCCACCTTGAGATATGAGTTCTAAGATCTCAGTATAGTTGCAACGGCTGCCCCACCCTTCAAACCGAAACGCATTACTGCTTCACGGCAGAAATAGGCAGGGCGGTGGTACCTACCCGTGCGGACTCACAAAAGGTCCTGCCGCCAGTAATTACGCAAATTATAATTTTGCGGGTTTGATTTTCATTATACGATGTTATTCCTTCACCGTGGAAGTCAAGCGTGAGCATTTGTTAAGTACGTATTTCATTAGAAAAATTGGTACCCGCCTGGGATTCGAACACCGGTGCATCGCTCAACAGGAATGCACCGGACGTCCTTTAGGACACGACGACTTAAGTGCAAGAGAATTTAAATGCATTTACTGCATTAGCTTATTTGCTTATAGTGTACTTATGTATTTATAGAAGATATGGCAACGATTTCATGCTCTTGTACGATTATTACTTCTACAATTATTTGAAGTACTAATCACTATCAGTTCTTCAAATAATTGTAGTACAGAAGCGGTGGGAGGGGGATTATGAATTTTGTTGTCAGAATTTATAATGACTTCATTACGACAACGAAGATGGTTACGTTGTTAGAATTTAAAAGTCTTGCGTAAGCGGTACGGTATGAGCATGCGAGAATGTCGCTCGATTTATAAATGAAATAACTGTAATTTTCAAACGTGATTGGTTGCGTGTGAATTCACTGAAATGCTTAAATGTGTTTGACAAATTTGGTAAGAATAATCGTTAGATTCATTTTCGGTTGGATAATTAGAATTTTGTTGTCATTGGCTTCTCATTTAAGCCCAAATACCAAAACTCTTCAAGATAGTATTGGTGAATAAAAAAAGTGGTAAACTTATTTCATTATGAGACGTAATGCACATTGTACATTAAGCATGTACAGCAACCACTAATGTGTGAAAAACGAAAAGTATATATTTTTTCCCACCGACTCTATATACATAATAATTCTTCGCCGCTCCTATTTAGTTTATTTATTAACGACATTCCCCGGTCGCCGCCGACCCAGATAGCCTTATTCGCTGACGACACAACCGTTTACTGCTCGGGTAAGAACAAGTCTCTAATCGCAAGTAAACTCCAGAGGGCAGCCGAAACCCAGTCAGTCAGTAAATTAAAGACAGAGAGTCGGTTCTGTTCAACTGTGTGTTTTCTAGTCTAACAGATGATAGCTTTATACTATTATTTAGACATGCACGTACACAAATTCCCCTTTGCACTGGAGCGATGAGTAGCGCTCATCACATAATTTAATTACAAACGACAAAAAGAATGTTAAGAACAGATGTCAAAAACATAAATAAGATGTCAATCATTAAATAAAGTAACATAAATAGTTTACACAGCACATCGGATATCCGCACCAAACAAAATGATGAGTGAAAATCATCTCTCGAGTGCAAAGGGCAATAAACAATTAATTAAATGGATATCAATATGTAATATAAAAACTTACATGAAGACAAAAAAAAATTACAATTTCTCATTTCAACAGTGCCATGAAGTGAAATCGATACGAACGATAAGAATAACGTTGTTTTTACAAACGATTTCAAATTTAAATGGATCACGAAATACTCGTAATATTTGCGTGAAATTTATTTGTAAAAATGAAATCGCCATTAAAACTTTCGATGTA
This sequence comes from Bombyx mandarina, assembly GCF_003987935.1. The sequence goes on from NW_021011483.1 coordinate 2,120,990, forward strand.
CCAACTTACATAAGATTTGATTTGAGTGATCACTGGTTGGGATAAACATCGACATAATCTTATCTCCGAATCTTTATTTATGTTTATAGCAAAAATTACGTTATATTGAGTAAGCAATAAAAAAAGTGCTATGTATGCAAGAAGCCACTAAGAGTTTTTTTTTTCTTATTGCTTAGATGGGTGGACGAGCTCACAGCCCACCTGGTGTTAAGTGGTTACTGGGGCCCATAGACATCCACGACGTAAATGCGCCACCCACCTTGAGATATAAGTTCTAAGGTCTCAAGTATAGTTACAACGGCTGCCCCACCCTTCAAACCGAAACGCATTACTGCTTCACGGCAGAAATAGGCAGGGCGGTTGTACCCACCCGCGCGGACTCACAAGAGGTCCTACCACCAGTAATTACGCAAATTATAAATTATATTTATTGTCATTTTAGGCAAACGAGTATATGGCACATCTGATGGTGTGTGGTTCTCGATTATTTTTCAAAGCTGTTGTGTTACTCTCCAAATCGAAACAATTGAATATTTTATATTCACAATAGGCAGGATGGTGGTACCAACTAGTTTTGTATTGCCCTTGTAGGCAGACGAGCATACGGCCCACCTGATGGTAAGTGGTTGCCATCGCTCATGGACGTCAGCAATCCCAGAGGCAGAGCCAAGCCGCGACCTACCTCTGCGTATATTCCGTAAGCCTCGTTTGAAGATGGCTTCGTTAGTATAATCTTCAATAATTATTTATTTAGAAGAAAAACAAGACTTACTAGCTCTGAAAGCTGAATCTATATGCTTCAACAGTTTGAAGACGAAGCTGTGGTGGCCCCAGAAGAGAGTAAGGAGGGTGGCGGGTGCGAGATATCGCAGCGTCGTCAAAATGGCATCTAACGCCACTGACCACATACCGTGGCGCGATTCGTACTCTGGATATTCCGGGATCGTGCACAGACCTGAAATAAATAGTCTTTAAATAGGAAAGACATAAGTAATACATCTTATTCCGAACCCACGAATGTCAATTAAGACATATTACGTTTTGATTTTGGTGCATCAATTATTACGATAAAAAAAATATAAATTGAATCGACGCAAAATACACACGATAGATATTTTTTTTATTGCTTAGATGGGTGGACGAGCCCATCTGGTGTGAAGTAGTTACTGGAGCCCATAGAAATCTACAACGTAAATGCGCCACCCACCTTGAGATACAAGTTCTAAGGTCTCAGTATAGTTACAACGGCTGCCCCACCCTTCAAGCCGAAACGCATTACTGCTTCAAAGCAGAAATAGGCGGGGTTGTTGTACTTATTCGTGCGGACTCACAAGAGGTCCTACCGCCAGTAAAAATATATAAATATTTTGCAATTACTTTCGCGCTGGCTATTGTATACGAGAGACTCATAGTGATGAGTAAAGTGGATGGAAGACGATCCAGAGGTTGGAGCCAAAAAAGATGGAGTGACCAAGTGTCCGAGCATCTGGACACGAGACTGTGCCACGCACTTCACTGTGCCACTGACTGACATAAGTGGATACAAATTACAAAAAAAGATCACAGGCGGGCGCATCACGATGCTCAGCAATGAGCGATCGACTAAAGGAGGAGGAGGACTGTATACATAGATCTTCTAATCGCTTTTACTGGTGGTAGGACCACTTGTGAGTGCGCGCGGGTAGGTACCACCACCCTGCCTATTTCTGCCGTGTTCTGCCGTGAAGCAGTAATGCGTTTCGGTTTGAAGGGTGGGGCAGTCGTTGTAACTATACTAGAAACTTTAGAACTTATATCTCAAGGTGGGTGGCGCATTTACGTTGTAGATGTCTATGGGCTCCAGTAACCACTTAACGCCAGGTGGGCTGTGGGCTCGTCCACCCATCTAAGCAATAAAAAAATAACAGTCCAGTGTACACTCCAGTGTAATAGACATTACAACGGGGATGCCGCGTTCCATCTCGGTTTATCAGTTCGAAGTCTATTGTTCATTGTATAGTGGCAATTCCATGGTACAAACATGACTTCTTTTCGGCTGATATAGGAGGAATGGTGGGACCTATTCGCAGACTTATAATAAGCCTTAGCACAGTAAAAACACCACAAGATTGAACATAGAGTTTAATGCATGGCGTACAAAATATACCTCCATAGATTCCAAGTTTCCGGTTTGGAATATTTGAAGTAAAAGCCGGACGATCTAATTTTAGCCTCTAATGAATTAAGTTACAATTGAAACAAGAGACGATTTCTCCTTTAAGATCTATCATTGCTCGACCACAGGTACTGTAATTAGAGACTTTAATCTTAGGGTAAATTAGAAAATCATACTCATAACGCAATTGTGATAGCACCAAATATGACTTTCACAAAAAAAAAAATATACACGTACTCCGCGTACGCAAATTTTCTATAAAATTTGCATTTTATTTTACCGGTTTCTAGTCTCTATATATAAAAATGAATTTCTGTTCGTTAGTCTCGCTAAAACTCGAGAATGGCTGGACCGATTTGGCTAATTTTGGTCTTGAATTATTCGTGGAAGTCCAGAGAAGGTTTAAAAGGTAGATAAATATAAAAATGCTAGGAATTAATTAAAAATTAAATTTTCCTTTTTTCTTTTTTAAGTTTATTTTATACAAAAGTTTAGGTCTTTTATTTATCGATTGAGGCACTACGAAGTCTGCCGGGTCAGATAGTTGTTAATAAAATTATAATGCTAATTACGTAAACTCTGTTTTAGTTCATTATCCAATACTAACCGACTCTTCTGTTGTGACGTACGCACAACACATTCCTTTCGAAACGTTTTTCTAAATCTTTCAAATTGTCCGACATGATGTTAAAACTATTTTTCCGACGCCATTCTCTGTACCAAATTGATATAAAATACTGGTTCGATTTAAAATTAAATACGTTGTTTACTTTACTATATGACGCTTCGGGAATGGGATTTGACAAAAATACACTTAAATACTAGAATTTACAATTAAAATATTTAATATTAAAATCTCGATTGGTGTCATATAATAATTAAATTAGAATTTTCTATATGCATGCGAATACGACAAAGAAATATTTGTGTATTTGAAAAATAAGATTTTATTAAACCCATAACCTTTTTTTAAATGTTATGTTGTTTACAATTTAATCTCCTATGTATTTTTAAAATTATGTAATTTAAAATAATGCTGAGAAGTCTTTAATTTGCAAACAAAGGTTAGATTTGATTTAGAAAAAAAAAATTAACACTATTTGTTGATAAATCTTAAATGATAAATATTAGTGTTTTTTTTTTCTTTAGTAGAGAAACTTAATTAGTCTTCTCACTTAGATTTTTATTTTATTTAAATAATTAACCAAAAAAATTATGTTATCGTTTTTGGTCAAACCACATTCCGCTATCACAATATAAATATTCAATTATAGTGTTGAAATTTTGGTCCAGTTTTGTTATAAATTACTTTAATATTGATTATTTTATCAACAAAAAAAAAAACAGTAGGTAAGTATGTTACGCAAAACGTATTCGTATCTTGATTTCACTTAAGCACCTATGATTTACAAATGCTTTCAATTACACACATGTAACACGTAATCAAAACAATACTACAACATTATATTATCAATATCACGAAAACATTGACAACTTACTTCAAGCGGCCAAATCCAATAATCCTTATCGCGGAGGATGCAATTTTGATAACTCGTATGCAAAAACAAAAAAAAAACTACTCTCGTCAATATGAAACCGGCTCCAATCGAGACAAACGACCAACTATACTTTATGGACCTATCTCAAAAACTGCCTTATCTTATCTTCAATGAGATCACCGCGCACATATCTCGTTAAAAATGACTGTTCAGTTTCAATGAACGATAAAAATGTATAATCTATTTAATTTGTACGTCCAGGTGGGTGGCTGTTAATAAAACTAATAAACTTCAACGCTTCACGCTATGACTATCACCAAATGTATGGTGTGCAAAGAAATTTTTTACCGCCTCTTGCGCGACCCTTTCTCATTTTGACCAAATATTTGTGGTAGGGCGTAGGTAGGAGGCAGTTAGGTAAATATTGTAGGTTCGCTTAACAGTTGGCAGCGGTTTGGCTGTGCCCCTGGCATTGCTCATGTCCGTTAGCGACGGTAACTACTCACCATCAGGTGGGTCGTATGCTCGTCTACCTACAAGGGCAATACAAAACAAGGTGGTACCGCAACCCTACCTATTGTTAATATAATATAATATATTCGTCTGTTTCGATTTGGAGAGTAACACAGCAGCGTTGAAAAATAATCGAGAAAATGTTATTGTCTCCTTGTGTCCTGCTGAATTATTTTAAGTTGGACTACTAACATCTACATTTAAACTAAAAGAAATCTTATTATACTTTGATTGTCTCTTAATAAAGACATACCGTAAATTATCAACGACAATCTCACAAATCTTAGAAAATATTGATTTAGTCATATTGAATTTTGATGGATGGATGCGGAGATTCAAAGATTTATATGTACTTGAAAAAGTTATGGGATTTTTGTAATTCATATTTGAGTCAGTCGAACAATAAAAATAACAAAATAAACAAACAAAACTCGAACAAACCTGATTTCGAACTCTTTATCTAGATGTTAATAAACTTACAGACACACTTATGTGTCTAAGCAACTATCCAGTGAAACAAAACAAAAATGAACTATTTCTTTGGGTATAAGCATTAGTAATTTGTTTACTAAATAAAAATAATTGGATAATTGGATTTGAATTTGGGCAACAATTTTCCACTCATCAAACACAGTTATAGACTAATTAGGATTTATTTATAGCATATTGATTTTTTTAAGCCAAAAATATGTATAACTATAATTTAAACTAGGGAATATCGTCTATGTCGGATACATTTTTTGTTATTTAGCGGATTCACATACCATGCACTGGCAGTAATAATTAGTCAATTCAAACGCGTTACCAATACAAAGTTTAAATAACAGACATATTGTTGTCTACATGAAAATACCTCATTAATGGCTGTTGAGTGTTATTTGTTCGCAGTATCTAAGGAATTTCATTGTTTATTTACCGCGTAATCACACGTTTTTATGCCAATTTAGGCGAGTCCGATAATGTAAAAGGCATTGATAAAAACGTATTTTAAATAAATTGCTTCATTCGATTTAAATTGTGCCTGATTATTGAGATTTTTATCAGGTTAATTGTATTCTGTCTAGAGAGTTTCGTTAGCATAATTTAGTTTCAAAAAATAAAGGGCATATATTTTATTTACTTTTCATTAATACACTCTCCATGCCATGAGGTTGAAGTTCCATTTGCATTGTTTGACCCATCATTCAAACTAAAAGGCATTGTGATACACCGAACCGCGCTAAATTCTTCTATCATAAAAATTTTGACATATCGCAAATCCTTATTTCTAAACAATTCATAATTCAGTTATAAATTAGTGACAATCGACGATCGATGACACTTAATGGTATTTTAATGTTTCAACGAATCATTTAGTAAAATTGAATTATTAGTAAATTTCAAAGTTATTTAGATTACGAAAACAATAAAACATATTATTTGGAAATAATAAGACATTGATTGTCTGTAATTCTGACTATTTTACCGCGTACCGGATACGACCCCCATTCCGAGTAAATACACACGCAGTCTTGAGATCTCTGTGTATTACTATGTTCCCGACACTATTAACATAGTAGAAATTATTGACATAGGTTGTTCAATGTGGAAGAAATCTGTATTTTGCTTAAAATCTGTCTATGTAGTAAAAAAGATAGTATTCATATGCTTTTCCTCTATGCGGTCCTAATAATACATCCGACACTGGTCAACTTTGGTACAATTGCTATTGGTACTCCAGGAATGATTTTATAGTACCACTGCTTTACGATAGAAGACGCGCGAGTAGTCTCTCTCTCTCTGTCTCTCTCTTCCTAGCTATTCATCCTACATGGTGGGAGAGTCAGCTTTCATTATTTTTCTCCTCTATTTCGCTCTGTCTTCGATATTCTCGTCAGTAAAATTGCATTCCCTTTTTTTTTTATTGCCCTTGTAGGCAGACGAGCATACGGCCCACCTGATGGTGAGTGGTTACCGTCGCCCATGGACTTCAGCAATGTCAGGGGCAGAGCCAAGCCGCTGCCTATCAGCAGTCCTTCAGCATTACTACAGCGCGAGTAGTTTAATTATATTATATTACTAGCGGACCGCCCCGGCTTCGCTTGGGAAGTAGCGCACCCGATGTAAAGAATTTTAGGTAATTTTGTTACACATTGGGTTACATTATTAGAGTTTCTGTGAGGATCCCAATTTTTTTTTGAAAATATAATAAATATAGCCTATGTCACCAGAGGATAGCGTAGTTTTCCAACAGTGAATTTTTTTTTTAAATCGGTTCAGTATCTTCGGAGCCTATTCAATACAAACAAACAAATCTTTCCTCTTTATAATATTAGTATAGATTATGCTTTTCATAAAATTACCGATATTCGCTGGTTCTTTTTTAATGAGAGTAGACATAAAACCTCTCGCATGGCCACTTATAAAAAAGAAACATAAGAAGCAAAAGTCAAAAATAAAAAAGAAGACTATCGCCGACCGCACCGCACGCGCTGTACACGCACACGCCGCTTATTTTTTCACAAATATTTTCATGGACTCAAATTAATTCTCTATTATACAAACTCTTACTGACGACCATATTCGTCGTTGCGCGAGTGATATACAAGTTTTATAGACAATAATTTAGAAGAGTGCCGTGTCAAGTCGCCGCCATTACGCGTCGTCCAGCAGTGGCGTCGAATTCTTCAGCCTGGAAGAAGCTAGCGACGGGTTGGCAGGTACGTCTACTCCTCATAGCCTAGCCTCGGCCTTCCCCTCTTTTGTGCATCTTTAGCGATACTCGCCCCCGCAAAACTTTCTTCAAAAATATTGAACCAGCGCACCGCCGTGGTGGAAAATTTGTAAAGAGTTTTTCCCACTATTCGCAATTGAGCGTGACCGGGTTTCTTTAGTTCCAGAAAAACAATTGAATTGCTAAATGTAGTAAAATCATGAATGGTTTTTGTTTATGCATTTTCCGTCAACGATCTATACAATGGCTGAACGAATTTGGATGGGTTTTTCAGTGATTTGTTAAAATAAACATAAGCATTAGAGTTTTGATTCGAATATTTTGGATATGTAAAGAAGATGATAAATTTTGAACAACAGCTTACAAAATTGGATGTTTCATCGTAAACTGTTTAAATGTTTTTATTTTAGAAAATAAATATATCAGAATGTAATTGGTTGTATGCAATACGAGTGTTACTCAGTTACAACTTAAAAAAAAAAACTCTTTAAAAAATAATTTTGTTAGAAACTCAAGCATAACGATTGCCATGAAACAATAAACTACTTTAATCACCAACAATTCTAATTAAATAAAAAAAAAGTTAAACGAGGACTTATGGATTAGGCTTTAATAGAAAAAAAAAATACCTTGAAAATAGAGATGGAAGGCCACAGAACACAGATATGAAATGAAAATAAAATTATTCCACACCATTTTAAATCTTATATCAATATATATAAAATCGTTTTAAACACTGAAATCGATAAGAGATTACGTCGAAACATGAGTGATCATCTCAATGTTACCGATCACATGTTTGGAGCTGTTTTCTCACATGATCTACAAAGTTTAGTTGTACACATCATCGCTTCATGCATTTTTGTCGTCTCTGATTCCGTAATTATGGCTTTTACGTTTTAATTTACAGGTATGATTATGTCTATGACATGTCTATGACTGCCAATACTCTTAAAATATTCAAAAAGTCGTTAATAATTTAATAGAAATAATAAATGCGAGCTTAAACCGTACGTAACCCATAATGTGAATAGATTGTCATATTTGATTCCAATCACAAAGTACAGAAATGTCATCGCAGGAAGAATACTTTTGTTTTAACAGGTCAAATGCCATGATGGACACCATGTGTTCAAGGCACACTTTCCTCTAGGGCCACACCGGTATATAAAGAATCGTTCAAAATTCGTTGAGGTGTTTTTTTCGCAAATATCATCAGAAATAACTCAAAAATAATGGGCGATTTCCGGAAACAGTGACTACTTCGAGAGATCTCCAATGCACTGGTCACTCCGTGGGTTAAGCATGGTTTCTAGTCTAACGTTAACAGTGATAATGTAAATTTAAAATAAAACTGTTAACTTATTGAGATCGATACGGGGTTTCCTAAATTCAAAGCGTAAGCTACCTAAAATATAATTTCATATAAATTGTTCGTTCACTCCTTATCTGGCTCAATCGATTGTATTGTTATTTATAAAACAATGAAAAAAATACTTTGGATCCGTTCATTAGTCATGAAACTATTTTAAATTACTCATTAAACATAATTATTTTATAAGAATCAAGGTAACAAATAAATAAATATAGTTGACGGAAATATCGAAAAAATTGGAATAAAAATTTCATTAATTTATTGAGCACCTACCTACACCGTTTAGATTATATATTTATAATTGAATAACTGACGAATTACTCAACAAAAAATTTCACATCTTAATTGAAATAACTTAATTTTAAATATACATTACACGCACGAGAAAACAACGTTCCGAGTTACGACTATGAAAGCAATGAAATTACAATCGCTAATAAGTCACGGAATAACTAAAATATATTAAAAAAAAAAAACAAAACAAAACAAACCCACATCCGCCTTACATCTCATTTCGTTTTCAAACTAACTAACCGTAAAACCTCAATGTGATAACAAACATTTTTACATAACTAAATTATTTACACTAATTACTTTCACGTTTATGTAAGCTTTGATTTTTCTTATCTAAACAGGACCAAAACTTCAACAAATTTGCTTAAAAAAGTATTCGCCAGAGCTATATAGGTCTAACACGGAAATTCTCGCGTGAAGTGACTTATTTTTTACTGTTTATGTTTCAAACAAAATATGTTAAAATTCAATAGAATTTACGCACAAAACCGCGCATGCACGTATCTTCGCACCTACTGTCGTTTATCTATGGTAATAATCTTCTTATCAATTGTCTTATATCAGTTGATGTGGTGTGGTACAGTTTGTATAAAAGGAAAAGTTACTATCAAAATTATTGTACTAAGCCATGAACACGTTCGAATGTCTATGGGCTTTACCACTGAATACTAATAGACTAGGCTAAATAAATACCATACTAAATAAATACAAACAGTACAAAAGACGTATGTAACTTTCCTTACAAAACTCGTGAAAGCAAATACAATTTTACAATTATTATGCAATTAAATTCGTATTAGTTATGAATATTGATTCAATAATAGATAACGGACTGCAATTAATCCGTTCTTTATCTATTGTAGTTCTAAGAAACATCACGTTGTGTTTTAATTTAAATTTATTATGAACGCAATGACCACGCAAGCATTTTTTTTGTTATAGTAATTAATTATTTATCGATCAGCCCAGTGTGGAATGCCTTCCAACGAGGGATTTCAATAATTCTTAGAACACATTGGAAACTAACCTGATACCAATAGCACTATGGACATTTTGGGGATAATGACGAAGACTGCTGAGCTATTCAGCTGAGCGGGTGATATGGTTCGGTACACCGATGGTTCGATTTTTTTTTCTACCTATGCTGATAGCCTTGAGACTCTATTTTAGCTTCGCCCTAACGTGTAGCTGAGCTCGTGGGGCTCAAACCAGAGTGCCCACTGAGCAAGAGCAGTGCTTCGCAGAATCTATGACCGGATCGGAAACGCGACTCACTGAGAAGATCCGGCGAGAAACTCAGTGGGCTTTATCTATGGGTTAATTCGCTTGTCGAGCCCTTCGTCGCAAGCGACGGATTCAACGAGGATGGTGACCGGAATTTTGTCGTTCGGAACTTGTATATATGCTTATCTTGAAAATGTCGTAAGCGAGATTCAGGCTTCTGTCAAATATCTTGTGTTCTGTGATGGCTACCAGTCACAGACATTGCAAACTAAACGAGGCCATCGCCCTTGCCAATTTCAATAAGAAATTATGTTTTTGTGAAATACGTATGTCATGAAATTTTCTTTCCATCAAAGTATCATAATTAATTAAATACAGACAAGTGATAACATTTGCATACGTTACATTAAATTCAAATGATTACATTATCTCATGCCTAAATTATTTTACCGGAAACGTTTGATGATGAAAAAAAAATTACGCGCTCAAATAATAGCAGACTTAATTTCTTATTGCAGTTATAAACCGATTTTAATCAAGGAAATATAGAGGTGTTAATTATTCAAACGCTTTCGATTTTGCTTGTTCGCGTGAGTGTTACAGATTAGCGTCATACGTCAATGATGTTTCGCACACGAGTAGTGAAGTGAAAATGTAAACAGTAGAGCGACTTGTATAGCTGTATATATATCTTAATGTATATAAATTACATGTCACGTTGCTTGTCCGCGATGGACACTTAAACTACTGAACCGATTTTAACTTTCTTTATTAAGCTATTGCATAGCTTCTATCGCGGGCCTTGAGCGCGGCGACTGAATCAAGAAATTCCGTAACGAAAATAACCTGACACCCCCACTACGCCTCCTATGTAGCTCGCGTTCAACACATCCACACGTTGCGCTGGTGTAGGGTTTGTGAATAAGCGCGCGGCGTGACGTCGCACTGCATGAGCATCATGAAAAGTCTGCCCATCTCTCTCTCACGCGGTCTAGCTTATGAGTGTGAAGGGGACAGTTAATGTTTTGCTTTTGTTAATGTTTATAAATATAGCGTGGTCTTATTTTTATTATTGTTTTAATATTAAATTATTATTGTCTAATTTTAATTGCATAAGTTGATAAAAAATGCTTTGCAATAGCTTTACTGCGGCAGTTCCCGAGTGCCACATTTTTTTTTTAAATGTGTTTTGTTCCAATTTAGACCATAGGATGGTTTTTATTTCGATTAATGGTCGCAATATTTATTAATTAACAATAAAAATTATTTCTTATGTTGATTATTGTTATTAATTGTAAGTTTCATAAGTCTAAAACAGATTGCGCCTTAAATCAGTTTTTACAGACAATTGTAATACTGCCTGACATTAATATCTCATAGATGGCGCTGTGTTAAAAATACCAACGTTTCACATAAGCTACAATTTAATGGCATAAACACCACGTGCTGCTGAGGCTAAAGTATAAGTGAAATTTATTTCGTAATAAACGCAATACAGTGAAATCCAATTGTTCTTACTTTGTTAATTTTTGGTATTAGCATAGCCGGCCACATGTTATTTAGAAACAAAAAACAAAATGTGTGCAATTCACACGTGGTAGAAGTGAAACCTTCCTAAATTAAAATACAATTATCCTAAACGTCTTAAGTATATGTAAAATTTTGTCATTAGTATATAATTGTAAGGTAGCGCCCTCTGTGAATTGATATTTTAATTTCACGTATAATCCTAAATTAAAATTCACTACAAGAGCTTTCATACACACGTTAGTATTAAAAAATCTCACAGATGGCGCTGTATTAAATAGTATGTATATTTCTGCCTCATTCTTTGCTGGCTTCATCCTACACATTTTTGTATTTGTGTCTCTTACCTGTCGTTTTTTCCGTTGCATCCGGTTTGAAATCACAACGATTCTAAAGAAGTTTTCACTTCAAAAACCTTAGCCACAGCAACGTGTGGCCGCGTCTGCTATTATACCAATATTTTTACCAAGATACACATATTGAGATTTTCTAGAATACCTGTTATTACGTAACATAATATCACTATTCTACTTATTTTTATTGATTGCGTAGGATGATGGGACTGTAAAACCCATCAGTCGTTGCGATACTATCTTGCAATTTATTGTGAATATTGGAAATAATTATCTTTTTCAAGATCTCATTTATGACATGAATTGTGAAACTCTATTTGGATATATCGAGTTTCATCCTCCTGTGTGCAGTTCCTACGGACTGACCTGGTCATCGTTCTCGTGAAACCCGTCGCTTGCGACGAAGGGCTTGGCAAGTGAATTAACCCACAGACAGCCCACTGAGTTTCTCGCCGGATCTTCTCAGTGGGTCGCGTTTCCGATCCGGTGGTAGACCGTGCGAAGCACTGCTCTTGCCAGGGCTAGTGTTAGCAACGTCGTCAGGTTTGAGCCCCGTGAGCTCACCTATTTGTTAGGGTTATGCTGAAATGGCCTCACAAGGCTGATAGCCTTAGGTAGAAAAAAAAACCAGATTGGATCAGTGACATGGCCTATTCAGTGCTAGTGCCTATTAGCGCCTACTTTATTAAACATTCAATTAAAAATACAGCAAAAGTATCGACTATATTCAATGACTACAATATTCATAATACATAGAGCAGCTTTCTTTTTGTATTATAAATCAACACTCAAGGAAATTATTTGAAGCCTTTAGCGGAACATTACTGTAAAATAATGGATTCCGTTCGATAAATATAGTTTCCGCTATTCCCGTGGTCTGAACCAAATTATGTTTAAATTAGATTACGGTATGCACGGTACGTGAGCTATGGACAATTCTGTTTTCCCACAAATTGTTAGTAACGCCGAGAACTTTGTAGGTAGAAACATTTATTCTAATTCGTGTTAATTTTGTATTCCCTTTGTAGTTAGCCGAGCCTAAGGGCTATTTGATTTACCATAGTTTATAAACGTCAGCAACGCTAGAAGTATAGCCAAGTTACTGCCTAAAATGTTAAACAGATTTTGCCACTCCTAAGACCTCATTGGTTCGGATCCTCCCGATCCACTAACAGTACTTTTAGGTACCTCAAGCACCGGTCATCGTTCTTGTCGAACCCGTCACTTGCGACCAAGGGCTCGGCGAGTCAACTAACCCACAGACACAGCCCACTGAGTTTCTCGCCGGATTTTCTCAGTGGGTCGTGTTTCCGATCCGATCGTAGATTTTGCGAAGCACTGCTTTCGCTAGGGTCAGTGTTAGTAACTTCGCCAGGTTTGAGCCTGACGCCTGACGCCTCTTAAGGCTATCAACATAGGTAGGAAAAAAAAATCCTCATAGTCGTCATCAGTGATTAAGTAGGTAACGTTGTCCAAATTGAGCTCTCAGTCGGACTTAGGTACAATTTAGAAATATTTGGCAGAATTAGCCAAACTCGTTTGTTTTGGTGCAAATAAATATACATATTATATAGTAGTACAGTATAGTTTTAATGAATACATAAAAATGTTATAGAAATACATCCTAATAGTTTAACGAAATCTCGGATTAATTCTCACAAATAAGAATATTACTTGTCATTTCACAAAAAAAAAAAAAACTTTCTTCATAAGCGATACTGTTCGTAATTATACATGTGCATTCTGAAAACACTTCGGATCGAGTATTATTCATATAAACGACAATTAACCACGATTCATGTTTTTCATTGTTTACGTAATCGAGACATGCCATTGGCGGATTGGCCCTTGTCCACGCTGGACGTTTTGAATCGCAACGATTTTGATACTGAATCTATACAGTGAAATAATTATAGTACTCTATTGTCCAAAAAGTTGAACACGCTTAAGTCTGTAATCTTGACATTACTGAAGAGTTACTAAACAAATTTGAGTGCTTAATTTAGGCGCTAGCTTTGTATTGTTTAAGATATTTTATTATGTCTCATGTTTTCAAAAAGAAGCAAGTAAACCAACCGTGTAATTATTATACTCATCAAGTTTCCGTAAAACATAAAGAAAATTTTACTACATATATTGATATCTTTCATAATCCTTTTACATTTACATGGTAATTGTTGCTCTTATGTCTACTCCAATGATCCATCTTCGAACTAATTTCAGACTGGTTGGAGTTTCCCAAACCCAAAACAGATTTTAACTTCTACCTCAAATTGTGCTACGTAAGCTTCGTTTTTTTTTGTCTACAAGTCGATCACTAGTTCGGCTGCCTCTCTAGAGTTTGCTGTAAGAGATTTCACGCGAATAGGAAGAAAATAGGTGAATTTTAGTACTATCTCTAAATAATTCGCTATGCAAGTAAAACTAGTTAACTTTCACGATCAAAAAAGTGGGACGAAGCTAGCTGTCTTTTGTTTTAATTTCTGTAAAATATTCGTTTGCTAAAAGGTTTATTATTATTTGTGGTTTTCTGTTCAGATCGAAATAGTAAGCAGTATACGCAGGGTAAGAGAAAGAATGACTTTGTTACTAAGATATCCTAAGTACTTCAAGAGCTATGACGTATCGTAGCGTGAAATTCATAAATGACCATTAACAGTGATGGGGCTGGCGTGTAGTTACTGCTTAAATTTTCCGCTAAGTAGTCAGAATTAGTCAAGTATTTTCAGTTAAAAATGTAGCAGGGACGTTATCAAGGTGAGCTGCCCTAGATCTTCAGTAGCTCGACATGTCCCGTCTAGTTCAATAAAAAAAAATCCACACATAGTACTGCTACGTTTTTCTTTTGTTTCTTTTTATTGCATAGATAGTTGGATGAGCTCACATTCCACCTGTTGTTAAGTGGTTACTGGATCCCATGGATACAACGTAAATGCCGCCGCCCACCTTGAGATATGAGTTCTAAGGTATCATGTAGTTACAACGGCTGCCCCCCCTTCAAACCGAAACGCATTACTGCTTTACGGCTGAAATAGGCAGGGTGGTGGTACCTACCCGTGCGGACTCACAAGAGGTCCTACCTAGAGGTAAAGTATTTTTGAGTATCAACTTAAATATATTATTTGACAAAATCGCTACGATTTCTTGTAACAATGTGAACGAACTCTTATGCAGCGGCGGTATTTACGACGTACTGACAGTCTCTTCCTCCATTACTGGGCTATTACAATAAGAAATACTGCAAGAATTTGAATATCGCAGCGATAAAAAGCAATGATATGCCATATACGAATTATTGTTACATAAAGTTTTGTAACCAACGTTATATTTTAGATGGTAACTGTTATGGAGAAGTGGTTGAATAATAGTTTTACTAGTTTAATATCTTTTTTTGCCGCGGATCTAATCGTGTCTCGTGAGCGGTGTGTACAGGCTTTTGTAAATGCGTTATGTTAATATTCTCAAGCCTTTGTATTGTAGTTCGTAAATACATATTTTGATATGAAAATCGTTTCCTAGTCACGGTTTCGTGTGTTCTTATACGAGTGTTTATTTCGCTATTCTTTAGTGAAGTTAGATCAAATGCTGAAATATATATTTTTAAGCTATTGCATAGCTTTTATCGCGGGCCTTGAGAGCAGCGACCGAATCATGAAATTCCGTAACGAAAAAAACCTTACACCCCTCACTCCGCCTACCATGTAGCTTGCGTTCAACACATTCACACGATGCGCTTGTGTAGTGTTTGTGAATAAGCGCGTGGCGTGACGTCACACTGCATGCGCATCATGAAAAGTCTGCCCATCTTTTATTAATGTTTAATATAGCGTGGTCTTGTTTTATTATTATTTTAATATTAAATTATCATTGTCTAATTATATTTTTTTTTAAACAATTGTATTTAGTCTTTTTTTTTATTTATTTTTATATTTTAGATTATTTTAATTTTTAATTATAATAATTATAATTGCATAAATTGATAAAAAATGCTATGCAATAGCTTTGCCGCTTACCGCGGCAGTTCCCGAGTGCCACGCGTTTGTTTTTTTTAATAGTAATAGCTGGTTAAATCACGTAAATACGTTACTAATCAGACACGAAGTGGAAATATTGATTGTGTAATATCTGTTCCGCCCTTCAGATCGGCAGGGATGACAGCTTTGTGACAGAAATAGACAGGTGGTACCTTCACGTACGAGTTCACGCCTACGCTCAACTAACAGGAAAATGGTAGACGCTCGACAAATTAGCTTTTATCTATACTAATATTATAAAGAGGAAAGATTTGTTTGTTTGTATTGAATAGGCTCCGAAACTAGTGAACCGATTTGAAAAATTATTTCACTATTTGGAAGCTACACTATTCCCGAATTTTACACTATTAATCTTTTTTGAAAGTATTAAGGATCCTTACTAAAACTACAATAATGTAACCCAAGGTGTAAAAAAATTACCTAAACTATTCTTTACATCGCGCGCCCAGCGAAAACTATTGATGGTAGAATAAAATAATGTACTACAACTTTGTAGAACACATTGTTATTTACAAAAAGTGTCGGGATAGCATATGTCTAACTATTATAATTATGCCGCAATAACTGTTCTTTTATTTTTTTAAATAAAACAACGTCTAATATCGTTGAAATTTTTGTTAAAGACCCGAGCGGAGCCGGAGCGGGCCGCTATAACATAATAATATAATATGACGATACATTAAATTCTCTTTACCAGTATCTCAACAACAACTATCTATCTAGTATTTCGATAACTATTGAAATTTAATTACACTCCAATGTGACCATCGATAATTGTACTTTAATGGTATTATGACGGGAATCTTCCAAAAGACAGAAGCAAAAAACGTGATAACAACAACTGTTGCAAGTTTAGAACCCTCCACTAAATCACTAAGCTCCAAGACCGGAGATCGTTGTGACTATAGTAATGTCGATACTGGGGTTAGCAAGTACCAGTGCTGCTGCTACGTCAGTGCCGTGAGTGGTCCGCGGACAGAGCTGCCGTACAGGATTTGTGCGACACTTAAGCTTTGGGGAGAGGGGCTTGACACTTGAGTTTTGGGGAATCATGTACATATTTTTTATGTGCCTATTTCTGCAATGAAGCAGTAATGCGTTTCGGTTTGAAGGGTGGGACAGCCGTTGTAACTATGTTGAGACCTTAGAACTTATATCTCATTGTGGGCGGCGCGTTTGCGTTTTAGGTGTCTATGGGTTCCAGTAACCACTAAACACCAGATGGGCTGTGAACTCGTCCACCCACTTAAGCAATAAAAAAAATCTATGATTTCAAGAAACAACTATGATTTGTCTTTAACCTTTACCGCAACAAGGAAAAAAACTAATTAAAAATAAAAACAATTGGCCTATTAAACTAACACGACACTTAATGTTAGTACCACGGCTTAGTGTATGCGGGTAAGATATTTGATTTCACCAGTATTTTTGGAATAAAACTCATTGTCACCCAGATAGTGCGTGAAAACTAATTAATCCAAAATTTATCTACAATGAACCGTTAATTATAACTGGGTCAGAATGCTGTGAGATCCGTACACACAGTGCAGCGAACATTCAGTTGGTTTACTGTTGTTGACAAAAAGAAACAGATATAAACATTTTATGTAACGCAATTATAATTAGTACTTGATTATTGTTGGTTTATCTAATTGTATCCGTTTATTTAAATGTGGATATTTTATCTGCTCATTTTGCCGGTATGAAATGTCTTAAATCAGTTACTGCGACTAATGTTTTGTTATTTTTTTGTTTGTTTTAGACGTACAGTTGAATTAAAGTGTTCGTGAATAGAAGACATGATTAAATAGTCTCAGTTCTTTAGTACCCACCCATAGCTGGTTCAAAGATCCTAATTACATCGTTAACTGAATTAAATTCTATGGACTATTTGTTCACGATTGACTTCCACAGTGAAGGAATAAAATCGTGTAATAAAAATCAAACCCGCAAAATTATAATTGGCGTAATTACTGGTGGTAGGACCTCTTGTGAGTCCGCACAGGTAGGTACCACCACCCCGCCTTTTTCGCCGTGAAGCAGTAATGCGTTTCGGTTTGAAGGGTGGGGGCAGCCGTTGTAACTATACTGAGACCTTAGAACTTATATCTCAAGGTGGGTAGCGCATTTACGTTGTAGATGTCTGTGTCTAGTACCCACTTAACACCAGGTGGGCCGTGAGCTCGTCCACCCATCTAAGCAATAAAATAAAAAAAACATCCGCAAAGAGTGTAACATAAATAGCATTACTGCAAGGTCGTTGCACTAGGTGTATTCTTTCACAAACACGTACTGTGACAACGGTAATCCAATAGTTGGTGAGAGTAAAAAGCGATCGAGCGAGCCCAGGCACGCTTACTTTGTACAATACAAGCTACAAGCGAGAGCGGTTATAGGTAAAGATGTTTTTGTGCCTATCTATTGCTACTTTTTTTAATGACCTTGTAGGCAAACGATCATACGGCCCATCTGATAGTGACTGGTTACCGTCGCCCATGGACGTCAGCAATGCCGGGGGCATAGTCAAGCTGCTGCTTGCCAAAACTAGCTGGCTAAAGCTAGTAATCTCGAGGGATTATGCTATTATACCATCATTTGTTTTCTTAAAGTCACCACTGAATAATTAGACTGTTTTATCATATTAAACCCCGTGAAAGTAAAGAACTATTTAAACATACATAGTTAAATAATTTAGTAAATTAATCACACATAATATTTGATTTAAAAATATATTTTATGTATTCTATTTAGCAACATCTGATCAAACAAAAGTCAAACAAAATGAATACGTTTTTAGTTCATTCGTATCTTAGAACCGCATGTAAAATTAACTTTAAGCTCTTGTGACTCAGTCTACAAACAGAAAATGACTGGACGCGTCCGAAGGTCAAAGAAATGCAGTAAGCACAGAGACGTATTCGCGATCATTGAGAAACACTGTGATATTCGATTAGTCACTTATAAACAATCTGTACTTCGTGAATTTTAATGTTTTTTATTTATTTATTGGAACGAAGTTCCTTATGGGACGATGCGGAGGGGTACCCTAACCGGGAAAAAACGTCCGTAACGTAAGATTTTTATTATTTATGTATAGTCTTAGTATGATGGCTATACAGTGTCTAATATATAGTCTACGTGATGACGGTTATTATTATTATTCAAATAAATAGCTGTTTCTTTGTATTTTATTATTATAGATTTTTTATAAATCATTGTAAATAAAATAAAGTTTGTAAAGTAGCTTTTTTTATCAATAAAAAAATCATAATAAAAAATGTATACCCGAATAATTATTTTCTTTATACCTCGAATAGAAATTAAAAATAATGTTATTATAATAAGGAACTTCATTCCTATCCGGTGTTCCACGACACCACACATTTTTTATTTATTTATTAGGAATATAATACACATCACAAGCTAAAAAGATACATAAAAACACAAGTAAAAAGAAACAAAATCAAAAAAGACGCAACAAAATCGAGTTTGTCAAAACGACTTTTAATAATATAGTATTTAAATAATGATAAATACTACCCGATAGTACTACAGGTGTTACGTCTAGTATATTTGATGTGAAGGTAACACAAAAACCTTGATGCCTGAATGAGCCTTGTGTTTAAGCTCGCTTTTGTGATCTTAAAGATTGTCTATAATAGCCCAAGAGCCCGCGACAGCCAGACCTTCGTTATTTTATAAAAGCTGAAAGTTTCTCTGTGTATGTCTCCAGTACAGGTAAGAACGACCCCCGACTATAGAGTTCCGATTGTGGTTACTTGGGCAGGTAACAGGCAGTAAAGGTATATAAAATAGTACCTTAAATTCGTTAAAGTATAAAGTTATTTTTTTTTATTAATTACTCCAGAATATCTTTAGAAATCACGATATCTATTGCCGGACACTTTTTACAGTTGCTACCCCCTGCCGGACACCCCTAAACTTTAATAAATTTTAATTATACTTTCGTTATACTATAAAAGCTGAATTTTATATATGTTACTTAGGGACTTATAAAAATATGTTACCCCAATAGCCAGACAGTTTTAATGGTTCTTACATCTTGCCGGACACATTGAGAGCCCGCTGTGCGAGCGCGAGGTAGCAACTGTTCATGCGGGTGTGAGTGAGACAGAGTGCTTAGTCTATTGTGATCTTTTACTGCACATCAGCTGTCATTTCTGGGATTTATCGTGCATTCTTCAGGAAAGGAAAATTAAAACCATATAAAACATTAAAAAAATATCCAAAGTACCAGGAAGCTTTCAAGAATTTCCGTAACAGCGAATCAATTGAAAATTTAGATCAACAACAAAACATCTATAATATCATTCAGATTTATATGCAATGTTTACAATGTCCGTAATGTAATTGATGTTGATGCTGCTCGACTTCAAATATTCATCGACTCGTATACAGTCTCTGATGTAAACGAAGCTTTTGACCGAAAGAAATTGCGAATTTTTTACGTTAGCAATCTACCAACTTGTAAAAGCGAGCTATTGCAGCAATTTTTGCGATCAAATTATATATATAAAATTTGGAATAGTGCTCATCTAAAAAATCCAACCTCATATCAACCCGGATAATAATGGCAGGGTATTGAAAGATGACAAATACCAAGTTATGTTGGAGATTCGCTCAAAACTCAATCAGGTATGTAATTATTATGACAAATTATTGCACATAATTTTTTAATTATTCAAATTGTATACTTTTTCTTAATTTTTTTCAGAAACTGATGGATAAGGTATTGGATATTGGTGACAATAGACTAGAGTAACTGTAGTAGCGACGATGAAGATAACGAAAATATCGACGACAATGAGGAAAATTATAAGAACGATTAAATATTTTTCTTTGACATGTAATAATATTTTGTTTGTACTTTATAATATTAAAATAACATTTTTTACTTTCTATAACATTGCTATGAACGTAATAAAATTATTTTTTATTGGATATCTTAAAAGATCACAATAGACTAAGCACTCTATCTCACTCACACCCGCATGAACAGTTGCTACCTCGCGCTCGCACAGCGGGCTCTCAATGTGTCCGGCAAGATGTAAGAACCATTAAAACTGTCTGGCTATTGGGGTAACATATTTTTATAAGTCCCTAAGTAACATATATAAAATTCAGCTTTTATAGTATAACGAAAGTATAATTAAAATTTATTAAAGTTTAGGGGTGTCCGGCAGGGGGTAGCAACTGTAAAAAGTGTCCGGCAATAGATATCGTGATTTCTAAAGATATTCTGGAGTAATTAATAAAAAAAAATAACTTTATACTTTAACGAATTTAAGGTACTATTTTATATACCTTTACTGCCTGTTACCTGCCCAAGTAACCACAATCGGAACTCTATAGTCGGGGGTCGTTCTTACCTGTACTGGAGACATACACAGAGAAACTTTCAGCTTTTATAAAATAACGAAGGTCTGGCTGTCGCGGGCTCTTGCTCTATAATGACACATACGATCTAAAGGCTTCGTCAAACAGAACGCGTAATTAGCGCGCGTCAGAGCGCTACGCAACCTAACATACCGTCAAACAGAGCGCCAGCGCTATAGCGTGTGACGGTATGTTACCTCAGTAGTAAGTACATCGGCGTCATAGCGCGGCGTCAGTTTAGCGCTCTGACGCGCGCTAAGTACGCGTTCTGTTTGACGAAGACTTAAGATGTCTATGTTCAAACGAGCGACACAGATCTGTGTTTTCTTACAATTCTTCACCGCGATTACTAAACTTAATCAATGATAGAATAGCTGTTATTGATTCTCTTCAGCGAGTTATGTGTTAATTTTGAAATCTTTGAAATCGCCAAACCATTTCAAATTCAATTATATACCATATTGTTAAAACTGTTCAAGTGTTTTGAAACATTGTAACGTTTATTCTTGGGTAATAATAATACGAAATATAGTTGATGTCACGTTGAGTGGATTTGATTTTACAATAAGAGGTCTTCATTCTGTCTTGTGTTTCGACCCAAAAAATTGACAGACCGTTTCATTATTATTTTATATTGTTCAGGTTTGTACTATAGTTTATAAATACAAGTATTGTCTTCTTAAATAGTATACATTAAGAAGATGATCTATACTTTCTTAAATATAAATGATTTTTTTATATTAATGTTGTTTTTAATTTTGGTAAATAGGTTTGTTAAGGTTGCGAAGTGCTATGTATGTACTAATAAATTGACGGTACACGAAAACAATATTTTAAAAACTAAAATTACAACAGTAGGCTTTACTCATATCTCAACTGTCTTTCAGCAAACCATAAGCATAGTTTTTTTTTTAAAATACGACGGAAAATAAACTAATTTAAAAAAAATTCGAGGCATCAACATTCCTACACAGCTTATTGGGATATATGAAACAAAGACATGAAAACTAATAATAAACAATTCAATTTTAATAGAAGCATAATAAACTACAAGCCAATTTAATGTTACCAACTTGAAATTACGTGATAAGCAATCCGTACATACAGATAGTAAGAATTTAATTACAAGAAAATGTTAGACGAAATTGATCTAATTTTCAAATGAAGTAATGCCAAATTAAGTTTTGAGGTGACTCACAAGAATTCCGTGCCGTCGGCTTTGTATGTAGCTTATTCATTTCACGGTAATATTGTTCTAGTAATTATTTATGACGATAATTTAATATTATATACTGTTATTCATTCGTATTTCGTGTTTTGGAAACTCAATTACAAGCTGAGCTTCGTTCATTTTTCAAACCAAATCTATGTAACTGTAACTATACTTGAGACCTTAGAACTTATAACTCAAGATGGGTGGCGCATTTACGTTGCAGATGTCTATGGGCTCCAGTAACCACTTAACACCAGGTGGGCTGTGAGCTCGTCCACCCATCTAAGCAATAAAAATTTTTTTTTTTAATAAATATGTATTAAGTTTTTTAGATGAAATATTGGTCATTAAAATTGTGCTTGTATTAATCTTACGATTTTGGTACGTGCACGAACTTACATTCATTGCTTCGCATGCTGAAAAACAGACATCTTGTATAACTACGTTATGAATTATTCGGAAAACATCTGACTTATTATAATATAATAATAATAATAATAATAATAAGCCCATTTTATTTCCAAAACACAAAATAGAATAAAGAAAAAAAAGAAAAAACACCTTATCAAATAAAAATTACAAATTTAAATATAAACTTGTGCTTGAAACCCCATTCGGGTATAGGCCTCCTCCAGCTTGCTCCACTCTTCCCTATCCTTGGCTTTGTTTCTCCATTCTTTTCCAGTTGCTGCTGTTATTTCGTCGATCCATCTGCTTCTTGGTCGTCCTCTTCTTCTTTTGCCCGCTGGTCCTTCCCATGTTGTAATTTCTAATGTCCATCTTTTATCCGTATATCTCGCAAGATGTCCTGCCCAGCGCCACTTTTGTGTCAGAGCGTACCTGAGAGCATCTATCAGCTTTGTTTTTTCTCTAATGTATTCGCTTCTTATCCTTTGTATTTTTCTTATATTCAATATACTTCTTTCCATCGCTTTCTGACAGGTCGCTAATTTTGTTTTTATTTTTGTGTTGNCAATTCTTGTATGTTTTGTTTTAAGTTCTGCAAATAGCAGCTAATATCTTCTTCTGTTTTGAGGGGCTTAGGTTGTGATTTAAATGTTGTTCTGCTTTCCTTTTCTTTTTTTAGCATGTATGTAACTCTGACTAGGCGATGGTCTGATCTAAATCCTAAGGCGTTGAGAACATCTAACTTCCTTATCTTTTTTGGTTCGTTCGATAGAATAAAATCTACTTGATTTTTAGTATTTTCATCGGGAGACAGCCATGTCCATTTACGATTTTTCCTGGCTTTAAAAAATGTATTCATGATCGATAGTTTGTTTTCCAAGGCATATTGCACAAGCCTTTCCCCTCTCTCGCTTCGTTTTCCGTATCCGAATTTTCCCATGACTATACTATCGTTCGTGCTTGTCTGACCTACCTGAGCGTTAAAGTCGCCGATAAGAAGAACATGTTTGCCTGCCTGGCTTAGCGCTGTTTCTAGAGTTTCGTAGAATAGGTTGATATCCTCCTCTGGTGCTCTCTCTGTAGGGGCGTAGGCTTGTATTATTGACAGTGTCGTATTGTTACATTTAATCTGCAGCATAGCCACGCGTTCGGATAGGCCTGAGAAGCTTAGTATCTTGTTTTTATGCTCTTTCTTAACTAAGAAGCCCACACCATACAAGCCTGGCGTTTCTCCTTTGTAGCAGAAGATATAATCTTCATGTTCTTCAATATTGCATCCCATTCTCCTGACTTCTGCCAAGCCTAATACGTCTATTTTTATTTTCTGTAGCGAGTATATCAATTCTACATATCTATGTTCTGATCTTAATGATCTAACGTTGAATGTGCCAATGTTGAGAGATGTATTTTTTTCTTTTAAGTTAGCTGGAGGGTTGCAGTCTACTGCTCCCACGGTGACTGGCCGGATTGGGAGAGTCAAAGAGGGCAGGGCTCGTTGCTAATGATTTCTAGAATCGCTTACCTGAGAGGGCTTCTCATTGTCGGTTTGTGGAACGAAGAAACTAGCTATATCTGACCTGCTTAACTTATTCTGCTCTCTATTTTTTTTATATTTTGCGTTATTTTGAGTAACTGGAGACGGTGTGAGCATTCTCTTTTTGGACTGTTGATGTTGTTTTGGTAGTTTATCCTCTATAATTATTAACTTATCGTATTTAATGATTGCAGCCTTTCCTTCCTGTCTGAGTTCTTCCACTGTAACTTTCAAAGATTTTCTTGTCTCCAAAACTTTTTTGGGATAATCTTCTTGTATATAATATGACGTATTATAATATATTGTGTATTAAATACTAAAATACAACACTATTTAAAAAAATACTAATGTTAGCTCAAAAAATATTTAAATAAAGAGTATTATTCTACACATCTAAAACCTTAAGGAACGATAGAAATGCAAAAGAAATTAGGAATTTATTACGTTGTTTGTTGGAAGGTATGCACATGTACATAGTACATATGTAGCCAGGGACGTCTTAAACTAGGATGGGGCCCTTGGGCACACAAGAATTTGAGACTCTTTTGGAAAGTAAAAAAAGCGAATTATAATAACATTTTTTTACTGAATATGAGACCATTTATTATAGGTAATCAAATACAGTATGATACAATATGTCATTAATGAATTTAGAATGCTGCTGGTTTTTTGTTTACGATTTCGAAAACGGTTTCTTTCGGGATTTCTGTTGAGCAAAATCTTCTATTATAGGCATAGTATATGCCTTGTAAATAAATACCTTCTGATTACTAATTTATGAAAAAAGAGTAATGTGCCCGACAAAAATGTTTTGAGAATAAACGTGTGAGAGAAATTGTCGGTCTTTCGGGGCCCCCTGAGAATGGGGGCCCTGGACACGGGCCCCGTGTGCCCTTATGGTAAAGACGGTATTGTATGTAGCTGTCAGACAGTAAACTAGGAAATTAATGCGCTGAAATAATTTTACGAAACCGTATAACTTAACCGACTTAACTCTTGTCATGTTCTTTTCAAATTTTTTTTATGTCGTACTGTTAACATTTAAATTTAACCTATTTTTCTGCTGTTTGTAAAATTGCTGTAACATGTCATAGCGTGTTATAAGAGATTGCTGTACATGCCTGTAACTGGCTTACATACCAGTACTTAATTTTATACATGTTAATTTTAAGCTTGAATGTTTTGTGTGTATTGCTGTTGGTGTGTCTAAATACATAAATCAATAACCAGATAAGCCATTATTTTATTTGCACTGATTCATGACGCTTGTAATTTGCAATTCACCGATTTTCCGTCTAAGCTAACAACTGCACAGTATGTATCGTGAAATATGTTCACGAACGCTCACGATTAGTAGCTTTATCACAACGCAACTAACTTCTCAATTGGTACAGACGATCGTTCTGATGTCTTCGTAAGAGAATTAAAAAACAAATACGCCCTTCAACTGCCGTCTGGTGTAGTGGTAAGTGACATGGTCACTACACAAGGGGGTCGCGGGTTCGAATCCCGTCAATGGAAGATATTTGAATGATAAATATAAATGTCTTTTCCAGGGTTATGGATGTATATTAAATATATGTATGTGTATAATAAAAATCTTACATTTATTTCCGTTATCTGGTACCTGTAACACAAGTTCTTTACGAACTTATCACGGGACCAGTTAACGTGGCGTGATTGTTAGTAAATATATAACATATTCAACTTTGGAAATTCTTCTTCTTCTACTTCTTTGTCTCCACAAAGGTACTCCAATTAATTATTCAAGTATGTAAGAGGCTTAAACAAAAGCTATTTCGCTCCAATACCTACTCAATACGACCTCATTTCAGAAATCAGTTTTTCATTACGAACGAATGGCCAAATCCGACAGATGATGAATTACGTTGAACGAATGAAAGAGTAATATTATATAAAGATGGGTGGCTTAATTTCATTCAACTATCCAATCTAGTTATTAATGTTTCTTTTGATGATTACATATTTACTCGCCCATTACTTATGACGACGCTTGCAGCTGAAATTAAGTACTGTACTTTTTGACGAAGCATGTTGCTGATAGCTCTATTTCTGTAATCTGACGAAGCATGTTGCGGATGATGTCTTATTATTTATTTATTTATTTATAACTTCTTATACTGGAAAGTATAAAGGCGGACTTAATGCCATAGGCATTCTCTAACAGTCTACCTTAGGGGAGTGCAGAGATGAACCTTGGTAGGTGTAGTGTGAAGGTGATATTACTTAAACATATGTGTATAATATATAACATACATAATATTTATAGATACAAATACTCGTACTTAAATAAATACATATACATAAATATATACATATAAAACATATAATATAAACAAATATTATCAACTATCAATTATATTATGTAATAAATACTAAAAGTCAAAACTATTTAAAAAATTACTAACGCATGACATGTAGTTTTAGGTTAGGAATATTATGTTCTTTTTTTGTAATAAATTTCAAATTTGTATTAAAAAAAAAATTATAAATATAATTAATTAAAAATTTACTCGCCTAAATTTAACTGAAGCAACACATTTATGATAAATTCAGAAATAATCTTTAGTATTTACGCTTAGATTCACTAGCCACCGTCGTTATTGACATTGAATTTCATTAACATACTAGAATACCTTAGGTAATAAATTTGTTCATGTTCATATATACTGTTAACATAAATAATATATACATAAAGTCTACTAGCTAATCTAAAGTCTAAAGACTAATAATATTTACATAAAGTCTACTAGTCAGCCCGGGCTAGGAGGAGTTCAGTGTCATACACACGTGCAAAAGAATTACATCTGTAAATATAGACATTATCTTCTAGGGTTTGATGTTATTTTAAATCTAAATCATCTTACACGTAAAGTATCTTTTTACTGGTGGTAGGACCTCTTGTGAGTCCGCGCGGGTGGGTACCACCACCCTGCCTATTTCTTGCCGTGAAGCAGTAATGCGTTTCTGTTTGAAGGGTGGGGGAGCCGTTGTAACAATACTTGAGACCTTAGAACTTATATATCAAGGTGGGTGGCGCATTTACGTTGTGGATGACTATGGGCTCCAGTAACCACTTAACATCAGGTGGGCTGTGAGCTCGTCCACCCAGCTAAGCAATAAAAAAAATAAAAAAACACGTTTCGTTATCACCATTACAATACTTGTAAATATTGAAATTGATTGAAAACCGATTTAAGATCCCCCTGGTATAATATTCCACGTTAGTAATCACTCAACCCACGAGGCGATCTAATATAAAAATCGGTAAAAAACTTTTAAGTTAAACGGTTTTATTTTATGTGCACTGAAAACTACAAAATAAATAAATAGTTACTTACCTATCAACCTACGTAGGTCATCTCGGTCATTAATATCTCTGATGGTAGTGGTTGTCATAACATGAACCATGTCAGCGGCCGAAAGGCAGTTCATGAAAGAACACTAACACCAGGGNTAATCCGCCATTTTGTATCGGCGGCCATCTTAGATTTATAATGTCATTGATTTTATTATATTGTATTGTCATCTAAATTAAATGTGTGTACCAAATTTCAGATCAATCTGACAACGGGAAGGTGCTTAAATTTCAATTTCTAATTTTGACCCAAATAAATAAAAAACAAATTCCGTACAGGTCGAGCTAAATAAAACCGTTTAAAAATGAACAGACTTACACAACGACAGTACAATACTTGCATTTCTGTTATTTAACCAAGGAACTTTAAACGCGTGTTTAACACTGAATATCTAAACAGAATGTTCTTGATTTAGCAGACAATACTCAATCAACCTACTTTCTAGTTCGCACGAACTTGAGTGATTTTGGCAACTTTCTTTTACCATTATCTACTCTCATTATAAAGCCAGTACTTAGAATTATATTACATAGTCTACAGACTACGAACCTGTGTGGGTTTATTATGGATTGAGACCATAATTTTTTTTTATTGCTTAAATGTGTGGACGAGCTCACAGCCCACCTGGTGTTAAGTGGTTACTGGAGCCCATAGACATCTACAACGTAAATGCGCCACACATCTTGAGATATAGTTCTAAGGTCTCAGTATTGTCACAAGGCTGTCCCACCCTTCAAACCGAAACGCATTACTGCTTCACGGCAGAAATAGGCGGGGCGATGGTACCTACCCGTGCGGACTCACAAGAGGTCCTACCACCAGTAATTACGCAAATTATAATTTTGCGGGTTTGATTTTTATTACACGATGTTATCCCTTCACCGTGGAAGTCAATCGTGAACATTTGTTAAGTACGTATTTCATTAGAAAAATTCATTCATTAGAAAAATAAATCGCAGCATGATTGAGAATTTCAGTAATAGCTTTGTAATCGGGTGATGCTAAGCTCTTGTCCTTGCACGGAAACGTCATTTCCGATATTTTAACCGAAAAATATCGATGCATATTTTTGCGTGATACTGGAGAATAAAAAGCGTTATATAAAATTTTATATCAATCTCAATTGTAAGGCTTGTTCGTTAAAAATAAATTTTATTGCGTTTCGCCGATTTCGAAATGTTACATTGAATCGATTTAATAAAATCGATTTTCTGTAATCTCCGTTTTTCTAGAATACATACCTACGTTGAGGGCTTAGTGATAAGGACGCCAATAATCGATTAATTTGATTATCCTATTTCTTAATCTGAATCGGCTTAACTGTTAATTTTCTTACAAACACAGTGAGTTTATTTATCGATTGACAGCAAATACAACAGGTTATTTTAGATAGAAAAGGTATTTAATCGAATAAAAGTATTTTCGTTTAGACGGCAGATTTTAATAACTTGTATGGACGTTTTCATTGCCCACCTGATATGAAGTGGTTGGAATAAATCTATCACAATGTGGATGCCGCCATGCACCTTAAGACACGAGATCTAAATATCAATTGGCAAACCGACTGTCGTCTTCAAACCCGCAATGTATGAATTCGCGCGCAATGGTAGACAAATTTTCTTATCAAAGAACTCTAAAAGTTCTCGAACCGAAAAACGTCCATGAGAATTATAATGAAATAAATAATTAAGGTTTCGTATTTTGATGTTACCACATTACTAAATTGATTAGCGCCAACGAGAAATGTGTTAACATGAAATTGTTTGGTCGAAATTAATTATTGTCTGTGTAAATTTAGCAAGTTTATTAAGCTTGTCAATTTCTTTTGTATTTACTATATATAAATTCACTTTTATACACACTTTTACACGTTGCATTTACGTACATAATTCCTTTTGTATTTTCACTTTCTGCCAAATGACCCACTGAGCAGATCTGGCGAGAAACTCAGTGGGTATGGTAATACCCAGACAGGCGGTTCATAATATTCACAACCGTTGACACGTATAAATTTTTGCAAATTTGATTTCATTAAATGATTATTCCTTCACCGTGGAAATCGTCGTAAATGCGTGTTAGCTTCGTATTTCCTTAGAAAAATCAGTGGTTCCTGCGTCATTTGACACAGATGTATAGCTCGATACGAGTACATCGGGCAAATGCGAGATTTAATCGCACCTCTATAAAGTACGGTTGCTTTTTGAGAGATAGAGAAAGAAGATAGGGGAAGAGAGAGAGAGAGAAAAAAAGAAACGGCTAGTATGTTGCGGCTTAATAATAATAGTAATTATTCAAAGATATCCATCAAAATAGACCATACCTTTAAACATATTTTTAAATAATGAAGGAAAATGTATACATCAAATATACATTATATATTAAATAATGATTATAGGTATTTTTAATAATTACAAATAAATAGCAAATAAAATAAATAACTTGTTAATATGAAAAAGGTTTGATATTGACGTTAATATACACGATTTTTCTGAGGTAATGCTTTTTATCTGATTACCACAAACAAAGTTCACCCCGAGGCACGACTTCTTTGAATCCGGACAAGCAATGCTTAAGAATTCTATGAATTCTCAACAACAAATAATATCTGTCCTCACTGTCAAACAAAAAGCTTAATAATAATTATTAATATTTCGGTATTAGAATTTATTTGAATACGTAGTGGCGATATAACAATAGTTAGATAGAAGATTAAATGCAAAGGATTTGCTTATTTCTTAAAGATGTCTCTTCATTCTGATGGACACTCGACTCGCTAGTGGAGTATAACGTGAGTCGTCTGCCTACAAGAGCAATAAAAAAAGTCTGTATAAAGAGTACAGAGTTAAACCTGTTAAATTTAATTAAATTTTTAATATTTAAATAGAAGATTATTGTCATCGGGTGATGGTTGTCTGGGAAAATCGCTCTTAGCGACAAGATCGTCCATTGTACTTTTGTAGATAATATTTTACGTTAATGTATATTTTGTATTATGGTACAATAAAGCATACGTTGTGCACGACTGCTTTCTTTTCAAATTAACAAATACCAAAATAGAAGTTGAGGTTTTTTTATAAATTGATGAAAATAATGAAATTACGAGATAATTTTTTTTATTTTTTTATTGCTTAGATGGTTGACGAGCGGTGGTTACTGGAGCCTATAGACATATACGACGTAAATGCGCCACCCACCTTGAGATATCAGTTCTAATGTCTCTGTGTAGTTGCAACGGCTGCCCCGCCCTTCAAACCGAAGCGCATTACTGCTTCACGGCAGAAATAGGCGGGGTGGTGGTACCTACCCACGTGGACTCACAAGAAGTCCTACCACCAGTAAAAAAACATAAGATTATGACGAAGTTAAAAGCGTAAATATTTAAGGCAAAGGTAAATAAACATTGAATGTTTTGTGTTGAGGTCAATGGTCCCGGAACCCAGGTGAGACGAGATCCGACTTACTGAGTACTTTGAATTTTAATTGACTTTTATGAGGAAGTGAACAGAAATACCTAATAGTAAAGGGTGAACAAACAGAATATTAAATTATTCGCTGCCAAATCGTCATCATTAGAATTTAAGTGTGAAAACGCTAACCAAACAAATAAGTATAATTTTAAACAAATAGCCTTTCTGAAGCGCTTGCTTTTATAATAAAAACTTTGACGCAAATATCATTTTAAGATAAAAAGTTTAACGGAGAAGCGATAGCTTTTAACCAATTAATATTAAAAAAAAAAAAACTATTTATTCAATTAAAAGTCAGAGCCGAAACGCTCAAACATGCGTTACTGGATATATTTTACGAACCCTGTTTGTGTATTATTCTATATACTGCAATAGAAGGTGTAAGGCCGGTTACAGTGCTCCACCGACCGTCTGTGCGTACGTCAGTCGCGCTTGTCGTTTATATGAAAATTCATAAATCATTACAGTGCTGGACTGACCGTACGCACGCGTATATTGCTACGCACTGCGTACGAGGACCGTCGGTCTAGCGCGTCCGCATGCGTGCCGTCGGTCTACCGACGCGCAATGGAAACAAATGAACGCGTTCAGTGCTGCACCGATCGGTGGACCGACCGTACGGATGTGGGTATCATCATCAAAAAAAGCGATTTCGTATTGAACGTGGCCAAATATATCGACACCGAGCGCCCAATCACCGAAGTTCGTGAACCGCTCTGGGACAAAGGCCACGTGTTATATAAAGATCGCGATGCCAAGTTAAAGGCCTGGCAAGAAGTATGTGCTGATAATTCATCAAAACTTGATAGAGATTCTGAAATAATCAAAAAACTTGAACGTTCCTTAAACGTTTTCGAAAATAATAAGCAGCAATTAAGCTATTTGCAAACGCTTCCCTTTTGCGTACCGACTATACCAATTCGGTCAGATTGTTGGTCAGGAGAGCACTGAATGAAGCAAACTGACGATCGGTTAATGCGTACCGTCAGGACGGAACGTACGCACAGACGGTCGGTGGAGCACTGTAACCGGCCTAACAAGAACCACGAAAACGTAGCGAAGCCTTAAAAACGACCTTCATCGCGTAAACATTCACGTCGAATAACAAAAACAATCATAAATCAACAAAGCCCTATAAACTCACCTTTCAACTCAATGACACTCCATTTCACAAATCTCACAATCCCTTTATTAACGATATTCATGAACCTCAACGCAAAAAAACGTTTTGTAAGTTACGCTAATTATTTACATAGACATAATAATCGAACTATTAACGTTCACGCGCGGGTTTTTCGTGTTATACGGTCAACACGGCTGTTTTGTTCTCATGTTAGAGCGCAAGTGAACGAAGGCGCTGAAGCATTACAACGCCTCCGACGCGACGTCAAATGAAATTAAGAACATAAAAATATATATTTGATACTTGAAACGGGATAATGAAAGCGAACGAGGTACCGCGGCCGGTCCTTCGTTTAGCGGTTTTGATAATGTTTTCATAACTGCATTTGCATTTCTCGTGGCTGCGGTCTTAGGACGCGAAAGCTGGTTTTCTTTGAGGTTAGTTAACGCGCAGGTTCTGAGTGAAATGTTGGAGCAAATGTTTGTTTTGTAATGCCATGTAAGAGGTTTTTTTAGAGTCGTCGACTGACGGCCTAATCAGATAAAAAGCGGCTTCTAGTACCTACAACAATATGTTGCCGTCCTCTTTGAGAGTTAGTGTTCGAAATGGCAATTGCTATCAAATTGCTCGTGCTAGAACTAGTAATTGAATAGGTATGATAATAATAAATTGATTTGATTTTGTGTGATTAAAAATGAAACAGACGCGAATTGTTTTTCCAAGCTTGTTTCAATAGTAAATCCATATAAATTGGTCCTTTTTTGTGAAGGAAGGAATACTGGTGGGCCAAAGGCTTTTCTAGTTTCACGACTAGGCGAGCACGCATCCAGCCGGGAAGGGATTTTATTTGAGTAACAGTCGCCCGAGCGCCTTCGAAGGAGTCCTAAGAGCTTAAGGGCAGCTACTTCGCAGATGCATCTACTACCGGATCGGAATTACGGCCTGCTGATGAGAAGATCCGCCGAGATATTCAGCGGGCTGATGTTGGGCTCGCGGTTTGCAGTCGCGGACCAGTCCCACATACCCTGAGCTTCCCCTAGGCGCGGGATACTCGTAGGAGATTCGGCCCCCCCCCCGAAAAAAAAGTTTAAATTTCTCTTCGTACCTTTGGCGAGTTCAATGAGTATGGCTACCAGGGTCCTTAGCTTTCTCTAGTGCTAGATTTAAAATCGATCGCGCCATTGCGAAAATTAGCGCAAAACTATATTGTGTGATGACTATGGGCTTCAGTAAGCAATTAACACCAAATGGGTCGCGAGCGTGTTTCGTCTGTGTAATGCAGAAAAATAAAGGAGTTTTATTGGATAATTAAAGCCAATTGTATTGGTGCCTAAAATTTCTCGTCTGCCAAGAAGCGTTTTAAGTATCACCACCGTTCTACATGTTTAAGTCGCGAAGCAGTAACTTGGTCCACTTTGCAGAAAGGACAATGTGACTTTTAAGAGCCGTGGATCGCGACTTATAGGATTTTATTAATATTAATTCGGTCATACCTCAGTGATTCTAATCAGCGTGGGTGTTGTTATTTAAGCCGCAACGTGATTCACAGTTAGAGGTTTTCACTTGCGATACGACTCTCAGTGATTGTTCTCACACGTATTCCGAGACTTTACCTCGAAACTTCCTCGACTTAATCGAGGATACATCAATGGAAATTAGAGGAATCGGTATTTTTAGATCGAGCTGCAGATCTTTTCATATCAAACGTTGAAATATTGACAATTAGAGAATATAAGAATTCCGTCACTAATATTATCATTGGAATATTCGGACGTATTTACTTACTGAAAGTAATGGGTCAAGTCGAATGATGAACTTTTTTCAATTTAGACCGTCGATTTTGTTGTTCTATTTGAGTGAAATCGAGGAGATTTCGAGGTAACGTCTAAGAACAATGTCTATTAACGTATTAGTAGTATTTCGGATTGCTTGATGATTCACTGCCTACCCGATAGCATAAACTATTTCTTCAATCAGTACAATGACCCTGAAGATTGTTTTATTTTTATAAACACGGTCCACGGTACGAACGTCGCTTACGTAAATGAGATATGGATATTTTTTGTAGATTTATTGCATAGATGTGTGTCATCAACAGCCCGGCTAATTGTATGAGGCTGTAGGAGGATCTTCAGACTATAACAGATAAGGCTTCAGCGGCCACGAAGAACTGTATCCCTTCTAAGAGCACTGCCGTGGAAGGATTTGGGAACCCATCGTGTTTTTTCCAAGAAGCCTCATGGGGCCGTAACTCCCAGCGTTGAGAATTATCGACACAAGGAGGAGAACGAACTCACCCAAATAAAACTGGAACACACTACTGTTTCACGCAGAAATAGGCCGGGACGTGGTTGGTACCAACGCGTTCTTTCCCGGAAATTCAAACGACACGTTTAAATCTAGAACAGAATTACGCATTGAAAAGGTTCATTAGCTCAATAAAAGCTCGGTACGGCCGAGAGTTTGCCGGTGAAAGTTACAGAAATACATAGTCATTCGAAAGCGCAAGTAACAAATGGCGCTTGAAAACATCGGCCACTGAACAGAACAGTCGGTCATGTTTTGAAATCTTCGCGTAATTGTCGCGACGAGCGTTGTGTGATGCGAAAACGTAAGGTATTTTCGAAATTCCTGACAATGACATGTCAATATCATTTGTTCGACGCGAATTTAAAAAAAAAACATCTTAAACCCACTGTTGATTGATAGCTTTCGATCTAACTAGTGTTTGCTTAGTGATCGAATTTCGAACATAAACATTGTCACCTCAAGATTTAGATTCGTTTTGTTTGTTGGTTTACAGATAACAGTTTCTCTTTTGTTTCGGCATTGGCGGAAAAAAAATCCGTTCTAAATTTTATATTCGTTGGTAGCACTTAGACTCGTTAATATCTATTAAACCAATAATAATATATCATGTCTAAAAACAAAAAAAAACAAATCGACAATCAACTGGTGGTAGGACCTCTTGTGAGTTCGCACGGGTCCGTGTCTATTTGTGACGTGAAGCAATAATTCATTTCGGTTTGAAGGGTGGGGTAGCCGTTGTACCTATACGGAGACCTTAGAACTCATATCTCAAGGTAGGTAGCGGCATTTACGTCGCAGATGTCTATGAGCTCCGGTGACTACTTTACATCAGGAGGGCCAGTGAGTTCGTCTACTCGTCTAAGCAATAAAAATAATAATGAAAAAACCCATTTTTCGAACAATAATTTTGTGTAATGTGCGTACGTACCTATCTTTATATTTTTTATATTGCTAAGATAAGCTAGATAAGCGGTTGACGTGAATTAGGTGGCCATCGGAGATAGGTAATACCACATCTTACCACACCCGCCTTGAGGTACACGTCTCAATTGCATTGTGTTACAGAGAACGGTAAGATTGGGTAAAAATCAGAACACGTAAATGTTTTGCAGCGGCTCTATACAAGTTAGTGCTTATCGAGACTTAAAAGATTTCTTGCCGTCAATTAAAATACATTCAAAATAATAGTGACCATATGCTAATTTTGATAAAATGCACGGAGGTTATTACGGGAGCTCCTGTAAAAAAAAAACAATAAAGCATGATTTTATTGTAGGTACTTCAAAACACATTGTTCTTGATATTACTCGAATGCGAATTTTCTTTTTCTCGTTTAATTATTTATTTATTACACGTAAAATTTACATTGGCGGTTTTAATGCCTAAACGCATTCTGTACCAGTCAACCAAAGATAGAGCAGAGTAAATATTACATTTACACCTTTATTTCAAAATTTAATTTTATACGTTGTACCGTTTTGTATCTTGTTGAAATCATCTAATAACCTACGACAAACAACAAAAAATATGTTTCTTTCATAATTTAAGTGTGTTAATTTCAAATTAAGACTAGAATACTATACTTTCATTTAAGTAAATTAATCTTCTTCACAGTAAAGTGTTTCATAAAACTTGGGTCGATGAATCCGCGTCAGATTGAAGATTAAATTATTTCTTACAAAGTTATTACGTGATGTATTACACAAGAATGAGCTAAGCGTACCATCCTCTCACTGCGAATGCTAATTGCTGTATCATGCAGTACTAATCACCCTACGTGCTTTTCCCTTACCACGAGTTTCAGGTTTTGTTACGATCGTAATTATTATTCCGTCAATGAAGGCTTATGTCGCCTTTCTCCTGATATTTCATATAATAGACATCAGCAGACTGCGGAATGATGTATCATAACAAAAATGATTCATTATAAATGTTGATTTTGGTTCGTTTTGGATTTAGAATGTGACAGGCTAGTTGCATGGTTAACAAAGCCCCTAGCACTACAGATAGTGTATGTAAGCTGATCATATCCGAGTCGCCGGTTCTAAATTGCCGTTTTTTACGAACATCAAAGAAAGAGCAATGCGTGAGCGAGTCAGTTTTATATAGTGCTTTCTCGGTCACTTGATATTTTGTATTTCAGCGTTAAGATTCTTAGAGTCCTCGTCATTTAAATACTATGATTGTTTTATTAGAATATATTTATTATTATTATTATAAGGCAAATGTGAGCCCGCACGAATATTGCACTTGGGACTTCAATGTCATATATCAAGGTGGGTTATTAATGAATTTAGTCACTTAACACCAGGTGAGCCGTGAGATCGTTTAGAGCAATAAAAATATCCTTAATCCCTTGAGAATAAGAGTATCCTAAAAAACTCATAAAATTCATTTTAATTCTAAAATTTCAAGGTTCCACAGTGTGAGAGCAACGGAACTGATTTTGCCGTAATAGTATTCAGCACAACGACTGTTTATTACCGGGATATGAGACGTAAGTCAAAAATGATTGTTATATAGTAAACAGTTCGACAAATACCACAAAATACTATAGAGACAATACCCTAATGGGTTTCTCGCCGGATCTTCTCAGTGGATCGCGATTCCGATTTGGTAATAGATTCAACGAAGCACTGATCTTGCTAAGGCTAGTGTTAGCAATTCTTTCAGGATGATCCCGGGGACTCACTTACCGGTCCACCCGAAGTTGGAATAACCCTTTAGACTACCAACGATTAGGTAGGGAAAAAAAGATATAATACGGTAGTGCATACACGCGTTCTGATTTGAAGAGTAGTACAACCCTAATACTATAGTCATGTTTCAAGGTCGATGACTTTGTTCACGTTGTAAAGTACATACCTATATGGGATCTTATAACATCTTAATACTAGAAGATCGTTCGCCAACAAATCCAAAAAAAATAAATATAAAAATATATATTCAAAAGTCCAGTGGTAGCGGCAATAGTGAATCTATCTTTTATTGTCCAAAGCACACATTTCCAACACTTTCCTGTGATTTTTGCAAACGTCATTTGCCGCGTATCGAACGCAGCGGAGCACGCGAAGTATGCAAAATTAATCTTACGATACGAGATATTTAACGTCGCGTGAATAAGACCAATATAATCAAGTCAATAATTTGTTTCGAGTTCCGTTCGTGCGTTCGGAAAATAAACACGGGCGTGTAAAATTTTATCGCTATCTGCAATTGTTATACAACTCTTGACACGGTTCACACGATGTTCCATTAGTAAATGTCAAGTCTGCGATTAACTTGTTGATGATGAAGTTATTATAACCAATGTCCCTGTTCACAGTTCGAAATCCGATTTACATTACGTCCTACATATTCTATTTTGTTAATTAAATTTCTCTATAGATAACTCGTAATTCTACTAGTAAAAAAAAATATCGGTTGGCAGACACGAGAAAATGGAAACGAACTATTTTGTATTAACCTATTTATGTATAGACTAGCGAACCGCCCTCGCTTCGCTTCGGAAACATTAAAACACACATGAAACCAAAAAAATAAATAAAAAAAAATTAAAAAAAGTAGCCTATGTTCATCAGGAACAATGTCGGCTTCTAATGGAAAAAGAATTTTTCAAATCGGTCCAGTAGTTTCGGAGCCTATTCGAAACAAACAAACAAACAAATCTTTCCTCTTTATAATATTAGTATAGATACGATTTAACAATTTGCAATTTAGCAGTTTAAAATATCAATTAATGAATACTACACAATTTGTAAGGAGATATTTAGTGGTGCAGCCGCTGTAATGTAAAAACAGAGACTTAGACTTAACTCATGTATCAAGGGGAATTTAACATTTTGTGAATATGTCTTATACGCAAAAGCGGTCAGTCATATCCTGTGTTCTGAAAACTTTTCCACGTGTCAGCAGAATTTTACGATAAACTACGTGCAATAATTTAAAAAAAAAGGGTGGCCGTGCAACTTGGTGCACGTGACTGAAGAAGTGAAACTTCTTTTGTGATGTGTAGTATTGTGGTTTACTTCATTTGACATTCTTAAATTAAATTTCTCTTGTAACAGGGAATGCTGTGTATAAGAGAAACGACCTAGCTTGCTTTGTCCTTTCCCTCTTTCCACGGTTGAGTGCTTCGCGAGACGCTCTGTCTGTTTTCTCACTCTCGCTCTTCCTAAATTGTATCTTTTCTCTCTAGCCGTAACGAATCTGTCACGAGTTAAAATTTAACTCAACTAAGTTAAGATTTAGAGTATTAAGAATCGACTTTAAAATCTGAATGCGTCTAAGAAGATTCACTTCCAATACAGAATTTCAAATATGTTATATAAATTCGAAAACTAATAGTATTCGCGAACGATTTCAATAAACCGTATATGCGATTGTAAAAATTTATTTAATTGTGATTTTACAGAAATTGTGGCTGTTTGATTATACCGTACGTTTACTAAAATCCAACACGATATTGATCTGCGATTCGTGATTGAAAATTTTCAAGAAATACGATATTTGAAGCTGAGTTTACAGTAACGAAATATCCAAGACGTAACGCATTATATTATAGTACTCTGTGCTATTGTAGTAAGAAACAGTGGTTAGAATTTCTTAGAGCTGTATACCTTCTGATTGTAGTTTGGGCTGTGACCCTACCATACCTATATAGACTCCCAACAGGGTGAGTACTAATGAACTCATACGTAAATTTCAGTTTTAGACAGTTTTTATTTTATTTTATTTAAACTCGAAATTACATTTACAATACATAACATTTATATAAATTTACAGAGATAAATAGCGGAATACAGTATTTATTTATTTTATTTATTTATTTAATTTACTTCAGATTTTACATCCATATTACACGTCTTAATTACATTGCATTAACATTTCATTTATACTAAAATTAAATAAAAATAATAACTAATCTCGGACTAAAACAAAAACAATATTAATAATAATAAAAACAAAAAAACAAATAATAATAATAATAATAAAACAAAAACTCTAAATTAACATGAAAACTACCTTAACCTAAAGGCTGGTTTGGATCCAGAGTGCTCAAAATGCACACGTGTCCAGTGTTGCATTATTGGGCAGTCCAGATCCATCCGTGAGGCGAACAGCCGTAGGTAGCGGTTGCGACTGCCCCGCACACGGCGATTTAGGGAAGCAATTCGCTTACGAATGATTGCTGCGAAGCTATCTATTCACGCATCCGCAAACATCCCCGACGCACCGCAGTGACGCGGCAGCCACATCAGCGCTCTGAATATATTATTTATATATCGCTCGAGTCACGCTAAATACAATGTCAAGATAAGTTTGCAAATATTCAAGTTCCATATAAGAACATAAGCATTTGAATAGTTAGTTGAATTTTTTTCTTTGTTTTTATCTCCCATAATACCAGTAAAATAAAATAAAAAATATTGTGTCTGTAAAGTCGACTCAGGGACGAGAGTGTTACGTATAACGTTAGCAGCAGAACCATTAAAAAACTGCTAGCTTTGACGTCACGCGAGAAGAGAGATAAATGTGTCACAAGTCAAGCTCGGGCCGATCGTCCCTCTCTATCGCTTGTTCTGCGCTCTCGCTTGCACATTCAGGCGAAACGTGACACTTTTTCTTACGTGCTGGCGGTGTTCATCGATTGATATGAGGTTTTATCCGAATATTGAATAAGGCCTGTGATTAAACTCGTTTTTTTAATCATGTAAACGTAATAGTAATGAAATGTTCTGAAGCGATTTAATGTTAATGGCATAACGGTGTAATACGTACTTAACTTTTATTGTGATTGACGGTCAATGTCAATGGAACTATTTTAAAATCAAGGTTTTTTTATATTAAACTCTTTGAAGATGTAGCTATTTATAGTTGATTGTACTATGTTGTTCATTGAATACAATTATTTAAGTAGCTATTGTAATTATTGTATATACTCGTGATAAAAAAGGAAGTCAATTTTATATATTTATATGGTCACATCGCATATTAACACATCAAACTTCAATTATATTTTAAGCTAAAAAAATAAGACAACCTATTTCAATAGAACAACAGAGGTTTGCTTAAATTGAACTATTTCTATCTGTAATTACACCATAATTGGTAAGCGGCGGTATTGAATTATCAAGTCACTACGAAAAGCAATTAAGAAATAAAACTCGCGACTTAACATTTGATTACAGTAATTATTCATTCGAAAACGTAACTACAATACAATTTAACACTTATTCCACTGAACGGCGAATTGTGATAGTTTAATAAAGGATTGTTGCGTAATCCTTACTATGAATTCTGCGTTATCACTGGGTTTTATTTTAATAAAAAAGTGAATGTATTTTCTATGCCCACCTCACTTTTTCTGAATATGCTGTATAAGCGACCATAGTCAATAAAACGCGCATCTTAGATGTTATAAGCACTAAAAAAAAATTCCGACCATTATGG
Source organism: Bombyx mandarina (assembly GCF_003987935.1). The sequence continues at coordinate 2,161,962 of NW_021011483.1, forward strand.
CTACGTCAAAAGCACACGCATTAAATGAAGAAATAAGTTTACGGCTCATCCGGTGTTACGTGGTTACCGGAGCCCATAGACATCTACAAAGTAAACGCCGCAAACCACCCACCCACTGGAGATATTTTTTTTATTTTTTTTTTATTGCTTAGTTGGATGGACGAGCTCACAAGCCACCTGGTGTTAAGTGTAGACATCTACAACGTAAATGCGCCACCCACCTCGAGATATTAGTTCTAAGATCTCAGTATAGTTACAACGGCTAACCCACCCTTCGAACCGAAACGCATTACTGCCTCACGGCGGAAATAGGCGGGGTGGTGGTACCTACCCGGACTCCCAAGAGGTCCTACCACCAGTGATAAATATGAGTGATAGATATGAGTTCTAAGCCTCAATTTTACAGTACAACTACTGTCTAAACATTGAAACCGAAACGTATTACTGTTCGCAAAACGCCTTAGCACCGTAATAAATACTTAGCATTAGAATTAAAGGAAAACAAATGGTACGGGTAAAAGTTCAACGTTTTAAACAATAAAGATGACACAGCGCCACTCGTTCCAGAATATTCGTTTTTAATTAAGAATCAAATTAATTCGATTTTTTTATTTTGAATAATATAATACAATTTGATGACAAGCGCAAGTTTCTGGGTAATTATGTAAATTACTTTCAAAAGAGGTTCTTAGATGACGTGAAGTTTTATAGCAGGAAAAAAAACAAGGAGAGAAAAAACAAAAAACAAGGAAAAAATCAAAAAAAAAGTCTTTTTTTTTATTGCTTTTATGGGTGGACGAGCTCACAGCCCACCTGGTGTTAAGTGGTTACTGAAGCCCATAGACATCTACAACGTAAATGCTCCACCCACTTCGAGATATAAGTTCTAAGGTCTCATATAGTTACAACGGCTACCCCACCCTTCGAACCGAAACGCATTACTGCTTCACGGCGGAAATAGGTGGGGTGGTGGTACTTACCCTTATACTTACCTTAACTTATTCTTGACAATAAGTTATGGCATTTAGGAATGAATATGTACAAAATACAGTATTTAAGTTAATCTAGATCGATATAACAAAAATAATATAAATAAAATAAAATAATCTATACTAATATTATAAAGAGGAAATATTTGTTTGTTTGTTTGGAAGCTACACTATCCCCGAGTGACATAGGCTATATTCTTTTTTAAAAAAAATAGGGATCCTCACTAAAACTCCAACAATGTTACAAAAATTAGAAAAATAACAATATAAAAATAATAAAAAAATGGATAAAAACAAATATTATTTAAATGAAAATAAAAATTCATTACGATAATAATAATTATTCAAACTACCTTTATAATTTTCTATTTTTAGACACCTGACGCTAATATAAGGGTAAATGTTTGTGTATTATAATTATTTATTTTGAAATTTTTGTTAATGAGCCGAGCGAAGCCGGAGTCGGCCGCTTGTATGTCAATAAAAAGTAAATAAATAATAAAAATATCGACTTTAGAGGAACATGAACGAGATCTTCTTATTCAAATTGAAATTTTGATATTATAATTTATTTAAGGTAATACCAGCTTAGGATAAAAACTCTTTAAACAGCCTTTTTGTTTAGGAGTATGGAGTTAGGCAAATGGATATAATGAAAAATTAGGTAGTTTATTAGATAGAATCTGATAGTATTCCTGTGATTGATAAAATTACGGATATATCGGTTTGTATACGTGATAAAACCCAAGAAAACACACGTTTCTCGAAGAGTGATGAACACATATGTGGTGAGTCAGTGATAAGATTTTTTTTGGATTATGTGTATGATAGTATAGTATGAGTGTAGACGAAGTAATTACGACTATAAATGGACTATAAATCTTCTACTGGTGGTAGGACCTCTTGTGAATCCGCACGGGTAGGAACCACTACCCTGCCTATTTCTGCAGTAATGCGTTTCGGTTTGAAGGGTGAGGCAGCCGTTGTAACTATACTGAGACCTTAGAACTTATATCTAAAGGTGGGTGGCGCATTTATGTTGTAGATGTCTATGGGCTCCAGTAACCACTTAACCAGGTGGGCTGTGAGCTCGTCCACCCATCTTAGCAAAAAAAAGGTGATTACAATAGAGTAAGAAATATTGTGATGACTCCGACTGGTATTAGGGTACATTTATAGAAGACTGGTTGTTCGAATTTCAAGAAAAACAAAAGGAAATATTGCATATAATATATATGTGGGATGGTATAGCGAAATCTAGTGGATATTTAGTTTAACAACAAAATATTTTATTCATTTAAAAAAAAAAAAAAAAACTATTCCTCACATTGTTATGTCAATTTTATATCTGTCATTTATATTTTCTTAATTTAAAATAAAACTAGTGTGCCAGTGTGAATTAATCAAAAAGTACCGATCTTCCCACTTATTTAATCTCTTTTTATGTCTTGATGTTCCGTACAAAAGCGATATTTATATTAAGAAGATTCTTGTCTCCAGAATCGTGAACCGAATGTACGGAATTCCGAAAATTATACGATCCATGAAAAATAAGCATTTTCAGATTTTCGATTTAGTCCCGCAAAAGCCGATAAAACATCTAAAATCCAACTGAAAGTTTATTTTTTATTTTTATTGCCAGGCAGACGAGCATACGGCCCACCTGATGGCGAGTGGTTACCGTCGCCCATGGACTTCAGCAATGCCAGGGGCAGAGCCAAGCCGCTGCCTACCGCTTAATACTCTCCACAGGCCTCGTTTGATAATATCTAAATAATGCTTATATTTTTAATCGGCGCTCACGGGAACTGTTCCGTATAATTAATTTTTATATCGTATTTACTCTTGTATATTGCTTGTTGTTTTAATCTATTTAAAATCGGTTATCTGTTTGCTATTAGTGTCTATGTAATTTAATGTAGATAATGTTTTGGTTTGCAACCCTACTCTAGGCAGACTACTTACCCGGCTGTTCTTTCGCTTATAATTTTCGGGTCCATTATAAAATTACACCCTCGAGGGCTGGTTGTTTAGGAGAATGGTTAGTGAATGCGGCTACTGTATCGAGACTTTTTTTTCGACGTTAGCATCAGCAAACTCCGGGCGTACATTTTTTCATCTCGTACGATTTTCTGGCCTTTACAACTTAGAATCTTTTTTTTATTGCATAGTTGGGTGGACGAGCTCTAAGCCCATCTGGTGTTAAGTGGTTACTGGAGCCCATGGACATCTACAACGTAAATGCGCCACCCACCTTGAGATATAAGTTCTAAGGTCTCAGTATACTTACAACGGCTGTCCCACCCTTCAAACCGAAACGCATTGCTGCTTCACGGTAGAAATAAGCAGGGCGGTGGTACCTACCCGTGCGGACTCACAAAAGGTCCTACCCCCAGTAAAAATCCTAGTATAACCAAATCAGTACCCACAGCCACAATATCTCATTAACAATGTACAACGTTTGCTATAATCGATAAGGCTAATTAATAAAACTAATTACAATAGCGATCGTTAGCGTTCGCATCTAATTGAATTCACGTACACATATAAACACAGAATTTGTAGTTTTGAGTTTTAATTGGACCGTAATTATTATCGTTCAGTTTCAATTATTGAAAGCTGTCGTGTTTAGTGCTGAGCTTATTTTCCACCGGTCTCGTATCGAGGTTAACGAGTTGACAGGCCGCCTGGTGGTAAGTGGTTCTCGATCATGGACATCACTACCTGAAAGTCGATACCCATCTTTTGGTGGAAGCCCCATTACAGTACGGTGGTAATAGGTAGAATAATGGTGGACCTAATCACGTGTGTTATAATGCATATTTATAAATGGCCCCATTGTCAAGTTTAATTGATGGATGTCCCTCGTGAAGGCGGTTCTCAAATTTTTTAATTGAATTTTGTTAACAGATTCAAAAGGAAACAGAAAAAAATTACCCACATTTACACACATCTATACTAATATTAAAAAGCTGAAGAGTTTGTTTTTTTGAACGTGCTAATCTCAGGAACTACTGGTCCGATTTAAAAAATTCTTTCAGTGTTAGATAGCCCATTTATCGAGGAAGGCTATAGGCTATATAACATCACGGTAAGATCAATACAAGTGGAGCACCAATAAATAATGTTTCAAAATAGGGGTTTAAATAGCTCCTTAACATTCTATAATTCAAAAATATTTTCACTTTCTACATAAATGAAGTGGGGTGGGGGGGGGTGGGTAAAATTTAGCGTTATGCCGAAGTAACTATTCCACGCGGACGGAGTCGCGGGCAAAAGCTAGTTTAATTATAATTGTATACTTCTTACTGATTTTTAGCGGTTCTTAGCAAAAGGGAAAAGTACTGTTTTTTGGCTTCCGTATTAAAAAAATACGTTTCTTTTTGTTTTGAATGGATGATCCATTCGTCCTATGAAACGTTGTATTTTTATTGATCTGTGGATGAATTGCGGACGTGGATCGTGAGGACGAAAGTCGTGGATGGAGTTGGTTACGGCCCTCGGACATGAGGAGCATGACTGGAGGTGGAGGAGGATGAGTTTGGGGTCCGCCGCATAATGGCGACACTCATGAGATTAGCAGAAAACATCAGTGGTATTATAATGAGGCATTAACAAGTGACAAGGGAATTTAAAACGCTACCTACCAGTAAAAAATATATTATGCATTTACATGTCATTAATGACCGTGGCTTTGTTTGTTTGATTGTTCACATCGGGCATAATACCATCAGTGGATGGTGACATGCCAGTAGTTACAATGAAACCCATTTCTGCTTCACGGCAGGCTGGTGACAATCGTGCGGGCCCATAAGACACCTTAAGATCAGTTAAAAATACATATTATTATATAAAAGGCTACGAAACGAAGCGATTTCGATGAACTCTTCGGTTGGTCTACCGGGTGATCCTCTAACTATTAAATTATAAAACAATGTAGGTATGTGTGTATTTAATTATAATCTAAGACTCGAGAACCGTTAGCCCAATTAAAATGAAACTTTGTACACATATAAAGGGCAACATGACCACTTCGACGAAAATAGTTAGGTTTTTTTTTTATTGCCCTTGTAGGCAGACGAGCATACGGCCCACCTGATGGTGAGTGGTTACCGTCGCCCATGGACTTCAGCTATGCCAGGGGCAGAGCTAAGCCGCTGCCTACCGCGGTTAGTGTCGAATAGGTGGTTCTGGTGACAGTGATTTTTATCTTTTGAACTGTAAGTAGAATTGATATGGTGCTTTATTTACGTAGTAAAAACGATAGATTTTTCTAGGTAAAGCGCAGCGCACCGGGCACCAGCTAGTATTTTATAAAAGGAATTGCTTGCTAAGGTTTCCTTGTACCGTACATAATTGCATTATTTACTCGATGCATACATAACCTAAGCCTTACAAGTTTTGTTTACAGGTCATGTAAGTATAGTATTTGCATTGAATACTTTGTTCAAATGGGTCAGTTTTTTTAAAGCAAGTATATTTATTTGTAATACACATATTCTATTCTTCGTATATTGGTGGCAGTATAACCTCCACTGTGTGGACCGTGAGATTTGGGGTCTCAATTTCAGATATATGTATATTAAACTAGCAGACCCGGCCACACGTTGCTGTGGCTAAGGTTTTTGTTTCTTAATAGCACGTGGCCGGCTACGCTAGCACCAAAAATTAACAAAGTCAGAACAATAGGATTTCACTGTCACAAAAATTTTCACTTATACTTTATAGCCTCAGAAACACGTGGTGTTTATGCCTTTAAATTGTAGCTTGTGTGAAATGTTGGTATTTTTAATACAGCGCCATCTATGAGACATTAATGTCAGATAATATTACAATTGTCTGTAAAAACTGATTTAAGGTGCCATCTCTTTTAGACTTATGAGACTTACAATTAATAACAATAATCAACATAAGAAATCGTTTTATTGTTAATTATTAAATATTGCGACCATGGATCGAAATAAAACCATCCTATGGCCTAAGTTAGAACAAAACAAATATTTAAAAAAAAAGAAAATCAAAATCCGTTCAGTAGTTTAGGTGTTCTTTGCGGACAAACAACGTGGCGTTTAATTTATATATATTAAGATGATTTACTATTGCATTGCATTAATGGACATAACAACCGTTGGACGATACAGTCGAGACTCCAACAATGAGGTCTAAAGGTCGCAGCTTTAACGGTATATGGATTGGCTGCATGTGAAATTTTGGAATACTTAATTAAGAGTAAGTTAGTACGTCCGTTAGTAAAAATAGTTGAGAACCATTGTTCTAGTTTATAGAATGCTATATAATATCATCTGGGCTGTCTGGCCGCGAATAAGAGAAAAGCGGATTAAGAAAAACCTTATACACTTATATGGGACATTAATGCTTCTCAAATGTTTTACCCCGCCACGTGGATTCTATTGGATAGCAAAGGCAAAAGTTCGATTGGCAGTCCCGGTCGGTACTTGTGTTAAATATTAAAAAAAAAAAATATATTGCCTAAATGGCTGGACGTGCTCACGGTGTTAAGTAGTAAACTACATCGTAAATGCCGCCACTCATCTTGAAAGAAGATTTCTAAAGTCTCAGTTGTAACAGTACAACGGCTGCCCCACCCTTCAAACCGAAACGCATTATCCCACCCTCTGGGACACCCTCCGGATTGTCTAAGGAGTATAAAATCCTAGACTGAGACCCCTAAGTGTCAAACGTTGAACGTTCACCAAAATTGCCAAAACTATGTACCGTAGGTTGGGGCAACCGGGACCCTTTCCTAATCCAACACAAATTTTTAATGGTTTTTCTTAGGGTAATACATCGATTCGATGGGGTAATACCAATAAAATTGAGATTAAAATGGTTCCGAAGGCTTAAATTTTTATATAGGATGTGTTATTATAGATAGTTCATTACAAAATATACACAAAAACTGAAAAAACTAGCTTGACCCGATTCACATTGGCTTTGGAGTGAATCAGGTTACGTATGGGGACAATAGAGTTTTTCGATAGGGCTGGCACTATTTAGTTATTAGGTAGGTACCTAACTTTAGGTAATTAACTTTTTATATCTTTAATGAGTTACAAAACTTTGATGAGTAAATCATACTATTTAATATTCTTAAACACTAAATAAAAATAATTTTCAGTTCAACAAAGTTAAATCTAACAACTCAACATAAGTATTGTGACATCCCAGATTGATCCCTATTCAAACTCTAGTCTATATTCCCCCAAATCTACTGTATTGAAAGATTTTGTAAATTTTGATACTTTATAATTTCTTAGAAGAAAATTACACTGTAGGTACTTGTACTGGCATTTTGTATGTGCTTTCAAAGTTATAAAACACGAACAATCTCGAGCACTGTGATGTTTACATTCAAATTTCAACACAGCATCGGTATTAAGTAATAAACCTTCAAACGCCTTTGTTAAATACAAAGAGATAAATTTTCTTAAGTTTAAATTTTAATGCAAAATCCTCCTTGGGTAGAACAGAATAAAGCTTCTAGTTGTAAGTCAAGGAGTTTAGTGTGTAAAGAAAAACGAAGGAACAAACAAAATAACTTTCCTAATTAAAATTTCACCGCCCACTGGCAACCGTGTCAGAGTTGAAACAAAAAGAAATGCCTTTTCACGGACAGAAGATAATTCCCGCCCGTTGATAAAGTCGGAACGGCTTTGTTGAGGCAGCTTCCCGGGATTGTGATTTTTTGGAACGAAGTTCCTTATGGGACGATGCGGAGGGGTACCCTAACCGGCAAAAAACGTCCGTTACTGGTGGTAGGACCTCTTGTGAGTCCGCACGAGTCTGCCGTGAAGCAGTAATGCGTTTCGGTTTGAAGGGTGGGGTAGCCGTTGTGACAATACTGAGACCTTAGAACTATATCTCAAGGTGTGTGGCGCATTTACGTTATAGATGTCTATGGGCTCCAGTAACCACTTAACACCAGGTGGGCTGTGAGCTCGTCCACACATATAAGAAATAAAAAAAATAAAAAAAAGTAAGATTTTTATTTTTAAACACAAGGTAAAGTCACACACGGTCATTTAGCCCTAAACTAGGATTTTCCGCACTCTGTATTCCTTTGAAACCGGCGACAGACAAACATACTTGTATACGTTTTAAAATATACACATATACATAAATCGCACATACGGTGCTTTAATAGTCTAGTCAACAAGTTCAAAAACGTGTTAAATAGACATAAAGCTCCTAAAAATATGTACGATAGCTCATTGGATGCGGAATGATGTCTACAAAAATGTTTTTTAAGGGCTTATTAGCACATAAAAAATTGCGATTGTTATAAACAAAATAAGATTTAAAAAAAAAGGAATTTGGTTTTTCCTTAATAATTTCTAANCAATCCCGCCTCCGTCGAGTGAGGGCCAGGGAGGCGGATCTCGCCCAAGCCCTGGCCCTCTAAGTGTTTCGGGTCCCCCTCACATGTCGGTCTGGGGACCGGCGAGGGGGGCCTAAGAAGACGACGTGCAAGCTGCTCTGCACGCGTTTTACGCAAGAGCATCCGGGTGATGGAAGGCCGGCTATCCTCGACTCACGCTGGTTCTGGTCCAGCGGGGTATTCCGTAGGATAGCTCACTCTAACCGGCGCCATCTAGGCGGGCTTCGGATAGCCTGCCGACCGAGAGGGCTGGTGGTCATGGCGCCGACGACCGCCGGTCTGGCGTCCCGAGGGGGAGGGTGATAGGAGAGATGTGCTCCGCACTAAACGCTTCACTTTCCCCCCTCTGCCTCTTCATGAGTTCTGTCTCATGCGAGGTTTGGACGTTGGTTGTTGAGCGACAGGAGGTTTTAGTCAGTTCAACTCTGACATGCCCCGCCCTCCATCCCCAGTGGCGGGCGGAAGTCCGGCGATTTCCTCCTGACAAAAAAAAAAAAAATCATTTCATTTTGGTAGGAAATTACAAATTGTGTTGCTCGGTGGCTCTGACACAGCGCTCAGAATATACGGATCAAATACGGATAAAAACTTACTTCGAGACCATCAACCAAATATGAATGAAATTAGAAAGAAGTATATGTTTCATATTGTCCCTGGTCACTTCTAACGAAACAAACTGACCTTTTAATTTATTGACGATCGAATACTTTCGCAAATTTAATACTTTTCCTTACGATGAAACGATTTGTCATCGATCGATCGCCTCTCTCTATCTGATAGGGTGGACTAGCGGCTATAGCAATTAATTAAAACGTAAAAAATACTTGAAAAACATTGTGTTTACTTGTATATAAGAAAATATAATATTACATAATGACACCGCACATCAAAAGTAGAAAGATCATAATTCAAATGTAGTGCATCACAGACACGTGATACGTGGACAGCATCACGACCTTCCAACACTATCAACACGCTGATACCGCGGAACAGAAGTATCGCATAGACTATTGAAAAAGAGTTTGTAACCGACTGAATCAATAAATGCGGTGTTTTTAATTCACAAGTCACTTGAAATGAAACGCTAATTGAAGCTCAAGAAGTCTAAATCGACACAGCCGCTGCGTCACTCAATACAGCGTTCACAAATGTATAACATTTAAATACACAATTATCTGATAACTTTCAACTATATGGTGTTGAAACTATAATGTGGTTTCCAAACTAGAACTGACCTCGGCAACAATAGTATGATCTCTCTCATAAACCCAGGAGTCGCATGTCAAGGTCTCGTTTGCATGAAAGCTGCCTGGGCCACAGCCACCGCCAACAGGTCGGAGCCGGTCGCATCGCCCCCCGGACTCGGGGAGAGCCCAGACTCCCCAAAAATCGGTGTCGAATTCTGGCGGTGACACTTCACATTCTGGTACTTTACATCTGTAAAAGAAATATAGCCATGAGCCAGTAATGATTTAAGAACGACCCGCAGGCCACGTCGGGTATCTAGGTAAGACCACTAATTCGCTGGGTATTGCACAGAGGTCCGTCTCTAACTCAACAAGTCCCTTACCTACATTGGATACCCGTTGATCCGTATGCAGCATAAAACGGGCACCGCGCACAGTCGCAGGGAACAACAGAACAAAACTGGCGTAGTACCTGAAGCGATTCAGGTACCACGCCAGCAAGCCATACCATAGCAAGTTTGTCTTGATCACGGACTAATTACCGGACATGAGATATATTCACGAACTTTTTCACGTTCGAAAGTGATGCGTTTTTTAGTTTTCCAGTGTGCTTAGTGCGAGTTTTTAACGTTCTAGATAGCGTAAAAGTCAAATCGCAGCCGAGTCGTTGTCATTCCGCCACACAACAGTCAGACGTTCCGATCGGGAGGGTGGCACATCATTTTGTGAATGGAACAGAGACTAGAATGTCTTACGGAATAGAACGTCTTCAACGAATTGAATGTCTTGGAACGAAGACTAGAATTGATATTTAGTGCCCGAGTTTGCGTTCGACGTCATTAGGTTGAATTTAGCGCTTAACATCAGGTGGTCCGTGAGCTCTTCAACTTTTGATAGCATTCGCAGTGAGTGCGTGATCACCGTTATTAATTAATTTTCACTTGTATTGCTGTAGCAAAGTAGGTATTTAAATCAGCAAGACTTAATCATTATGATCTACTAATATCAAGGTCATCGCGGCGTCCTTCCTCACGTGCTCAAATTAATATACAAAACGTGTTTGAGCTTCTATTTAACCATTAGGCGCCAGGACCGCGCATTGGTCATCACGTTAATACTTTTTACGTACGAATCCTTACGGAGACAGACACACCCAAAAATATTTTTCCATCTCTCTCTTTAACACAAGTTTTAGAAGAGAATGGACTACTCCTCATCAGTTACCCGCAGTTCGTAGGACTTTTCGTATTCCTCTGGATTACGCAACCTTCAACCATACGCCACGAGCGTGCTGCCGCTGGGCCACAGGGGAACATTCGTATAATTTGTCGAAATCATTAGGATTATTTTCTGTACCAAACAAAAACTGCAAGGATCAAATTTGTACGTTCAACATTGAATTAGAATAGTGTAGCTCAGCCCCGCGGGTCTGTAGACAATTCCCGCGGGGCTGAGGGCTGGCTGGAGTGCTCTGTGTCTTTGGCATACACATATAACCCACTGAGTTTCTCGCTGGATCTTCACAGTGGGTTGTAATCCCGATCCGGTGGTAGATTCTACGAAGCACTGATTTGCTAGGGCTAGTGTTGCAAACTTTTTCAAGTTGAGCCCGTGAGCTCACCAACCCGTCCGGGCGTTGCTGGAATAGCCTCTCAGGCTACCAGCGAACAGGTAGGGGAAAATACTTAGTCTGGCCATAAATACTGTTACAATGAAAAAATAAAATAAAAATCTATTGCAAATAACATTTATATACTTTTACAGTGTGTTAGTTTAATACATAAATATAAAACAATTTAAAGTATAAAAAGCTTATTCGAAGTGGTCTCCATTGGCTGCAATACAGTCCTTTAAACGTTGAGGCTATACGCAAGAGAGTGTGTGCGAGACACATATGCATATGAGGCAGCCAGTGCCAAAGTTTCCTAAGCTTATCATAGTTAGTATGGAGATAATGAGATGGGAATTAACTTCTCACTGCTTCGTAGGCAAAAACAATATCTACGCAGGAAAATAATGTTAACAAAGCCCTCTGTGCTTTATGGGTGAGACTAGGGATAAGCCGGTTTTGCATCAAAATTTATTATGTTTTAAATAAATTGCAATGTATAAGCGCGAATATGGAAAATTGTGTGTTAGGCCACTTTTGGCTGACGGTCTCATATCATGGCAGCACACGCATTGCATCCATTTTTTTTCTCAACAAATATGTTTTACCTTTTTTATTAGTTGTAAAAAATTAAGTCTGGTTGTAAACTATTAAAATATTATTATACAATAATCTATAAATCGACCGTACAACACACGATTCCCTATATCTATTTAAGAACACAAATTATGTTTTATGTTTTCATATAGGTAAGGAAATATCGGAACACACAAACTGGCAATACTGATTTGATCAGTAGATATGATGAGGAAGCTCATAGGGAAGTAGGTGCTAAGTTCCTTATCATCAGCGTCGCAACGTAAACAATGAGATGTTTTTGTAACCTTTGACAAAAATCGGAGCACACTTCCTTCCTTGATCAATTTTGTATGAAAACTAACTTAATTACGATTGTAATCGAGTCGACGGCGCCTTCTAGTGTAGGTTGGCATTTGTTGTTCTGTCGGTGTTGCGCTCACTTAACTCCTCCTGTACAGCTAAATCGTTTTTGATTTGTTGGGTTCTAGCCAATGAATAGATAAAACCTTGTATAATTAAGGCTAAATAAGGGACAATAGATAGCGCTGCAATGGATATCTAATTTTTAGGGTTTTTTCACGGCAGGACATCTGTTAACCCGACTAGTTTAACATAAATAGTAATTACAACGGAACTTTAACAAATCTGCAGAGATTCAATTATGTTGTTTAAGTGAAGTCAAATAAAACAATGTTTAATGTTCGTTAAGTGACTGTGATGTTCTAATTGAATGACCGTCGAGAACAGAGGCACTTGTTACCATACAAATATGTAGAATACCTACTTGGTGGGAAGCGCTACATTTGTGAAAGAAAGTATAGTATTGCAACATACTGTATGTTATAAATTGTATAGTAAAATTATATATCGAGAGTGAAGGACTTTGAATGTTGGGATTTCACTTCAGCAGTTCTCAGCCGATCGCTAAGAAAGCTTACGTGCACGCTGTCAGAGCACAGGCCGGGAAGCTTTCACCCAAAAAATGATATTTACGAAAGATAGCTTTTTTCTGCATTTTCTTTGTTTTCAAATAAAAGCTTACAAATTACTTTACTAATAAACGAATTAAACAATATACTTATGTTAGTGACAGCACAACGCCGCAGGCAACAGATAAAGCCTGTGTAATAGAATAGAATAAAAACATTATGATCAGATTTTTTTGGCAGCAGCTGCAGCAAGTGGCAAGGAGCTCTCGCGCGAGGAGCTCCCTGCCACTAAGTAGGTTCCTGGCTGATGTCCAACGCGCCGTGTGGCCCACACCGCCTCCGTGGCGAGTTGCTAAATGACGCAAGTGATCTATGATTTCCGGTAACCACTCTACATCCACACCGTTAGTTGATGAAGCTAAATTGGGTAAAAAATACTTGCAATCACAATCCATCCATCCACTTAACATAGTGTGTGGGCGAGTGAAGAATTCCATTCACATAAATCAGGTGAACGTTGATCCTAACGACGCACATCCTGCCTCCTATTGTTGCAAAACGTACGAGTCCGCATACATCTTCATAGATCAACCTTAATATGCGCCAACTCGTTTTGAAACGTGTTACAATTTTAGATGTTTTATTACTTGTCTTGGTCAACCATCATTTAAAATATTTTGAAAGTGAATCATATCTGAGAAGGCATGTAGATAAAAAGAACAGAGAAAAAAGCCCAATACATTCAAAGCGCAGTCTTAATTATAATTATATTGGGAAAAAGCAAGGTTTGTTCGTAGTAGTAGGGAACCCCAAGCGGGGATTTCGGGACTTACTAAAGCGCGGCAGATTAATATACAGGGGGATACCTTGTACCCGGCTAAGTACCTCCACCAAATATGAACCTCATAAATAAAGCCACGCGTCCAGGATAAAGGTACAGATTAGTAAAAAAAATTTATCATTAGAAAATTTCGAGCGCGTCAGATTAAAGTAGAGTGAGTTAATTACATGCTAAAAAGTGTATATTCCACTAATCTGACAATTTGAGAGTCACGTAAAGAAAGGGGAGGGCTACAAAGTTGTAAAAAGTGTTGCAAAGCAAGGCATGTGTGTGAAAAATTCCAATTAATTCTACGCAGTACTTTTTCGTTAGTGCTCTTTTAAATATGGAGAGCGATAAATATAAGCAGCATTTTCGACATATCTTACTGTTTTACTACAGCACGGGTAAAAATACTGTTCAAGCCAGAAAGAAATTAACCGATGTGTATGGAGAAGGTGTGTTGACAGTACGCCAGTGCCAGAACTGGTTCGCTAGATTTCACGGCCCGCCTGGTCTTAAGTGGTTACCGGAGCCCATAGACATCTACAACGTAAATGCCGCCATCCACCATGAGATAATAGTTCTAAGGTCTCAGTACAGTACCATGGCTGCCCTTCAAACCGAAACGCTTCACGATAGAAATAGGCAGGGTGGTGATACCTACCCGTGCGGACTCACAATACGCCCTACCGCCAGTAAAACGATGTGACATGTCTCCACATGTCGCCACAATGGTTCTAGCGTTATGATGTCCAAGAGCTCCGATAAGCACTAAGCCTAAGGTAGCCCACCGGCATCTACATACATGGAGCACAAATAAAATAAAATAAACTCGTATCTGTCTATAGTAGAATTATTTTGTTCGTGCAGTTTGGGTCATAAAACATAGCCATATAGTTAAATCAAAATGAATTTTGGTACGTTTTTCCTCTACGTGCTTCTAAACCACGGGCCGCAAGTCACTAGCAAGCTATCAACGACATTTGACTTGATTTGACCTTCAATATACCAGTTTTTCTTTTTCCATTGGATACTTAAATTTGTAATATGATGTTCTTTAAAAATAAATTGCACAGTTTCCTTCGCTAAACTGGCTATGGAATTAGATTAGTTGTACCGACCGTATACGGCTACTACTCAAGAATCGGAATCTTCTTAGCTTACGGCCTGGCCACGGGGATCGGCGGTGCGAACAGCGAAGCGGTGGGCGAGGCGACCATTCGCGCAGCACCGTTTGCAGGCCACGGGTACTCACGTTCGCCGCCGCGACTAGTAAGGAAGTCCGACAGCGAAATGTCTATATCGAAATTATCTCGATATTGCTTACAAATTAATAGTTTTTTGGTTCAGGACCTATTATTTGGAAAAGATTGTGAAGTACATGATTTGAATAAGAATCGGAGTATACCTATAGATGGAGAATTCCACAAGAAGTACGAGAAATACTTTGGGTGGCTAGACTTCCAAATAGCTGGTCTAGCTAGTATTTCAGCTATTTTATTTTTTTATTGCTTAGATGGGTGGACGAGCTCACAGCCCACCTTGTGTTAAGTGGTTACTGGAGCCCATAGACATCCACAACGTAAATGCGCCACCCACCTTGAGATATAAGTTCTAAGGTCTCAAGTATAGTTATAATGGCTGCCTCACCCTTCAAACCGAAACGCATTACTACTTCACGGCAGAAATAGGCAGGGTGGTAGTACCCACCCGTGTAGACTCACAAGAGGTCCTACCACCAGTAATTACGCAAATTATTATTTTGAAGATTTCATTTTTATCACACGATGTTATTCCTTCACCGTGGAAATCAATCGTGAACGTTGAGTGTTGTTGAGTACGTATTTCATTACAAAAATTGGTACCCGCCTGATATTCGAACACCGGTGCATCGCTCAACACGATTGCACCGGACGTCCGTTAGGCCACGACGACTTTAAAAATATAAAATAAAAAATAAATAAAAAATATAAAAATTTCGGCGTTAATTTTTCGCGGCGAAAACAACTAAACTCATTTAATCACTGCACTATTCGCCGCGACTACCGCTCGACTCCGTGGCTCGCGCCGTCCGTATTCATGCATTTGTTTTGCTCGCCCGCCGCATCGCGCGATTCGCTCGGTACATTTCGCCGGTCGCTTCGCCGGTCGCCGGTGCGCGTGGCTTGTTAGGTACATTTCTATGCGCTTGTTTTAGTCGCTAGACGCTTCGCCGTTCGCACCGCGCGAATATTCGCATCGGCGAATGTCCCGTGGCCAGGCTGTTAGAGTTATTAATGATGTCATTAAAATCACGACTTTCTCATACTTCGTACCTACTCTATTACGCACTACACACTTCCTCCAGGAACGGGAGTAACAAGTAACAATTAATTCAAATGTCAAATAGATTATACTTTCATGAAAAGGCGTGTTTAAATGAATATAAAAAGATATTCCAAGTCAAATCGATTGGCAATGTGCAGACGGAATATTGATTTCTGCAACGATCCTAAAAATAGCTTCAACGACTGGAAACCTATCTAATCTTTTTTTGTTGTTGTTTTGATGGGTGGACGAGCTCACAGCCCACCTGGTGTTAAGTGGTTACTGGAGCCCATACACACCCACACACCCCACAATCTAAATGCGCCACCCACCTTGAGATATTAGTTCTAAGGTCCCTTGCAATAATTCTAGGCTATTTTGAATAATCCTATTTTTCGATTATCCTACGATGTTATTTGCCTAGTGGTGGCGGTCCGGGGTCGCTGCTACTATCGCTAAAAAGGCGACAAACAAATAGGCAGACATAGATTTTCATTAAAACAAAGAATCTTCTGTGATATTTATAACAGAACCCCTCTAAACACTTGGTTTATGTTTAGGATGTGTTTGAGCGAGGTCTGGAGTAGACCCGAGCTGAGGGTGGCGTTGTAGTCAGATTTCAGGTTATTTATTTATTATCAGAGCAAGACAAGACCCCATTGGTATGTTTAAATGATTATACATTGTCATTATAACTATAACATGGTCAGGAACGACAGGCTCTCTGCTCGTGGTAGTGGTACCGTCATTTACTATAGAAGAGCCCTGCATTGCGTCCCGCTCGATCCTCCCGCGCTCGCTAATATCGAAGCATCAGTGTGCCGAATCTCACTGACGGGACACGCACCGATCGTTATCGCGTCCGTTTATCTTCCACCGGATAAGATCGTTCTAAGCAGTGATATCGAGACGCTGCTCGGTATGGGGAGCTCTGTCATTCTGGCGGGCGACCTAAATTGTAAACACATCAGGTGGAACTCACACACCACAACTCCGAATGGCAGGCGGTTTGACGCATTAGTCGATGATCTCGCCTTCGATATCGTCGCTCCGCTAACCCCGACTCACTACCCGCTAAATATCGCGCATCGCCCGGATATACTCGACATAGCGTTATTAAAAAACGTAACTCTGCGCTTACGCTCGATCGAAGTAGTTTCAGAGTTAGATTCAGACCACCGTCCCGTCGTTATGAAGCTCGGTCGCGCTCCCGATTCCGNACCGGAGTAGAGTTCATCCATACTACCTGGAGCCACTGCGGTCATCCACAGTGCGTTTCCAGAGATCTTTTTTGCCACGTACCATCCGGCTATGGAATGAGCTCCCCTCCACGGTGTTTCCCGAGCGCTATGACATGTCCTTCTTCAAACGAGGCTTGTGGAGAGTATTAAGCGGTAGGCAGCGGCTTGGCTCTGCCCCTGGCATTGCTGAAGTCCATGGGCGACGGTAACCACTCACCATCAGGTGGGCCGTATGCCCGTCTGCCTACAAAGGCAATAAAAAAAAAAAAAAAGATTACCTACTTTCTAATATCAGTCCCACAGTAGTACCAAACCAGTAGACGCAACTCGAAGAACTACTCCCAAGAAGCATATAATTTTACGTCTTAATCACCTTACAATATTAATGCAAATTTCTACAAAGTGCGAGCACTATTTTTTGCCATAAGCAAAAGATTCTTCTAACACCCTGTCAATNCCATAATTTATTCAAATTTTTAAATTGTTATTTAATACTATAAAAAAATTATTTTAGGTGATATACCGGCTTTTTAGACGGCGCGCCTATGCCGTAACGACCTCGCGGAGCGCTATTTTCAGCGTTAAAAAAAAATTATAAATAATAGAGATAGAATTCCGGGAGTTGGGATTTTTTTATTGGAAATTTCCTCCTCTTTCAGGATCTTTTTTCAAAATTCCTTAAATATCATTATTTTAGAAATTATTAAGGAAAAACCAAATTCCTTTTTTTTTAAATCTTATTTTGTTTATAACAATCGCAATTTTTTATGCGACCTTAAAAAACATTTTTGTAGACATCATTCCGCATCCAATGAGCTATCGTACATATTTTAGGAGCTTTATGTCTATTTAACACGTTTTTGAACTTGTTGACTAGACTATAAAGTCACTTACGCAATTTTTGTTAAAACTGAACTATATAGAAAATACATTTTTTAATAGTTATTAGTGAGACGAGAAATATGTTTGCTTTTACTGATGAATTTTGTAGTTTAAATATTAACATTTTATTTCTATAGCCTAGCAGAACTATATAAGAATTATATAATAAGATGTTGAATTTTCTAACGTTTCTCCTTAAAAACTACATAATTTGTATAAGTGACGTTATCGCACCGTATGTGAGAAATATTAAACACCCTGACAAAGTATGTACAAGCTAATTTTTTCATCGCACGAACGTTTTTCCGATACGGGAATCGAACTCATGACCTTCGCAATTAGGAGCGCTAATTACCGCATCACCGAGTCATTCAATTATATCAGTTATTATATATTTTTTTTGAAAACAAATTATCAATAAATGTTAGAAGCTAAAACCACAACATAATTTTGACTTCTGCTATACCCTTAGTAACCAAGTCATAACCAAGGCATTTTTAACCAAACGGCTTGTTCGGTTAAAAACGAAAAAAATTCACTAACGAAATTACTATTTTAAAAAAACTACATAAAATTTCAAAGAACGTTTAAGATGTCTGTCTCGTTTGTAATAAAAAAAAAAAGATAAAATGTTCGTGTTTGAGATGTACTGGTAAGATTGACACTCACGTGAAAACGCGTGACACTCTTAACACATCAAAGGTATACGACGAAACTTTACAGTAAAATTATGAAATAAAGCTACTTATGCACGCGGCTTTTTAAGATTTGTCTGACGACTATAGGAAAACAATCTAAATATTAAGATGCTTCCAATCAAACTAACAAATCATGAGGAAGATGCTTACTCTGCTGACCGTACTAAAACCGCCTCACACTCCGACTGTTGCTTATATATATCAGAAATATTTATTTCGCTAGGTATTTGCCTCATGTCAGAAGGGTATATCGAGGAAATGCCCCCATTGACTGTGAAGCAGTTACGGATACAACACGCTTTCTGTTTCTCTGTCTGTCATACCATTAGTATCTTATGTGTCTTTCTTAGCCATTGTGATTCTTCGCAGAAGGTCGGATTTCGCCCCACTATTGCCTTAGTGTTTGGGAAACGTCAATTTAAACTATTGGGTGTTGAACCTTTTTTTTGTACCGGAGAAAATCATCGGATGTGGTTATGTCCGAGTTGAACGTCACCAAAAACTCCTGCTGCTGACAGCTGGCGCCCGACCCCGGACCGGGTCGGAGCCCAGTTGAGGCCATTGGGACAGCGGGACAAAGTTGACGCAGAGCATATTACAACCATCCTGCCGTCCCTCAGACGCCGGACCAGCGGCGGCCGGCGACACGACCGGCGGTTCCCTCGTTAGGCGAGACGGGAGCTCGCCTTGATTTGATGGCGTCGCGCTGTACATTCTCCCGGAACGGTTGGGGGGCTTCTTATCACGGGCGAGCGTATCAAGCACTCCACCCCACGCCTGATTCCCTTTCCACGCAAAGCGGGTGTAGCCGGAAGCTCTTAGGGGGCCGAGTCACGGATGGGACCCCAGTCGCGACCCCCTGCTCGGCGGCGGCGTACTGAGGAGAGCTTTGCCTCACTCGTCTGTCGTCTCTTTCCACGAGATGGTGCACTCTCAGTAGTCGAGTATAGCCTTGCGGGACTCGTCGCCGCCAAGCTCCCTGGTGTCGATACACCAGGGAGCGACAAGTCCGGTCCTATCTTTGCGACCAGGACATGACGCTGCACTTCCCAAGCGGGGCCGACAGCGAGCGTGTAGTTCGCCGTATCCAGGTCGTGTGCACAATGGTGTCAGCTCATCGAAGACTCAGCTCCCACCCGTGTAGGTACTTCCCGAAGCATCCGTGCCCGGTCAGCACCTGCACCAGAAGAAAGGTGAGGAGTCTTCCGCCACGATTCACCCAGTCATCAAAGACCGGTTAAGCCGTCTCGACGTTCGGTAGAGCCCACGTGGTAGCGTTGAACATAGAGCGTTTTAACTCTACACGTTATCTCTACTAATATTATAAAGAGGAAAGATTTGTTTCTTTGCTTGTATTGAATAGGCTCCGAAATTACTGAACGGATTTGAAAAAATCTTTCACTGTTTGGAAGCTACACTATTCCCGAGTGACATAGGCCATAATCTTTTTTGAACAAAAATAGGGATCCTCACTAAAACTCCAATAGTGTAACCCAAGGTGTAAAAAAATTACCTAAAATATTCTTTTCGTCGCGTGCCCTGCGAAAACTATTGATGATATAATAAAATAATGCAGTACGACTTTGTAGAACACATTATTATTTACAAAAAGTGTCACGACAGCATAACTAACTATTACAGTTACGCCGCAATAAGTGTTCTTATATTTAAAAAAATAAAACAACGTCAAATATCGTTAATTTTTTTTGTTAAAGACCCGAGGAGAGCCGGAGCGTGCCGCTTGTTATAGATAAAGAGCAACCGAGTGAAGGACGCTTCAGAACCATGGCTCGCCACAAATTCATATTCAAACTGCGTTTGTGTAATAATAGATGGTATTCTTAATCTCCTTGAAGCATAGTAATTAAATGTAACGTAACACATTAAGATAACCGCCTGGTGTACCCAAGAATCAGATCATTTGCTAATTTCAACAAGATGAGGTTACGATTATAGTTTAGATACGGAAGACAGCAGAGAGGCAGGCTTGCTGTGTTGAATTTTTAATCACTGCTACTTGTGTAATGCGTACATAGCTGTCATCTTCAAATACCGGCTGGCTCGTTAGTAATAATTACTGTATGTATTTATTTTTATACGCAAAAAAAACCCGGGACCGTATCATTTGTGTATTCATTAAAAATAAATATCGACCACACTCTGGATATTTTTTATTGAACATTATGCTGAAATGATTAGATATGATTCTAGGTGTAGTTTTTAAAGTCAAATGGGAACCTTTATTATTTTCAAAAAGTTTTCAAAAACTTTCAGTCGCCTGTCCTAGTGAAACTGGAAAGGATTCGGGCCACCAGTAATCCTTCCGTACTAAAAGAAACTCCCCTTACCTGATAACAACTTCTCTCAGCTCAGATTCTGAGTTCGCTCTACGAACCTGCCTGACGGTGAAGGCTTCCTGACCACCTCCAAAAATGACTTCATTTTAAGCTACAAAATATTGCAGTTTTTATACTCAAAAAATATATATATATTTTTTTTGTTTTTTTTTGCTTAGATGGGTGGACGAGCTCACAGGCCACCTGGTGTTAAGTGGTTACCGGAGCCCATAGACATCTACAACGTAAATGCGCCACCCACCTTGAGACATAAGTTCTAAGGTCTCAAGTATAGTTACAACGGCTGCCCAACCCTTCAAACCGAAACGCATTACTGCTTCACGGCAGAAATAAGCAGGGCGGTGGTACCTACCCGCGCGGACTGACAAGAGTCACATAATTGACAATACATGTCGGTAAAACTGGAGTAAATCGAATAAAACGTCTAAGCAAAGAACACAATTCACAGACAATCAGCATATTAACTAATTTATGCACGCATTTAGCGCTGGTGTTCATGGAAAAACAAAAGTCCTCATTCAGTATTCCACCGGGCATTGTTGAAAATAAAACAGGAACATAAATGCAGCTAGAACTCGCCAAGGGAAATATGTACGTTGGAATTAAACTATTGTCCGGAGTCGCTTGTAATGAGGACAGTCAAACGGGCAAAAATGTTTTAAAAATGTCTTTTGTGTTTGAAAGTGGTTACATTTTTTTACGCCATCTATTGTTTTATTTGTGTCGGATTCAACTATGAACTAGATTTGCGAGCAATATAAAAATATCTGTTAAATAACAAGTAATTTTTTTTATTGCTTAGATGGGTGGACGAGCTCACGGCCCATCTGGTGTTAAGTGGTTACTGGAGCCCATAGACATCTACAACGTAAATGCGCCACCCACCCTGAGATATGAGTTCTGAGGTCTCAGTATTGTTACAACGGCTGCACCATCCTTCAAACCGAAACGCATTACTGCTTCACGGTAGAAATAGGCAGCGTGGTGGTACCTAACCGTGCGGATTCACAATAGGTCCTACTACCAGTAATTACGCAAATTATAATTTTGCGGGTTTCATTTTTATTACACTATGTTATTCCTTCACCGTGGAAGTCAATCGTGAACATTTCTTAAGTACGTATTTCATTACAAAAATTGGTACCCACCTGCGGGATTCGAACACCGTTGCATCGCTAGATACCAATGCACCGGACGTCTTATCGTTTAGGCCACGGCCTTCATATAGTTTTAAGTGCGATTTGAAATATTAGGCTTACGGCCAACGCCTTTTTGACAACACGTTCCGTTGGACACGGCTTATACAACTTATTTTTTCCCTACCTACCTATTCGCTGGTATCTTAAAGGGCTATAATAAATACGCGCGCACGGGTAGGTGAGCTCACTGGCTCAACCTGAGAGAATTTGCTAACACTAACCCTAGCAAGAGCAGTGCTTCGCAGAATCTACCACCGGATCGGAAACGCGACCCACTGAGAAGATTCGGCGAGAAACTCATTGTCTATGGTAGAGAATCAATGATGCTGTACTGCTGCAGTCCTCGAAGTGATTTAGAAATATCTAAACTTGGATGATTTTAAACTTGCGAGGTTATTTACATCTGACATTTATTCAATATGTTGCTCTGTAAAAACAATGTTGTCTATTTTGTTTATTTCAGTAACATTGATTACTACATACTATTACTACAAAAACCCGTAAAAACAAAGAAAGGACACTTAAAATGTATTGTTAAAATAAAATAGTTCAAAACATTTTTGTAAATTCATATTTTTTCATCTCTGTTCTGTTTTATTGACAATCTACATAAATCGAATTGCTTTATAAAAAGCGCAAATGCGGAAAAAAACACGTTAAAGGAAGTCTGCTTTCTTTACACATTACACACACATACACACACAGACACAGACACACACACACACACACACTACAATATAAATTAACAGTGTCTCGCCATGTTTTATTTATTTATTTGGTGTCTTCCTGATATTTCAGTGGTGTTTCAAACGCTGCGACCGTGGAAATTATCCTGGTCTTGTCACCGGTTGGAGCTCTGTACAAAATTTTCACAATAAATCCTTTGAAACGATATAAATCGCGTGACAAGAATTTCAATGAGTGAATTTTCTTTATGAATATTTTTTCTCGGAATCCTCGATCGATTCGATAATAATTGGTTCTTATAAATGATAATTGATCATTCTGCTTTGCTACAGAGTTATTATATTTTCTAAGTAATTCCTTGTGTAGAGATGTTATCGCAAATGCTGTTCCAAAAATTGTTTTATTTGAAAATTCGAATTTTGGTATGATTTTCATTGGAGTATTTGTTGCATTTTTTTTTATTGCTTTGATGGGTTGACGAGCCCATAGCCCACATGGTGTAAAGTGGTTACTGGAGCCCATAGACGTCTACAACGTAAGTGCGCCACCCACCTTGAGATATAAATTCTAAGGCCTCAGTATAGTTACAACGGCCGCCCCGCCCTTCAACCGCATTACTGCTTCACGGCAGAAATAGGCAGGGTGGTGGTACCTACCCGTGCGGATTCACAAGAGGTCCTACCATCAGTAATGGATGAACGACTGCTCACCTGGTGTCAGGAGGATATTTCTAGCAATAAAAAATAGAAATTATAGATGAGACTTGAAATATTTGTATTTAATTTATCTCATACTAAGCTACATCCACTATACTACGAGTATAATACGTTCTAACATACGTGACTAATGCTCTCTAACGAAATACACAATGGTAAGATACACACGCATAAAGACCCTAGGATTAAGAAACCTCACCTTGGCACACTTTCTAGCACACTCACTATATCAAAGCGCTGAGACTTTTGGGACCGCATTTAGATTTTAAGTTGAGTGTTTAATATTTCTGGCTTGATCGCGGTATTTTTGGTCTGGTTGTTAACCTACTACAACAGCGTTTGGTCTTGATTGTGGTTCGATATCAATTTCTTCATTAAAATATATTTGGCTTAAATAATTATAGTTAGTTGTTCTTATTGTTACGCTGGTAAGAGTAACACCATCTATCGCCGAATATCGAAGGGTCTAGTAGCGCCCAGAACGCTCGAGAAGTACAACGCCATCTATTGACAGATAGCGGAAACTACTACTAGAGATGTGTAGAATATTCTCGATAATTCTAGGGATAAGGTATCAACTATAAAAGCGTTGTAGAGATGGCACGCAGTCAGTCAGTAATCGGAACTACTCGAAGCGAAACAGCGAACGGATCACCTGAAGCGAAGCAGAACAAGCGAATCAAGAGTTTTAAAGTGATTGTGAAGTGTTTATGTGTTGAATACAGTTTTTAAGTTGTACTTTGGTGAACTTTTATTTATCCCGAACCCCAGCGCGTAACATTATCTTCGTTTCTAGAAATAACACAAGAGAAAAATGTATCCAGCAGTTGAAGTGTAGTTCTTTTTTTTATTTATTTATCTCTGGTCATCACGTTGGATTAATATAGTTTTGAGAGAAAAAAACATGCCACCCTAACTCATGGAAATGCGTTCATTCAGAATAACAATTATGAAACAAAGTTGCAGGAGCATTCCGTGAAAACTGTCTCCTCGGATTTTAAACATTATCTTTACGTTGGTCACGTTAGGCACTCAAAAGTTTCCGAAAAGTTACCCTGTCATAAGGGTCATAATATTTAGTATAAATTTCAAGCGATTTGAATAAATTTGGATGTGGTATTTAGTTTTTGAAACGTTAAAAATGTAAACGCTCTAACTTTTCCTTAGCTGCTTACCTTTTTTGGCTTAGAAACAATTTTATTCATCACTCAAAGTTATTTGAGTTGTTTTTTCACATGTCCATTTATTTCCTACGCTATTCATGTGTAGATTAATTTAAATTTTACCAAAATTATTTTTCAACGGCTTCTTTAAACTAGTACGGCACTTTATTTCTTGTATGAAATAGCGTCCGACTGTGCCTCGATCTGTTTGGGGTCTTTAAATTTTTTGTACTACGCCTTTTTTTTTTGTTGCTTAGATGGGTGGATGAGCTCACAGCCCACCTGGTGTTAAGTGGTTACTGGAGCCCATAGACATCTACAACGTATATGCGCCACCCATCTTGAGATATAAGTTCTAAGGTCACAAGTATAGTTACAACGGCTGCCCTACCCTTCAAGCCGAAACGCATTACTGCTTCACGGTAGAAATAGGCAGGTACCTACCCGCGCGGACTCACAAGAGGTCCTACCATCAGTAATTACGCAAATTATAATTTTGTGGGTATGGTTTTTATTACACGATGTTATTCCTTCACCGTGGAAGCCAATCGTGAACATTTGTTGAGTACGTATTTCATTACAAAAATTGGTACCCGCCTCGAATTCGAACACCGGTGCATCGCTTCAACACGAATGCACCGGACGTCTTATCCTTTAGGCCACGACGACTTCAAAACCTTAACCAGAAAGAACTAAATTTACCGTATCACAAATCCGAACACGTTTTGTTATTCCTGGTAATCGTGGTAACTCACAGGTATAACTTTTCGGAGTGAGACCGCAGACGCTGCGGCACAAATGAACCAGTTGGCACGGTGATACTATTGTTTCAAACCTGATGTTTTACCACTTAATACGCAGCGCTTATTGTTAAGCAAGCTTTTGAGCGGTAGACTATATTTTCCTAGCATTTAGTTATCGCATCGGATTAAAAAAAAAAGATATCTATATCTATATATATAAAAATTAATTGCTGTTCGTTAGTCTCGCTAAAACTCAACGAACGCCCGCCCGATTTGGCTAATTTTGGTCTTGAATAGATACATATGAAAATGCTCGGAATTAAATAAAAATAACATGTTTGTTTTTCCTTTGATGTGGGGACACAGACGTCAGACGAATCCTTTTGTTTGTTTTAAGTTTATTTTATACAAAAGCTTAGGTGTTTTATTTATCGATTGAGGCACTACGAAGTCTGCCGGGTCAGCTAGTCTGTCATAAATATTTTCTTCAATGTCATTTCAGTCAAGTTTTACAAATCACTTACATGTATCTAAATACTTTCTCTGGTCTGGGCATTCATCTATTGCTCTCTCTTATTATTTCATCTGGCATTGTCTTGTAAAAGCTGTACCAGTACGCATGGTTAGTTGTGTACTCTGATAATCTAAACATTTATTGGAAAGTTAGATTTTATAATTAGTATGAATTCATTCTTTACCTTCGTTTAAAAAAGTATAGTAACAAGAAACAAAAGCGGGTACAAGCAAAAACGAGCCTTTTCAAAACGGAATTAAATGCAAATTCCTTATTTACTACTCATGTTATAGTCTATATCAAATATATTTACGTTGTTGCGAAACATTAAATTAATTCGGAGCATTCGAGGTGTGACTGAAGCATAGAGAACCGCCCTTTGATGATTACTTCGCTATCGAGGTACATTCGGCCATAAAACTGGACGTATTTCAGAGATTTCGGTTCCCTCTGTATTATGTACCGTATGTTCCATGGGGAGTGCTCTGAGGAATTGTTCGAGATGATACCAACGTCTCGTTTTTACCATCGCACCGCCTGCCACCGAAGTAGAGTTCATCCATACTACCTGGAGCCACTGCGGTCATCCACAGTGCGTTTCCAGAGATATTTTTTGCCACGTACCATCTGGCTTTGGAATGAGCTGCCCTCCACGGTGTTTCCCGAGCGCTATGACATGTTCTTCTTCAAACGAGGCCTGTGGAGAGTATTAAACGGTAGGCAGCGGCTTGGCTCTACCCCTGGCATTGCTGACGTCCATGAGCGACGGTAAGCACTCACCATCAGGTGGGCCGTATGCTCGTGTGCCTATACGACAATTAAAAAAAAGGTTTTACGTTAATAAAACGGTTTTAATCTTAATTTATAAGACAAATTTGGTTTGTTCGTACACTTTATAAGTCGGGAACGGCTGGACCGATTTTCATGATTTTTGATATGTTGTATTTGACGTAAAATATGTTTATGGGTTTCGTAACTGTCAAACATTTAATGTTCATCCCGTTGATATATTAAGCTCTCCCCTAAAATTAAATAAGTTATTTAAATAAAGGTTTCGAATCGACAAAATATATCTACCATATTCGCATAATGGCGTATTTGAAATTTAAAAAATTAAGAATAATGTCGGTAATGTAAAAGGATTTACATAATATAGATATGTACATACATAGGTATATTGGTAGTCAAATATTTATGTGCGCGTTCAGAATTTTATTTTATGTAAACTAAGGAAAATGCTATATCAAGCTAAGATACGCCTGGATTGTGCTGCCTTAATTGTAAAGTGATATTTATTTCAGCTAATTTGTAACACAGATGTAAATGGAAGGACTTGATTCGAGCCCTACACCCCAGCAGAGAGTAATAGGAAAGAATGATGATGAATCTGTAACGTATTCGACGGGTCAGCTAGTTTTTTTATAAATAAGAAAATGAAATCTACGAATAATTTACTTATTGTTCGAAACGCGTCGTGACCGTAAAGGATAAGACGTCCGGTGCATTCGTATCTAGAGATGCAACGGTGTTCGAATCCCGCAGGCGGGTACCAATTTTTCTAATGAAATACGTACTTAACAAATGTTCACAATTGACTTCCACAGTGAAGGAATAACATCGTGTAATAAAAATCAAACCCGCAAAATTATAATTTGTGTAATCACTGGTGGTAGGACCTCTTGTGAATCCGCACGCCTAAGTACCACCACCCTGCCTATTTCTACCGTGAAGCAGTAATGCGTTTCGGTTTGAAGGGTGGGGCAGCCGTTGTAACTATACTGAAACCTTAGAACTTATATCTCAAGGTGGGTGGCGCATTTACGTTGTAGATGTCTATGGGCTCCAGTAACCACTTAACAATGGGTGGGCTGTGAGCTCGTCCACCCATCTAAGCATTAAAAAATAAATAAATAAAAACGCTACATTAAATGAAATGTAAACAGTAAAAGACCTTATTGAACCGCAATAATACTTTTGATTGTGTATCCAATTTGCTAAAGCTGTTAAGAATATTAAACCTGGGTAATATTAGTGTGTGTGTAACATATTAGGTATATCGTAGGAAGGTGTCAATAAAATTATCACTCACAGCACAGTACACAGAATACTGAATTTAGGCTATTTTTTGTATCGTCGAATCACGTCTTAACTTTGAAACAATTTCAAATCATATTCTCAGACACGAATATTACAGATGTAATATCGTATAATTCGTCCGGACGTATCTTAACTTGATATTAGTATTTTCCTTAGTTTGCATATAATAAAACTCTGAACGCGAACATGATTATTTGACAACCAATATGTGTGTATGTACCTATATGTAAATCCTTTTTCATTACTGACGTTATTCTTCATTTTTTAAATCTAAAATACGCCATTACCGAATTTGGTGGATATATTATCTTGCCGATTTTTTTTATTTCCCTTATAGGCAGACGAGCATACGGCCCAGCTGATGGTGAGTGGTTACCGTCGCCCATGGACTTCAGCAATGCCAGGGGCAGAGCCAAGCCGCTGCCTACAAACGATTCGAAACCTTTATTTAAATAAGTTCTTTAACTTTAGGGGAGAGTAATATTCGTGACGTAAGTTAATAAATAATATTTGATCTAGGAACTCTGTACGCGACAGTACCCGTCACGATTAAATGGATTAGCTTTCAATTTCGTTGGCGCTTCAAGAGTCAAACGTTGTCGTTCCGAGAGCCTCTCTCAATGAATATAATCCAGAAATTACTGTATTCTGGATGTTAATAGTGTTTTTATTGAATTTTGCTCGAATCACAGGCTCTCTCAAAGCTGACGAATAAGAAATTGAGTTTATTTTATTTCCACTAAACTTGTACTACTTTTTGTTGAGTCTAGCGCGTACATAATATAGTAACATTTTTTTATTGCTTATGTTGGTCGACGAGCTCACAGCCCACCTGGTGTTAAGTGGTGACTGGAGCCCGTAGACCTTGATATATGAGTTTTAAGGTCTCAGTATAGTTACAACGGCTGCCCCACCCTTCAAACCGAAACGCATTACTGCTTCACGGCAGAAATAGGCAGGGCGGTGGTACCCACCCGCGCGGATTCACAAGAGGTCCTAACACTAGTAATTACGCAAATTATAATATTGCGGGTTTGAATTTTATTACACGATGTTATTCCTTCACCGTTGAAGTCAATCGTGAACATTTGTTAAGTACGTATTTCATTCAGAAAAATTGGTACCTACCCGCCAGCAGGATTCGAACACCGAGATACGAATGCACCGGACGTCTTATCCTTTAGGCCACGATGACACTTTAATTGTGTATACATCTATATGTATTTAAAAAAGCTATAAATGAGTTTTGTCAAATTAATTTTCATTTTAGTACGCATTCGAATATATTTGATACTTTATTTAAGTATTTTATTATAATAATTTATTAAGTAGCCCGTAATAAATTATTTTCATTTAGATTCATTTATTTCAATTATATTCATAAGAGAAATTTTCATACGTTTCAGTTTGGATTATAGATGGTATTCGATGGAGACCTTAAACTATTGTTTTAATGTCAATACCAATGACATTATAATTATTAAGGCATCGATAATCGCTTACCCGCAGATATATCGTGAACTATCCACAATACAATAACGACAATACAACAATTCCTCAATAAACAAAGTTAGTCCTTCACAAGGCCGCGAGCAAAGTTTAGTAATTTACAAATTTCCCAATACCGCGGCTTCCTTATTCGCGTTCATATCTTTATCTTCCCTTTGAATCGCTCCTAATTCTAACAAAGGAAGATTTACGCTCAGCAAAGTAATTGTTGCCGATAGCAATACATTCGAGAACCGGGTGTGCCTATGGTGCTCCACGGATTTATGTCAAATTACCTATCCCTACTGCACCAATGGACCATTGACCTCGTTTTTGTGGCGTGTGGTTTAATTGATGAGCTTACAACTAAATTATTTATTTTATGCTTCGCAAGGACTGGTTGTGTGCCCGCACAGGTAAGTATAATCATCCCGCTTATGTTGGTGCGAATAAGACGTCTGCTCCGATTTGATTTCGACTTCTGATTTCAAGAGGCGTTTATGACGCTGAGGCGTTGGCATTCACGCTGTGATATGCGTCTGTCCATAAGCTTCGATAATCACTTTAAAATAAGTGAGCAGCGAGCCCATTCACCCATCGCCCAAAAAAAATAGATACGGGATGATAGACGATAAATGCGATTTGCCTATCCATCATCAATTGGGCACCGAGAAACTTGAAGTAAGGTCATTCGTACTACAAGAGCTCTAATCACGGCCTAATTAGAATAAACACTTACTAGTAGTATTAAGCGGTAGGCAGCGGCTTAGCTCTGCCCCTGGCATTGCTGAAGTCCATGGGCGACGGCAACCACTCACCATCAGGTGGGCCGTATGCTCGTCTGCCTACAAGGGCAATAAAAAAAAAGAACTAACCCTATTGGTCTAGTGACTCTAATAATATTTTCCGATATCTATGTTCGAGTCTGAGAAGAAATTACGAATAGAGATTATATACCAGATTCGGGCTTAATTTATAACTCCGAAAGAATGAAACACGGTGTATTTTCGCACGATAGAGAGTAGCTATATAGAGGTTAAGTTATACAATTGAGCGCCTTGTGTATAGGGCATGATAAAGGGTACAAGACCGTGCGGCAGATTACCGTTACGATGGACCGACCTAATAAAGGCAGCTCTAAATGATTCCGTCAACGAGAGTACAAGAAAGGCCGCAGTATGCGAGGAATGGCGATGTCTTGTGAAGCGCACCACCACCCGAAATGATGACCACTACCACTCTGTTAAGAATGCAAACGACTGAGAAGAAGAATGGGCAATAAAATATCAGTCTATTTTAGATAAGTACACTTTAGAACGAACAATCTAGAAAACACTCACATATTTATTGTATGTATTATGCTATTGTATATATGGCCGTTGGGGTTGGAAAGTTCTTGAGTGGCGACCGCGTACCGGAAGACGTAGCGTGGGTAGGCCTCCCACAAGATGGACGAATCTATTGAAGTTCGCAGGGATACGCTGGATGCAGACAGTGCAGGACCGGTCTTTGTGGCGAGGCTTCAGGGAGGCCTGTGTCCAGCAGTGGACGTCTGTGGGCTGATAAGAAGGTATATACAGATAGCCACCTTTATATAATACTGTATTTTAACACATATTGTTATCATTTTAAAGTGCGTAATCGCTTAAGCTTATAATTTGGAATAAACGTAAATTCCGAATTCCCTTTTTCGTTTATTACCAAAAGAAGGCATGATTTATGGTATACCCGCCCAAGTCTACGTATATTGTGGCAAGTATTCGGAATCCTTGCCTCGGGGATATCTCGTAAATTATGTTTTTATTACTGTAATACTTTTGAAAATTTAAACTGATTTAAGTATTCGTTGTAGATTTATCTCATTAGCCAGTAATATACGGTCGAAACAGGTTTTGTATATCAAGGGATAAAGGATATTTGTTTGAAGTGAAATTTCAGTTAAAACGCAACATTTATCTTTGTAATTAAAGGTACATTTTATTTGGTATTAGCATCAACAATTCGATGTTTTTAATTGAATCTCAATTAAATTAATTCTATTCAACTAGCTGAAGAAGTTTGTTTGTTGTGATATTTTTTCCAAAGGACATGGGCCACTCTCCATACATTGCACGGCCCACTAAACGAAGTTCAAGGACAGTAATGAAATTAAGTTTAAATAACAGACTACATATCCCTTTTATTATAAACAAATTAAAATCAATATTGTTCATGGGGATACAGAGATATTTAAAAAATAAGATAAGATTTTTAGGTTACCTGTATCATGATTTGCTGTCAATACACTTACACTTTAATATCATCATCAGCTTAAATATTATTTATGTTACTATACTTTATAACACAGACCTAATTCAATGAGCGCCAAGACTTAATTTTATGCACAACGAAATATAATAAGCAGGTATATCACAACGAAACAATAATATCGACAATGCGCACGAGTACGAAAACGACTGATCAAATGTAAAACGTCAATAAACATTAAACAAGCGTAGTTTTGTTTTTGCTTATCTATACATATAAATAAAATTAGAGAGTCTGTTTGTAATATTGAAATAACCCTTTTTACTACATGCATATAAATATATATACGGTACATACACCAAAATAACATTTTTTTATAATTTTTGTCTGTCTGTCTGTCTGTTTGTTCCGGCTAATCTCTGGAACGGATAGGCCGATTTTGATGAGACTTTCACTAATAGGTAGCTGATGATATAAGGAGTAACTTAGGCTACTTTTTTTAGACTAGCTTCGCCCCGCGGCGTCACCCGCAGTTATTGTCGTACCGCGCGCTACATGGCAGGACTCGACTATCAATAATAAAATTTAATGTTTCCGAAGCGAAGCGAGGGCGGGTCGCTAGTGATCAATAATTATTGATCAATGTAATGATTTATTCTACGGATTTAAAAGTATAAAAATAGATTTTTGTTTAGATATAATGTTTTATATTAGTTATAAAATCCATTAATTCATTATGTTAATATATTTTGCTAGTTTTTTGCAATATAATGTCTTTTTTAAGAAGATTTAATGTGGATTGCTTAAAGTATAAATATATTTTACATATGGCGACTCCTTCAATATTATCAATCTAGCTTAGTCATACTAATTACTTTTTATTTATGACTAGCGACCCGCCCTCGCTTCGCTTCGGAAACATTAAATTTTATTATTAAAGCTGAGCCCCGCGATATTACCCGCCGTTATTGTCGTACCGCGGGTGACGCCGCAGGGCGAAGCTAGTCTAAAAAAAGTAGCCTAAGTTACTCCTGATATCATCAGCTACCTATCAGTGAAAGCCCCGTCAAAATCGATCGAGTCGTTCCAGAGATTAGCCGGAACAAACAGACAGACAGACATACAGACAAAAATTGTAAAAAATGATATTTTGGTGTATGTACCGTATATATATTCTGCATGTATTAAAAAGCGGTTATTTCAATATTACAAACAGACACTCCAATTTTATTTATATGTATAGATTTTAATTATCCCACCATTAAAATACCCTTAAATTTTATAATAAGTATGTAAAAATGAAAAGTTTTTTTCTATAGATGTTTCATTCGTGTCCTTGAAAGCACTAGTAGCTGGCCCGAAAATGACCCATGTCCTTTTAAACTTTAAATGGTAAAATCTTTAAATCCTGTAAAGTTGCAAAAATGTGACTTAAACAAAATAGCTTTTCACCCGTCGATATTATTTACTCGTACTATAAATATCAGTTTATTATGATAAATTATCAATTTATTTTCGCTATCACATAATATGCTGTGCGTGCTGTTTTAATAGTCATGGATAGTAGCCATTAAATTACTGTTACCGGTAAGTAGTAATAAACCAGTTATTACAGAAACATTAAGCGTTAATGTTGCCACATTAAAATGATTAAGCCTATAATTCGGCAGACGGCACGAAAAGTGGTCGCCTGAACATCTGCGGGGCTCGAAAACCGCAGTAAGCACCTACACGTTCAGAGCAGGTACGTCACCGAGGACAGATATTTTGAGAGCACTGATAAAATATATTTCTCCGTATCCTTATGGTCCCATTTAAATTATGTCATGGTGTGACCAGTAGTTTTTTAAGTTATTCTTGATAATTATTTTATTTTTAATTGACTTTAACTAAATTTTGTTGAAAAACAAAAAAGAAATTTTTTATAAAACTTGATCGATTTTGACTAAAATTTTGTGTGTTTTAGATTGATAATGTTAAATAAATAAAATATAAATTGTCATGAACTACATTCTGTAATTGTTGACGACGAAATTAGAAGTACAACAATTTAGAGACCACTCGTAAAAGATTATAGAATAAATTCATCTGAATGTTATTTCTAATATCAGAAAGAGTACGCAGATACGCGGAGTTATCTCGAAGTCATACTAGAATATATATTTTTTATTATTATTTTTATGATCATTAATTTAGCCTACCAATGCATTTAACCATTTATCTTTTCGTGAATAATACAAATGAGGAATTTCTATGATAATTTTAAAACGAAACAAATATCTGAGTACAGTCCGGCTTTAAGCTTTACAGCAGCGAGCTTTGTTTTAATGTCAAGAGTGTAAATCTTAATTAAATATGCGTTAGGATCTCCGTCCCTCCTCCGGTCGGTGTTGTCTTTTGTGATTTCGTTTTCATTCATTTTAATTCCACACTAGCCTTCGTTACGGTATGTTTTATTGTTTAGGCTAATGAGTTTGTGGTTAGCATTATATCCATTTATTAGTACTAGAGTAGTAGTCCCGCAGTAGTCGAAATTCGACTGTAATTAATTGGTATTGTAGGTTTGTACACTATTATGATTGTATTTTATACTTATATAATCACAAATTTCGCCAAGATTACATTATAAAAAATATTAACAAAGACAAACATTTAATCTATTCTCAATTTGACAACAGACGTCAAGAACAAAAGTTTGACAATAAATAGTATGCATGCGTGTGTGCGTCAAATGCATGGTATGTAGTCTGTGTAATGTTTTCTTTGTTGATTTAATGTATCTTTTATGCATTATTTTTAAAAAATATTAGCATTATGCACTTCTTCTCTATATTCTCTATAAGTGTGGAAAATTTCATACTCCTCCGTCCGCACAATTTTCGTAAAAAGGGATACAAAGTTTTTGCTTCACGTATTAATATATAGATTAGTGTTCTTTTTTGGATCGACTTAGGAAACTTCCAGAAAATTCTGATGAATTTCGAAATATATTTTACGGATTCACGTTTACCGTGATATCATTTTCATTTCAGGACCACGCGTTTTAGTGTCCATTAGTGAGAAAAATGCACTCACCTCCCTTGGATTTATGTCTACACGATTACGAATTAACAGTGAGAGTAGCAGTACTGTAATTACATATATGTTGATGGTGGGTGTATTGATTGCACACACACCATCTTTAATAATTATTATTATATTACATCGTGTATTTGTATGTATATTTACGGATATGTCTATGTATGTTTATGTGTATGTGTATATGAATATATATGTATGTACGTGTGTATGTGTATGTATATGTATATATTTCACTGGATTGGTACACCGCGCGTAATTCGTTTCCAAATGATTCTTGCCTGATTGAGGTCTGGAAGAGATCGCTCTTAGCGATAAGACCGCCAATTGTACTTTTTTGTATTTAATGTATCGCATTGTTTATTTATTTTTTGGTGTGCAATAAAGAATACTCTCTCTCTCTCTCTCACCATCTAACGCATTTCTACCACGAACAACGACCTTATCTTTGAGTAATGAGCTTGTAGACATCACAACGGCATTCGCGTTGTAATGTCTACCTACGGGCTTTGTTACCGATTGTAACAATTGTTACAAACATTGTGTTTGACTATTTGCCGCAGACAAGAAAAATAGAAATATAATCATAAAATTAAACAACTGGATATTAAGTAGGCTTCGGGTCTTTGTTATTTTTAAAAATAAATAATAGTTTAAAGAAACTAACAAAATACGCTTTTATAGAAAATCCAACTAAAAAATAGAAAATAAATTTTAATAAATTTGATTTAAAATTAGTGTAAGAAAAAATGATTTTATTGTAAAAAAAGCGTGGGGTGCTTTTCAGGATATTAACAAAATAACCCTTCTACTCATATCAGTTCATAAAATATTTATAACTACTGATACCATGTTTTAGTTGGATTTTCTATAAAAGTGTATTTTGTTAGTTTTTTTAAACTATTATTTATTATTCGGGCTTCGGCTTAATGAAACTAAAATTAACACCATTAAATCGGTTTGATAGGTTAAATTTTCAAATAACTATGGCCTACATTGTTTAAGAACAAATTGATATTTAGATGAAACTATTTGAGCCCCTGTTCTTTTTTAATAGCAGCCCGCATAACAGTATCTGATGTCAAACAGATTTTTTCAAAGGCGCAATCTCTCATCGCGCACGCACCCTTCCGTCAAAGGGCCCGACAGACAATACTTGTTTTCCATTACTGTCACGTTTTTCAGTGAATTTCCACGGTACCCTCAGCTTTTGTGGTTCAAAACAGACATTATCGATAGCATCAGAACGTGTCACCTTTTATAGATAGCGTCGTGTCGTTTGTAACGATGTAGAATATTTGTTTGCTATCCATTGCTGGGTTTTCGTTGCTGTCTTTTATTAATCTTTTATGATGTCTAGTTAAACAAACAATTGTTATATAGAGAAATTTCGTTTGCACAACTTTTTTTATAACAGAGGTTTTGCTCTTAGTTCTAAGGCCTTTTCAGCTTACCGTTCTCCCCGAATCCTGATCACGCAGGAGCAAGTCACCGTCGTCACCCTAGACACGTCCTTACGGATCCATCAGATCCAATAACTCTTGCATTAGATACCTTCAGCTCTAACACTAGGAGCAGGTTGAAGAACCCTGGTAACCGTACTCGTCGAACTCGACATAGAGGTCGACGTGCAACCTAACCCATGCATCAACCCGCTGAGTTTCTCGACGGATCTTCTCAGTGGGTCGCGATTCCGATCCGGTAGTAGATTCATTCGCGAAGCAATTGCTCTTGAGTTGTTAGGTCTCCTTCGGAGGCGCTCTGGCAGTTGTTAGCAAATCCCACCCCTCCTGAGCCTTTGCTCGCCCACCTGTCCTGGTGAAGCTGGAAAGGCCTCCGGGCCATCAGTAATATTTCAATCATAAAAAAAAGCGTACCGTTCACTTAGTTCTAAGTGGTTATCACAACGTGAATCCCCTCACCCATTTTAAGATATGCAGTTTTAGTTTCAAATACATACATATATATAATGCTATAGAATACTTCAGAATGAAGGAACAATAAAAGACTTAATTGCGTTTTCTGTGATATAATAAGAAAACAACATTTAAAGCCCTTAATCTCTTTTAAAATTGATATAAAAAATTCAACAGTATTATTATACTATACAAAACTGAACTTTTTTTTCACTGAATGATAGACAGTTGAGTGATTCCGTTTAAGTATTTTTTAAACTAAAGAGTTTTAAAGGTTTTAAATGATAAAGGTTTTTCTTTTCATATATCCTAGAGATGTTCCCCTTTCAAATCGGAATACATGATTGCTTCACGGCAAATAAGACAGGATGTGGGTACTTGGACATGCAGACTATAATTTGGGTAATTACTATAGAATTGAGACTTATACCTCAAGCTTGAAAACAGGTGACGTAATTCACGTTATGTTTTCTATGGCCTCCAGTAAAAAAGAGGGAAAATTCTTAACACTTTATATAACAACAGTATCCTGAGCATGATCGCAAGCAGGCTGGACTGTGTATACATGTGTCGCTGTGGTGCCATCTCCCATGGGATGTTACGACAGTAATTCATTGTGTTGTAAATATAACTACTAACATAGGTCTAAGTCTTATTAACAATTTATATGAGTCATGGTTACTTGCAATAAAAACATTATTATTATTATTATTATAACATGTTTAAAGAGCCGGCAATGTACTGAAACTTTTCGTTTACGAACACCGCACCATCGTGATGTTATTTAGTGTTGTACCCGGGGACTTGACAAGCCAAGGGTGACGTTGTGTGCATTTTTTATTATATGTACATTTTGCTTTTTTACCTACCTAAGCTGATGGCCTTGAGAGGCCATTTCAGCGTAACCCTAACAAGTAGGTGAGCTCACGGGGCTCAAACTTGACGACGTTGCTTACACTAACCCTAGCAAAAGCAGTGCTTCGCAGAATCTACCACCGGATCGGAAACGCGACCCACTGAGAAGATCCGGCGAGAAACTCAGTAGGCTGTGTCTGTGAGTTAATTTTCTCGCTGAGCCCTTCGTCGCAAGCGACGGGTTCGACGAGAACGATTACCGTATATGTACAACTTTTGCAAATGAATCAGACAAGGTTTTAAATGCCTCCAAAAATTTCTGTAATCTATATATTAATGCGTGAAGCAAAAACTTTGTATCCCTTTTTACGAAAATTGCGCGGACGGAGGAATATTAAATTTCTCACACTTATAGAAAATTTAGAGAAGGAGTGCACAATGCAAATATTTTTTTTTTTAAATTCAGCATAAAATATACTTTAAATCAATAAAGAAAACATTACACACACTACCACACATAAAAATATACTCTTTGTTTACTGTCAATTGGGAAACTTTTGTTATTGTTTAAAGTCTGTGGTCGAATTGAAAATAGATTAATATTGTTTGTCTGTAATATTATTGATCTATAGTGCAGTTATGGCGAATACTGTGAATATATTATCGAAATATAATAGTGTTTGACAATTGAACCATAATAATATTTAAACTTATAATTTCAATTAATTATAGTCGAATCTCGACTACTGCGGGGCCACTAGTTCTGTTAAATATACACAATACGATATCCGAACTCGAATATCCAAAACATAGAATTAAGTCAGCGATGTTTTAGTAAATTATTACTGTATATTTTTTATATTAAAGGCAAAGTAATTCTTGGTAGGCTTCAACGTTTTTATTTTTATTGCCCTTGTATGCAGACGAGCATACGGCCCACCTGATGGTGAGTGGTTATCGTCGCCCATGGACTTCAGCAATGCCAGGGGCAGAGCCAAGCCGCTGCCAACCCCTTAATACTCTCCACAAGCCTCGTTTGAAGAAGAACATGTCATAGCGCTCGGGAAACACCGTGGAGAGGAGCTCATTCCATAGCCGGATGGTACGTGGCAAAAAAAGTCCTCTGGAAACGCTCTGTCAATTAACGCAGCGGTTCCAGATAATATGGATGAACTCTGCTCCGATGGCGGGAGGTGAGATGATAAAAAGGAGATGAGGGGATCATCTCAAACAATTCCTCAGAGCAACGCTTCAACGTCAAACACAAGACTACTAGTGCGACTGTCATTTGTCCCTTTGCCGATAACATCCGGGTCAACCTTGATGTTGCCCTATGTAATTAGACAATTCATCCATTATTTCGGGTCCACAGGTGTTCGGGTCAACCTGTTTCACCGGCTTTTACTTATTAGGGCTGCCAGAGAGAAGAAATGCATTGTGTAATTCTAATAAGATTGGATCAAGTCAAACAAGTGTTTGATTGTACATATAAAGGTAAGACAAATTAGATCACAATATAAATGACCGAAAAATGCTTGTGTTACAGGGCAAATTATGAAATGAACTATTATTGACTACTATGTAGTTATAAGGCATTCAACAAACCTACATTTTGGTTACAGTACTGTTAATTTTCAAAAGATAATTATTAAAGATACATAGTTTGAACCTTGGTTTGCTTGGTCTCTCTAGAATTATGTATTTTGGCGGTGATTTAAACTCCTGAATCAATATCGAATTCTATATTATACTAGCTGACCCGGCAGACTTCGTAGTGGCTCAATCGACAAATAAAAGACCTAAATTTTTGTATAAAATAAACTTAAAACAAACAAAAAGAATCCGTCCGACGGGGGACACATCAAAGTAAAAACAAAATTGTTTGTTTTTATATAATTCCGAGGATTTTCATATTTATTCACCTTTTTGACCTTCTCTGGACTTCCACGAATAATTCAAGACCAAAGTTAGCCAAATCGGTCCAGCCGTTATTGAGTTTAAGCGAGACTAACGAACAGCAATTAATTTTTTATATGTATAGATTACTGAATGTATGTACGTTAAACCCAAAAGTTTTTCAATCTGCCTGAATTACGCCTTTCTGTCATTTGACCAGTTGGAAGGCACGTTTTGTTGAAAAAACACTCACACAGCGAAGCACCCAAAAAGTAAACGAAATAAAGATCACAAATGCAGAGAAGACAATTTCTTGGAACGTTTCGGGCGTCCCTGTTCCGTGGCGGTATTAGTTACTGCCCTGCCCACCGGGAAACTGTAGGACAAATAAACAAGATCCTTTTATTGCGATGCCACTTAAGGGTTACGTTGGAAAATGCCGAGAGGCGTTGTGTATTGCGAGTTGTGGCGAGCGCTCATTAAATTAACGAAATTCAGTCACTATCGTTTGATTACATTATCGTTTGATTGTGGAGTGATCTGAGGAATTGTTCGAGATGATACAGTCATCTCGTTTTTACCATCGCACCGCCCGTCACCGGAGTAACGTTCATCCATACTACCTGGAGCCACTGCGGTCATCCATAGTGCGTTTCCTGAGGTCTTTTTTGCCACGCCCCATCCGGCTATGGAATGAGTTCCCCTCCACGGTGTTTCCCGAGCGCTGTGACATGTCCTTCTTCAAACGAGGCTTGTGGAAAGTATTAAGCGGTAGGCAGCGGCTCGGCTCTGCCCCTGGCATTGCTGAAGTCCATGGGCGACGGTAACTACTCACCATCAGGTGGGCCGTGTGCTCGTCTGTCTACAAGGACAATAAAAAAAAAGATTACATATTTCATTGAGTTTCCTGGTAGATACTGGTGGAAGGACGTCTTGTTTACTGGTGGTAGGACGCCGTTGTGGGCAGTCACCACCACCCTGTGTATTTCTGCCGTGAAGCAGTAATGCGTTTGGGTTTGAAGGGTGGGGCCACCGTTGTACGATAATAACTGAGACAGATCTTAGAACTAATTTCTCGAGGTGGGTGGCGGTATTTACATTGTACATGTCTATGGACACCAGTAACCACTTAACAACAGATAGGCCGTGAGCTGGTGTACCCAAATTATTAAATTATTGTATTGTTATCGGTCGTCGATGCGTATGCAAATTTTCGACTTAATCGTCAGTCTTGAAGTCGATGAGAATGATGATTAAATATTTCATTACATACAAACAATACATACCGATCTAATTTAGGAGTGTTACAATTGAATGTTTCCAAATTTTTAAAACACTTCTTTAGCTCGGAAATTGATATAAGACAACAAAAACAATTTGAAAGGTTGAGAAACATTAGATAAAGGTACCGACTGTCTTAGCCTATTTATGTATGTTTTTTGTATATTTTTAAACCGCCATTAATCGCACCGCAATACCGCCAGCGGCGACAAGAGAATAGCCCTAGTAATTTACGGGTAGGTACGTACGTAGTTTGTAGCGCCTTAGGTAACGTTTTATTATAGCCAAGGAAAGTGTTAATGTTACATTGTTTTATCTAACGTTTATTATTCGATCGTGAGGAACTTTTCATGATAACGAAACTAAGCGATGAGAAAGTCAGCCGTTGTACTATAAAAACTGAGACCTTAGAACTCATATTTTAAGGTAGGTGTCGTCATTTTGGCACCGTGCCGCCGCCGCCGAACCGGGGGTTGGAAGAGGGCGTTTGTCCAGGTCCGGCCCCTATAAGTAGGCAGTCTCCTCCCGGTGATGGTCACGTGGCCTGAGGGGGTTGAGGCTGCGCCGCACGCTACTGGCACACTAGCGCCTGGCACCAGGAGGATGGGATGACGCGTCAGCAGCTGCGGTCAGCGATGCGGTCCGCATTGTCGTCATCGCTGTCGTCGCCGAACATACTGTGGAAGAGCAACTCGGTCGGTGGTGTAAATCGTTCCGACCCGACAGGCTGGTTCTGAACCAACGGGGTATCCCGGAACATCAGCGACATCGCCATGGTAGGGCCGCCGTACCGCGAAGACCGGCATCGTTGGTCGTTGACTATCGCCTCGACGGTCAGACGTCTTAGGGGTGGCGCCGCTGATCTGGTTGTAGTGTTGACCGCGGGAACCCCCTTACTCTGACTGGGTTCCCCAGGCGGAGATCGGACGTCGGGTGTAAGAGGATAGGGGAGTCGTTTATTGCGGTGGGGCCCTAAAATGTCCTTCGGCCCGCGGCCTGTTCCCAAGATCTGCAGATAGGCGCGGGAATTCTGTAAGGTGTGCGGACCCCACCCTGAAAAAAAAGGTGGCGGCATTTACGTTGTAGATGTCTATGGAATCCGGTAACTACTTAACATCAGGTGGGCCGTGAGCTCGTCCACCCATCAAAAAAAAACCTTAAGTCCGGATTAAATTTTCTTTTTTGTTTTTTTTTATATTACGATTATACGAAGACGGCGATATTAAAGCACAACTTTTTAAACTTCAGAATTAATTCAGTGTATGCAGTGAATGAGGTCACGACATACTCGCACGTAGCCCAGTAACTTGTGTAGGTAAATTCATGCAGAGCGTACCGCCGCCGCGTCAGAATTAAGTTACTTGCGTTTTATGGAAATCTCTCTTGAGATGACTGTTTTAATAAGCCTCGTCGTTAAGGCGAAGATGGCTGTCTTTTTTTTTTTGTAGGTATTTTTTTTTTATGAAGTCGTCGTGGCCTATAGAATTCTTTTTTATTGCCCTTGTAGGCAGACGAGCACACGGCCCACCCGATGGTGTGTGCTTACCGTGGCCCATGGACTTCAGCAATGCCAGGGGCAGAGCCAATCCGCTGCCTACCGCTTAATACTCTCCACAACCCTCGGTTGAAGAAGGACATGTCAGCACTCGGGAAACACCGTGGAGGGGAGCTAATTCCATAGCCGGATGGTACGTGGCAAAAAAGATCTCTGGAAACGCACTGTGAATGACCGCAGTGGCTCCAGGTAATATGGATGAACTCTACTCCGGTGGTGAGCGGTATGATGGTAAAAACAAGGTGACGGTATCAAAACGAGATGATGGTTCGTGACGACGGTACGATACGATACGATGTCCGGTCCATTCGTATAGAACGGTGCGTCTATGTCAGTGTTTGAGTCCCACAGGCGAGTACCAATTCTTCTAATGAAATACGTACTTAGCCAATGTTCACCAATCACTGCTACTGGTAGTAGGAGCTCTTGTGAGTCCGTACGGGTAGGTACCACCACCCTGCTCATTTCTGCCGTGAAGCAATAATGCGTTTCGATTTGAAGCGTAATGCAGCCGTTGTACTGTAATACTGAGACTTAGAACTGATGTCTCAAGATGGGTAATGGCATATCGTCAAAGTCTATGGGCTCCGGTAACCACAACCAGATTGGCCGTGAGCTCGTCCACACAACTGAGCAATAAAAAAACCTTTAAAAAATTTAAGCTAAATATTTTATTCTGCTCAATAGGTTTTGAGATAATACTTTTTTTATGTAATAGTAAAATAAAAGAGATCTGGTTATATCTGGACCGCATTAAGCTGGTTTCAAATTACGCTATAATATAATAGCACATAATATATAGCTCATAGTACAACAATATCGCACACCATACATTGCTTTGAACACGCTCACACTGTACTGTACTATATATTATTGGCTAAGTATAGACTGCTATATATGGCACTATAGTATAGCGTAGTCTAAAAGCAGCTTTAATAACGCTTTCTATCAATTAAATTAAATAGGGCTTCTCTTTGCGTTCGAAAATGTTATATAAATATAAATATAAATATTTTTGAAGTGAAACTTCTTTATCGGCGTTGGAAAAAAATTTACCGTCACATTTTTCGGTTACGCGTCACATTTTTCCGTTACGCGCCATCTTTTTGAAGTGAAACTTCTTTATCGGCGTTGGAAAAAAATTTACCGTCACATTTTTCGGTTACGCGTCACATTTTTCCGTTACGCGCCATCTTTTTTGTATTCATGTCTATGATAATAAAATCCTTTTGTTTAAACTTTATCTAATTTAACTTTTTTGTATTCATGTCTATGATAATAAAATCCTTTTGTTTAAACTTTATCTAATTTAACTTTATTTAACCAATTTCTAGAAAGTTGCATGTAGATCATTTTTCGAAAAATAAGGCCATAAAGAAGTTTCACTTCTTACGTGTGTACACTAGTACACGCACACATTTTTTTATATAAATATTTACTAACAATCACGCCACGTTAACTGGTCCCGTGCTAAGTTCACGGAGTCCTGGCTTAATGATAGTGTATTTGACTACGAGCTGTTTGACCATCGTTATAACGTATTTCGCAGAGATAGATCCTCTACTTGCTCTTATAGAACCAAAAAGGATGGTGGAGGGGTTTTAATCGCAGTCAAGAAATCATTTGACGTCGTACGAAAAACTGATTGCGAATCACAATGTGAGGATTTATGGCTGACTTTGAAAATAGGCAAAATGGTGTTAAATATTTGTGCTGTGTACATCCCATCTCCTTTCAATGTTGATTATGTCGACATTTTTACCAAAAATACTGTGCAGGTTATTCACAACAACATGACAAAAGGTATTACTGAACCATTATTTCTTTTAGTAGGAGACTTTAATATGGGGGATATTGAGTGGTGTAAAGATAATTTTTCTGCATATATGACCCCATCAACATCAGGGAATGATGTCTATACAGAATTTTTAGACGCCATGTCTTACTGCGACCTTTATCAGTTTAATGATATGGTCAACGCTAATAATCGAATCCTTGACTTGGTATTTAGTGGTGCGTCAAGTCATATCTCAATTGAATCTGCCAAGGGCTTCTCGACTGCACCTGACCCATACCATCCGCCACTGGACATTGCATTTCAAGAAACATCTGTGCATGTTGTGAAACCTGACTCTGCCCCAGCATTAAACTACTTCAAATCCAATTATGAGGCTCTTAATAAAGACTTAAAGCAGGTTGATTGGACCAACTTACTACAAGAATCATATTCGGTGGATACAATGGTTGACCATTTTTATCAGACAATCAGACCGTTAATCAATCAGC
This sequence comes from Bombyx mandarina, assembly GCF_003987935.1. The sequence continues at coordinate 2,206,683 of NW_021011483.1, forward strand.
ATACTCCACTCCGCTTCCAACATAACGATCATTACCCAATATGGTTTAGTAATTCCTTAATAAAAGCTCTTAAACATAAACGTAAATTTCACTCCAGATACAAAAAATACGGAAATTTAATGGATAAGCTGCAATTCGATATAACAAGAAAGCGATGCGATGTAATGATAACTGAATGTTANACATTCGTTGGACTGCGCTTGCCTGGTGCACTTACTATATCCTTGTTACGTTGTGTGATTCAGTGATTGTTGTACGTACTGGTTAAAGTTGGACAAGTGTTAAAGTGAATTGTTAAGATAACATATTGTTGATTAAATCAGGAATCAGAAGTGACATCGTTTTACTTGGTGTTCAACAAGATAATATCTACCCTCAAGCTTACATTTGTATATGCAGTTTTTTGTTTTCTTTGTCTTGATTTAATATTAGTTAACGATATTTTTACCTTAAGCACAAACGCTCTTAAGCAAGATGTGTTCACACCCAAAAGGGTGAATTCTATGATGTATTATTTTATGTACATAAGGTCAATGTTTATGTGTGCAGTTTTCATCCAGTTGTGTGAACCTAATAAATAAAAAAAAAATAAAAAAAAGTTCGTAAAGAACTTGTGTTACAAGTACCAGATAACGGAAATCAATATAATATTTTTATTATACTCATACATATATTTAATATACACCCATAACCCTGGAAAGACATTTATATTTATCATACAAATATCTTCCCTTCGCGGGATTCGAACCCGCGACCCCCTTGTGTAGTGACCATGTCACTTACCACTACACCAGACGGCCGTTTATAATCATATTTCCAACAGACACGAGATACTTTCAATTACAATCTATATTAGTGTTCATAAAAACAGATGTATTTCTGTAAATCTTTATTTGTACCTATCTATACTCATCTACATTTGTAATGCGAATATTCAACATAATTTTCATAAATTTGAAGACATCAGATTGCCTTGAAATTTTCACTTTAATTTTTTATTTTATTCATCCTAACATCGTCGACTGCTTATGATGCGACACGTATTTTTGTACAGAAAACTTGACCCTTAATAGGATTTTAGTATTAAAATTATTACAGTAGCGTGGGAAAAGGACGTTGTATATCATTCGGCAACTGTGATTATCAACAGGTGTGTTTTGTCATCCAAAAATACTTTTTGTTTTTATTGTTAATCTTTTATCGCGGGCTTTGAGCGCGGCGACCGAATCAAGAAATTCCGTTACGAAAATAAAACCTAACACCCCCCACTCCACCTACCATGTAGCTCGCGTTCAACATATTCACACGTTGCGCTTGTGTAGTGTTTGTGAATAAGCGCGCGGCGTGACGTCGCACTGCATGCTCATAATGAAAAGTCTGCCCATTTCTCTCTCGCGTGGTCTAGCTTATGAGTGTGAAGGGGACAGTTAATGTTTTGCTTTTGTTAATATTTATATATAGAGCGTGGTCTTATTTTATTATTGTTTCAATAGGTATTAAATTATTATTGTCTAATTATAATTGCATAAGTTGATAAGAAATGCCATGCAATAGCTTTACCGTGGCAGTTCCCGGGTGCCACATGTTTTTTTTTAAAGTTCAATATTCGTTTTTGAACTAGCCCGATTATTTAGAAGCATCAAGTCCGGTAACTTTCTCTGCATACACTTCACATATAAAGCTTTAACTATGAATGTAGACGGCTTTAGAGGAAGAGGTAGACCTAAGAAGAAATGGATGGATTGTGTGAAAGACGATATGTGTAAGAGGGGAGTGAGCGAAGAAGAGGTATATGATAGAGGAGTGTGGAAGGAAAAAACATATTGCGCCGAACCCAGGTGACTGGGAGAAGGGGAGGCGAATGATGATGATTCTACACATATAGTTTTTTTTACTGCTTAGAAGGGTGGACGAGCTCACAGCCCACCTGTTGTTAAGTGGTTACTGGAGCCCATAGACATCTATGACGTAAATGCGCCACCCACCTTGAGATATAAGTTCTAAGATCTCAGTATAGTTACAACGGCTGACCCACTGTTGCATCGCTAGATACGAATGCACCGGACGTTTTTGTATATGGTATTTTATTGCGTTTGGTGACGAGATGATGGTACGCCCTATATAAACTGGTAATTGACGCCGGACTTCGAAATATGAAGTTGACTCTTCTATTTATCTCTTCTTGAATCTGAAACGTATGAGTCTTATAAAGGTAGGGCGGTAGTCACGATCGTACACCGTATACATCCGTCGCCAATACATTGCCAACAGGATATTTTTTCGAGGATCTGTGCCTACTACGAGTATTCATTGTATATTCTAATGTACTAAGAACCGTGTAATCAAATGACAGATTACAAATCGGCAATCAATATCACACGGCAAGCTTTCAATCTCCTCAAACTATATTTTTCTGTTAATTTGTGTTCTGAAATCACTTAAATATGTGGACAATACGCAGATTCCGAAACATCTCCATATATATAACTATTGGTTCTGGTCGTTAACTAAATTTGGGAAGTGTTACAGTTTTCAGGATCCCTGAACATAAGATAATTGCCGAATCAATACAACATTATATTTTGGTGAGAAATAAAAATCAGTTCAATGATTTAGGAGGGAGTGAGTGATAAAAATATACCTTCTGAAGAATTGCGTGTTCATGTAATACTAATATTATAAATTGTTCCGCCCATCGCTTCGTCCGCGTGGGCGAAACCTGAACTGCTCCTTAGGTTGAAAGGTAACCTATATTCTTTGTCAGTGTTCAAACTATTTCTATACAGGATATCGTCAAAATTGGCTCAGTGGTGTGGACATGAAACCCAACGGAGAGCTACTTTGATATTAATAATATATTTGTTTGTTATGTAACTTCCAACATTCTCATCTTTATTGATTGATGTGGAAGTTTGCATGTTGTTGTTGCATTAATGAATATATTTGAATGAATTTTGACGCAAAGGCCCTTTAGAATTGAAATTAAAATTATGCATAGAATACTTGTTTATCGTGGTTAATAGCAAGACGAGCGTAAAATTAAGTATATAAAAACTAATATATAAATCTACAGTGTTTTTTTACGGGTGTTCCGTTATATTACTGAAACATGCATTCGATTGACTTGAAACTTGGTATCCATGTAGAAAATACATGTACTTAATGGATAGGTTCTAATATTTATACGAGTGTTGGACTCCCTAATAATAATGACAATAAATAATAATGTTAATTTTGTAGTCGTCGTGGCCTAACGGATAAGACGTCCGGTGCATTCGTGTTGAAGCGATGCACCGGTGTTCGAATCCCGCAGGCGGCTACCAATTTTTCTAATGAAATACGTACTCAACAAATGTTCACGATTGACTTACACGGTGAAGGAATATCATCGTGTAATAAAAATGAAACCCGCAAAATTATAATTTGCGTAATTACTGGTGGTAGGATCTCTTGTGAGCCCACGCGGGTGGGTACCACCACCCTGCCTATTTCTGCCGTGAAGCAGTAATGCGTTTCGGTTTGAAGGGTGGGGCAGCCGTTGTAACTATACTTGAGACCTTAGAACTTGTATCTCAAGGTGGGTGGCGCATTTACGTTGTGGATGTCTATGGGCTCCAGTAACCACTTAACAACAGGTGGGCTATGAGCTCGTCCACCCATCTAAGCAATAATAAAAAATAAAAAAAATGCCCAGCGAAGCGGGCGGTTACAGCTAGTCTACTATAAAAATGTTACGGATTATTTTCGTTGGTTTATAATTTTACTAGCCGGTTTTATGCACCAGAGAATAACGTAATCGAGTACTTATCTTGAGAAAATGCAACGTGTTTCAATCGTTCTGAATGACAAAATTAATGCGATTTTACAGAGGGTGACGACTTGTAGAATGTAAAAATAGATAAGAATTTCTAACAAAACAAAAGTTCTACGTCCCATGTCTTGTGTAATGCAGTAGATGGCTGAATGAGTTCACAGCCCATCCGAGGTAAAGTCGTTACCAGAGTAAAACGTGTTAAAAATAAAATCTTACAACTCATGTCTCAAGGTGGGTGGCGGGATATACGTCGTAGGTTTCTGTGGGCTCTGGTAATCACTTAACATCAGGTGGGCCGTGAGCTCGTCCACCTATCTAAACAATAAAAAAATAAAAAAAGCCCATGCTCGATTGCGGCCATTCATGAGGTGGATGGACCTCTCAATAAATTGTCATAGTTATAGTTTTACAAATCTCGAGAGTCTGTGAAATAAATTTACCTACCATAAAATAACTTGAGTTTTCTTCGAAGAAATATGTTAATTATATGTAAATTAGCGTTTGCTTGACACAAACTAAAATCTAATGCGGTAATAGGTCGAAAGGTAATGGTACCTTAAACAATGTAAATGTGGCCTAAAATTAATTACATAGTACCATAGTACAATAATAGTATCTCATTTTTAATTACATTTTTATCATGTTAAGGACACGGTCCACCAACTATCACAACGGGACACCGCTACCCGCTTTCAAACATGATGTCAAGTTCTTAATTCCATTCTGTAATGGCTGTCTACTGTATATCATATGGAAATATATAATTATTATTATAGGAGCTTACAAAACCATCGATGATTATACTCGTATGATTTTTTTTTTACTTGATATTATGTGGACGAGCTTACGGCCCGGCCCACCTGGTGCTATGTGGTTACCGGAGCCCACAGACATTAACAACGTAAATGCGGCCACCCACCTTCAGACATGAGTTCTAAAGTCTCCGTTTGCCGCCAATACCATGAGACATTCGTTCTAAGTTCTCAGTTCTTTTCAAACATCAGCAATACCAGAAGGGCAGAGTCAAGCCGCTGCCTACCAAAGCCAAAATTTGATTGTGTCATAGTAGAAAATGAAAAACAACTACATACAGGCCATGCAAACACACAAGAACAGGTCTCAGGCGGGCGCATCGTGATGCTTATCAATGAGCGAACGATTAGAGGACGAGGGAGTCGTAGGTCATACATAATCTTCTTCTATCTTCTAACTTCTATAAATATAAAAATGAATTGCTGTTTGTTATTTTTTTTTTTGCTTAGATGGGTGGACGAGCTCACAGTCCACCTGGTGTTAAATGGTTACTGGAGCCCATAGACACCCACAACGTAAATGCGCCACCCATCTTGAGATATAAGTTCTAAGGTCTCACGTATAGTTACAACGGCTGCCCCACCCTTCAAACCGAAACGCATTACTGCTTCACGGCAGAAATAGGCAGGGTGGTGGTACCCACCCGCGCGGACTCACTAGAGGTCACACTACCAGTAATTACGCAAATTATAATTTCGTAATTAGTCTCGCTAAAACTTGAGAACGGCTGGACCGATTTGGCTAATTTTGGTCTTGAATTATTTATGGAAGTCCAAAAAAGGTTTAAAAGGTAGATAAATATGAAAATGCGCGGAATTAAATAAAAATAACAATTTTGTTTTTCCTTTGATGTGTCCCCCGTCGGACGAATTCATTTTGTTTGTTTTAAGTTTATTTATTATATACAAAAGTTTAGGTCTTTTATTTCTCGATTGGGGCACAACGAAGTCTGCCGGGTCGGCTAGTAAAAAATAAATATTAATATATCACGTTCGGTTTATTTGCATTAAGAATATCGTCCTTTTAGGCTAAATTACAAATAGAATCGGCACCGAATCCATCAAGCGTTCGTTAGTTGAGTTTCGTAAAACATTCGACAAAGAATGTTAATGCCAAACTTCCGTGGACTAGTTGTGAAGTTCTTCAGCAGTTTACAGGGAGAGTTCATTAAGAACATTGCTACTTTAACGTTTGGTGCGAGACACGAGCGAAACAGTTTTCACTTTAAAGTTCGAATGGGTTGATACCACCAACTTCTATTGTTGGTTGCGTTTTTGGTTGGTTGGCATTGTGAACCACAATCTTACTAATTTTGCGGCGAAATAATCCCGCATTCCAGTTTGATGAGAGGTGCCCAACTCTTATTGTTGGTGGGCAGCATTGTTAATCACCACCATACCGATTTTCGCGGCGAAATAATCACGCATTCCAGTTTGATGAGAGGTGCCTAACCCTTATTGTTGGTGGGCAGCGTTGTGAATCACCACCATACCAATTTTCGCGGCGAAATAATCACGCATTCCAGTAAAGAATGTAGATCAAGAGAATCTAGCTTTGTTCCCGAATTTCAATATCATTAGTATCACATGTATTGGGTTAGTATCACATGTATTATATTAGAGGAAGCCTCAAAGTGGCACCTGTGCTGTGACAGAGAAGTTGAGAAGTGCGCGTTTGGGATGGTATGAACATGTGATGAGACGAAATGACAATGAGGTAGGTAAGAGATTTTTAACTATGAATTAGGAAGGCTATAGAGGAAGAGAAGAAGAAATGGATGGATGGCGTGAAAGACGATGTGTGTAAGAGGAGAGTGAACGAAGAAATGGCATATGGTAGAGGAGTATGGAAAGGGAAAACATATTACGCCGATCCCAGGTGACTGGGAGAAGGGCAGGAGAATGATGATATATAAAATTATTCAATGGATTTTATCTGGTTCAACTGTCCATTTCGAAACATTGTTTGGGATATTTTTTATAACCATGTTCGGGTTAAAATTCGCTAGACACCTTAGTCTACATACACGTTGCCTAAGACGTCCATTGTATTGCATTTGCTAGGTCGCCTCACTCACAAAGAATGTGTTGCATCATATTTTTCCTCTTCCGCGCAAATCGGTTCGTCACTTAAGAACTTGCTTCTAGCTCTGAAATGCCCTGTGAGGGTCTGAAGCATAAGTCGGAACTGATTACTACAAAGCTTATTGGCTCTGTCTGTATTCGTTTCGCTTTAAAAACTCTTTTGTGTGTCTTAGTTCCAACTACTCCATTCTGAAAAAGATCTGTTCCGCACATAGGTACTTAGTAAAACTTAAACATAAAGTTTACGATTAATTTCACTTTGACGTTACTTTTTTTAGAAGTCTTAATACTGAATTTTGTTTATATAGTAACAGTCTGTTCGGTTATTAATTAGAAGACGCAAGTAGAAGACATCTTCCTTGATCTTCTGTTCCTATCCTATTCTCACTACCTGTAGCAGGTATCAGCGGTATACTTATGTTCAGTTTTCGCCTCAAATCCTGATCTTCTCCATGCTTTCATAAAGTCAATAGAGCGTATTGTAATGATTATATACCATCAATGTAGAATGGCTCCTTTTCTTCTTAGAAGTACAGTAAGAGACAACTAAGGGTTTTGCTGGACAGCAGCGTTTATTAAGCCAGTGATCGTGAAGAAGAGGTAGGTAAGACATATTCAATCGCGCATAGCCGCATCGCAGTCATGCGGCTTGGCTTGTAATACATTGAGATTTCGATCCCACGTGTTAGTCAAGTAGGTGACGGTACTCCCGGTGTAATGTGCAGATGGCACCGGAATAATTGCAACTTATTCAAACTACTTATAACCTTCTTATAACCATAAAAGTATTATTTAATTTGGGTACCTAGAATATCTGGCAACATTGAGACGCCATCGACGTCTTTCCTCTATTAATTGTATGTGTGAGCAGTGGGCATGTAATATGCCTTTCAGGGTTACACTAGTACTCACTGACTGATTTTTTCGGGTACCTCGATAGAGTTGCCACAAGAGAGTCGATGGAAGAGTGCCACTATAGCACGAGCTGCGATATAGACACGACGTAGGTAATATTAGATCTAATCCGACCACAACGGTGGGTCTTGACTTTTCACAGCTTAAATACAGAAAGCAAAAATCCGCCTACTGTACAGTTGTCGGGGCAACAAAGCTGCTGGAGTAAGGCCGAGGACCTACGAATGACAGACTCCATTGATGTGCAAGCTGATCCCTGGAATACAGCAGGGTCTTTAGTGTACCATAGTCCTGTATTTTCTGCTGCCTGTCACGCATGACAGCTTAAATAGTAATATTGTAATGAGGTTTCCACCTTATGTCTATGGGCTTCGATGAACTTGTCTAGTTAACTAAGCTATCGTAATATTTTTTTGCACCACAAAGAGAACAGAAGAAATACTTCACAGTTCCTATAAGTAAGGAAATGAAGTTTTGCCCACTCGGGTCTCGTTTGGACTTTCTGTAATTGGACTCGGCTTGGCGTTGTTTGACGCCGGTTCGAGAGTCACGCTTTTGTTTCATAAGCTTGTTTATTGACTTAGTACTAGCTTTTAAATTTTGGTGAAATTGGCGTAATGACTAGCGATACAGAGTGTCGTAGCTTGCACAGGATTGTACAATCATCCCGCGTATTTCTGCTTCGAAGGAGTCTTTATAATAATTTTTTTGCTTATATGAGTGGACGACCTCATGGCTCACCTGGTGTTGAGTGATTACCAAAGCCCATAGATATCTACAACGTAAATGCCGCCACCGACCATGAGACGTGAGTTCTAAGGTCTCACTTGTAGCAGTACAAGGTTAGATTAGCAATAATTCTAAGTTTGTCCTCAAGTTTTAAGAGTATTAAGTGGTATTCACGTCTGCATCTGTAGGCACCGGTCACAGCTCAAAGCGGGGTGTGGAGGCTCATCTCAGAAGGTTCTCTATGACAACTACTGTATGTATTTTCTTGAGGAGTGTTGAGTTTTTTTTGGGGTTAAATATTTTAAGGTATAAGATTATACGAAAGATGTATCTTGAGTAAGCCTCCCAGGATGAGGATGGACAAAGAGCCTGTTGAAGGTCACGGGAGGTCTAGTGGAAGTGGGCAGCGTACGACCAGTCGTTATGGCGAGCCTTCGGAGTGACGTATGTTCAGCAGTGGAATTTTGTGCTCATGATGATAAAGTTATACACAAATACATAGTTCTGGAATTCAATGTGGTACATGTAACTGAAAAAAAAAAGAAATAAAAAAACAAAAAAAACAAAAGAGTTAATTTTTTTCTGCCTTTACCAACTTACATGTCTATTATAATTCATACCAGTCAATAAATACAACGTGTACTCTTAACAAGGCCGTTGTTCGAGATCAACTGAAAAAGATCGATTAAAAAACTCATTTCACACTCGTAACGGCTAGCGATTGGAATCGTGCCAGAAAAATGGAAAAGAAAACCTTTATTAATTTATTCTTATTGATGATTGGATGCGTTTCAAGTAAGTAATTGTTTTTATTGGATAGCATGTTTGTATGCGTGGTTCAACTGATCGTTCTGCGTGTAAAAACTAAACACCTCGAGTGATGATTTGGAAAACGAGTGCTTGATCTAACTTAATATGTCATTGTAATCTTTGAATATTTTTGCGTATTTAATGTGTTACATTTCATAATTAGAGATGCTTGGTTTTTACTCTTTACCTCCATGACGACCTGGACTTAGAGTCCATCAGTAAGTATTTACAGTCGGCGTCGATGCGCCACTTCGATAAGGCGGCACGACACGAGAACCCTCTCATCGTGGCCGCCGGTAACTACATTCCCGATCCTGCGGAACGAATGGACGTCATCCCAAACACGTCATTTCGGATCCCCCCGATCCACTAACGGTGCTTTTAAGTACCTCAAGCACCGGTTACCGTTCTCGTAGAACCCGTCGCTTGCGACGAAGGGCTCGACGAGTAAATTAACCCTCAGACACAGCCCATTGAGTTTCTCGCCGGATCTTCTCAGTGGGTCGCGTTTCCGATCCGGTGGTAGATTCTGTGAAGCACGGCTCTTGCTAGGGTTCATGTTAGCCACTTCGTCAGGTTTGAGCCCCGTGAGCTCACCTATTAGTTAAGGTTCCGCTGAAATAGCCTCTCAAGGCTATCATCAGCTTAGGTAGGAATAAAACAAAATAACTTGTTTTTTTTTATTGCCCTTTTAGGCGGACGAGCATACGGCCCACCTGATGGTAAGTGGTTACGGTAGGCAGAGCCAAGCCGCTGCCTACCGTTGTATACCCTTGATTGATAGGATTATATAAAGAAGCAATAGCTTTTTTTTGTCCAAAATTAAGCCTTGGGACATGAGTTCTAGGTCTCAGTTTTACAATACAGCGGCTTTCCCATCCCTAAAATCGAAACGCATGACTGCTTTACAGTAGAAATAGGCAGAGCAGAGGCACCTATCCTTGTGAGCTCATAAGACGCCCGACCTCCACTGATTACGCAAATCATAATTTTTGCGAGTTTGATTTTTATTACACGATATCATTCCTTCACCGTGGAATAATTGTTAAGTACGTAGTTCATTAGAAAAATTGGTACCTGCCTGCGGGATTCGAACACCGTTGCATCGCTAGATACCAATGCACCGGACGTCTTATCTGTGTTATTGGGAAGACTGTTGACTGTGAAGACATACCTGTAGGAATGATTTTTTTTCCTACCTATGCTGATAGCCTTGAGAGGCTATTTCAGCTTCTCCTTGACGTGTAGGTGAGCTCACGGGGCTCAAACCGGGAGTGTTGCTAACCATGGCCTTAGCAAATAAAAATTGAAATTCATTCATTGAAACTAGGAAATATAAACTTTGCGAAGCCAATGGCTAAGGACTTTAAAATAAGGCAAAGCAAATCTAAAACTCCATTTTTCAGAAGCGGATTTCCAAGCCGACTATTTCTTTCGTAGTCTTGGTACTATAAAATTACCAGATTGTAGAAATGCCATATATGACTCCGAATGTCGCTCAAAATGCTCCGGTACTATCGTTTGTATAGTAAAAGCAGGCTGCCATTGTAAACCTGAAATTATACCATTCGGTATGTATGAATTTCGGTTTTAAATAATATACCTTGTTTCCGCAATATACGAGTATATCAACAAAGTATATGTAGTCACCCACCTCGAGGCCTGAGTTCTATTTCTATGTCTCAGTTATAAAGTACAACTTAGATATTATATCATGACCCAAGAGCTAGTAAGCTTTTATCCGTGAATCATGATTTTCACTGTTATGTATATTTTTTTGTCTCTAGACTATTTTTCTTTATTTTAACGGATAGCAGAAGAGTCATCAAACAATTTAATGGTGATTCATGAATTTATCCATAAAAATGTCGAAATTTTATTGTCAGTAGCAAACTTTTAATTAAAAGACAATTGAATTTTCATTTTAGTGTCCGATTATTATAATGACGTCGACAAAGTACAAGACGAATTCGACTATAGACTACCTGCAGGTAATTTGAATTTGTATTTGAATAGCATTACCGCGTAGATGTCTAAGCACATTAAGTGAATACAAAGATACGGCGTGTGTATGGCTTCGTAAGGGGAATTAATGGCCATAAACGGGCAACCGCAACTGGTTAATTAAGTGGCAAGGCCCGATAATGCCGCGGTCCCTTTTAAGATTGGACCGTCAGCCACATCACAGCAATGGTCATTCCAGGATGTATCTAACAAATGATTTACGGCTGAAAAACGCAGTCTACTTACAACCAGTAGTGAATACAAAGTAAAAGGCAGTAACGATGACTCCACACAGATTAAACCCTACTTATACTTTAAAAAATGGTATATTGTGCTCACAAATACTAAATATCTCGTCATATTTACCAAATTTGTGGGCCTTGAAGACAGCTTAAGTAGCTCGCTTCACGAACGAATAATGGTACAAGCTATTGTTAATAAATTAGTCTACTAACATTGATATACAACTAATAATTATCGTAAGAAAACACTGAAATCAGGCCACTTGTAACTGTTTGCTAGAATTAGTATTCTATCAGGTATATCTTTGATGATTGTTTTCCGGCGGCGAATAACTAATATTTTGAATAATTATCAATAGTAGGACAGATATATATACAGTCAATAAAATATACCAAAACTTGTTACGTCTTCAGATAGCTATCCATTTCCATTAATTATCGATTTAATTAACTGCCGAAACCCGGCGCTGTAACGGAATCCCTTATTTGAAGTGGATAATTGTGTTCAAGATGTTTCCTGTGAAGTACATACAATATTATGTATGATTCATGTTTGTTTGTAATATATACCTTTGTTGAGATATGGCATACTGGATTTAGCGTTCTCTGTCTTCTCTATATTTATATTTTATTTGCCATATTTCTTGTATTTAATTGCTACAGCATATAGTTTATTAGTACTCGAATTGGGGTTTTACTATCAATCGATTATCAGGCACCAAATTACTTAGAAATAGTGGAAAGCAACCCAAAGAGGCCGATTTTTCAGTCCCGTACTTCCGATAATTCCTAGAGTTCTGCAAATTTTCTGAATACTTGTGTATTTTTATTTAAAGTTAATACTACTGGAATCTATGCATCACTAGCGCAAGGATTATGAGGCTTTTGTGGTTTGACCATCTTATATTTTACGTTAGACATTTCTGATACGACGAAATCAAAGTCCCAACACAATGATTTATTAAAATCCAATCTCAATCGTGGTGTTATTTATTCGTTACGTTCATGCATTTCTAATTTACAGGCTTCATGATTTTCAATTGGTATTGATATTTTATTGACAATTTACAGTTCTACAGACAAAAGTACCAAACTATGAAGTACAAACTGAGCGCCCGAATCTACGTCATCACATAGCACATTTTTGTCCGAACCTGGACGTAGCAAGAGATTGCATCAAGCATTGTATGAATACAGGAAAGCCGGCATTCTGCGGTAAAGACCACCAGTGCTATTGTGGTCATAAGGGTCGTGACAAAGATAAAAGCATCAACGCTACTGAAGTTTATTCGCAATTTCAGGACTTGTACGCTAAATACTTCGGGGCTGATAATTCTGCAAATGATTAACAATAAATAAAAGTTTATTCGATAATCGGTCAAAAAGTATTTTATTTTAAACTTTTAGAGGGAACTGCACGGCTGGGACATCCATTATACGACACAATTGTAATCCTCTTTAGACTCAAATTCTCCGGAAACCACGTGTCATGCACGATATATAGGTAATTGAAGGAAGGATTTGTGTCGATGGACCTCCTTCTCCAATTTCGTAATGATGTGAGGAAAATGTCAAGAATCAAACATTCTTGCGTTTGGGCTGGGATTCGTTTCCCACCGAGTTATCGAGTTCTATTGCGTTATCGAGTTCTATTGCGGGATTTACAGCATCACGTATGATTCTATATCGTTGACTAGTCCTAACGTCAACAACAGCCAAAACAGAAGAAAACGGACTTTTCTAGCCCATAGACATCTACAACGTAAATGCGCCACCCACCTTGAGATATATGTTCTAAGTTCTCAGTATAGTTACAACGGCTACCCCACCCTTCAAACCGAAGCGCATCACTGCTTCACAGTAGAAATAGGCAGGGTGGTGGTACCTACCCGTGCGGACTCACAAGAGGTCCTACCACCAGTAAAAACTTGTTGTTGACTTGTTGAACTAGTCAAAAAGTGTGACGTCACAGTTAGCCCATAAAACCAATCGAGTTTCTGGCGGGATCTTCTGGCGGCACAATTCGGATTCAGTGGTAGGTAAATTCATGAAATAGCTGCTTATGAGTAGTTGAGTTTCTTATTTCGCTAACCCCTCTTCTGCCTAAATCTGCTCTTCAAACGAGGCTTATGGAGAGTACTTAACGGTAAGCAGTGGTTTGGCTCTGCCCCTGGCATTGCTGATGTCAATGGGCGACGGTAACCGTTCACCATCAGATAGGCCGTCAACTACCTATAAGGACAATAAATAAAAAAGAAATGCCCACCCGTTCCGGTGAAGCTGGAAAAGCCTCCAAGATACTAGTCAATCTTACAAAACTAAATAAATGGTACCAAAATATACAAAGTATACTAACTTGTTCTCTAGCGTTGCTTAAGTATTGCGATATAGCTAGTATTGGCAAAAGTGACTGATCTTAAATAGTATTGTACCCCAACGAATGCGTTTCGTATTAGTTTAGGTGATGTGTTTGTGTGTTGTGTGCCTATCATGCGTCAGTTACAGATTTGATATTGGTCATGACCAATAACAATGCTTCAGGTTTTTTGATTCATTACATACGTAACATGCAAGGTGTTTCACAAGTGCATAGGTTTGGTAGTTGGTAAATCGGACTTAAAATAATACTGCGAATTAATGTAATGTTTTTTACTGGTGGAAGGACCTCTTGTGAGTCCGCACGGGTAGGTACCACCACCCTGCCTATTCCTGCCGTAAAGCTGTAAATGCGTTTCGATTTGACGGGTGAGGCAGCCGTTATAACTATACTGAGACCTTAGAACTTATATCTCAAGGTGGGTGGCGCATTTACGTCATAGATGTCTATGCGCTCCAGTAACCACTTAACACCAGGTGGGCTGGGAGCTCATCCACCCATCAAAGCAATAAAAAAAAGTAATAAACCAATATAATTCCAAAGCACTTCATATGCGTGCTACAAATAAACGTGAAATTCAAAATTCATGACGCATTAACATACGGCGTCATGTCGGATCCGCGCAAAGATTGTTGGCTTACGAAATCTCAATACAAGTGGCGCGGCGGAGTTGTCTGCACTGATTTATATGCCGCTTACAGAGCCGCAGCGCGTCTGAATTTTAATTACACACAACCCTTTCGTAAGTTTTTACGTCGAGCTAAAGTTATACTGGAATAGACGTAAGGAAGAAGTGATTTTTGTTTATAATCGTTGTGATTTCAAACTCGATGAAACGAAATGAAACGAAACGAAAAAATAAGTCCATATAATTATTTCTATTTAGTTCGTTATCAACAGATGTCGCTGCACGTAAATTGAACAATTCCTGAATCGCGGTGTCGAAATTTTACATAGCTGATAGACGTTCTCGTATTTCTCTTGCTAAATCATACTTACTTGGCGTGGCGGATCGGATACCGTGATCATGCAGGCGGTTCCCCCAGGGTGAGGCTGCTCCATTGCACTGCGAAGTGGTTGACCCTTTGACCATTGCGATTACTACCGTGTGTGACTTGCACACACACACACTTTTTTATTTATTTGTTGGATTATCGAGCACTTCTCATCGGAGCCATTTGAAATTGACGCCGCTTAAGCTGAAGTCCTTGTAGTATCTTCACACTTCACAACGGGAAAGCATAATTGATTCCCCGTCAAAATGTGCAGGATATAGGCGTCTACATTTATATCACCGAGCGAACTACAGTTTATAAGATACGATAAAATGCGTGGAGACTTCTAGTTTAAGTAGTAGAGAATTTTCTACAAAGTTCGCCAGTTTTTATCCAAAATAAAACTATTTTACTTCTTAATCGTACCCTTACGAATTTATTCTAACTAATAGTCCCCGGTAGTCGAAACTCGACTATAATTAATTGAAATTATAAGTTTATACACTATTATGATTCTGTTGTCAAATATATTTCTATAGTCATAGATTTCGCCAAGACTGCACTATAGACAAATAATATTATAGATAAACAATATTAACCTATTCTCAATTTTACCAGAGACTTTAAGCAATAACAAAAGTTTGACAATAAACAAAGAGTATAAATGTGTGTGTCAAATACACGATAGTGTGTGTAATGTTTTCTTTATTGATTTAATGTATTTTTAATGCATAATTTTTTAAAAAGTGTGGGAAATTTCATACTCCTGGTCCACGCAATTTTTATAAAAATTGGTATAAAGTTTTTACTTCACGTATTAATATATACTAGAGGTCCCGCAGTAGTCGAAATTCGACTATAATTAATTGGAATCGTAAGTTTATACAATATTATGATTGTATTTTATACTTCTATAATCACAAATTTCGCCAAGACTACACTATAAAAAATATTAACAAAGACAAACAATATTTAATCTATTCTCAATTTGACAACAGACGTCAAGAACAAAAGTTTGACAATAAATAGTATGCATGCGTGTGTTCTTCAAATGTATGGTATGTAGTGTGTGTAATGTTTTCTTTATTGATTTAATGTATCTTTTATGCATTATTTAAAAAAAAAAATTAGCATTGTGCACTTCTTCTCTATATTCTCTATAAGTGTGGAAATTTTCATACTCCGCGCAATTTTCGTAAAAATGGGGTACAGAGTTTTTGCTTCATAGATAATAGATGACTGTGTCTTACGATATGAAAGTTTAAAAACAGTGAGAAAGCAAATAAACATACATTCTAATAAGTAAATGTTTTTTTGAAAACACATCAAACGACGCTCAATATGAAAATGTCGGTGAATAACACTTCACTTGGATCATCCGTTACCACGAAAGCGTATTCGGAATGACGGAAATAAAATTACAAACTATAAGAATAAGCCGACAAAGAAAAAGAAAAATAATTTATTAATTGGCGTTTCTAGAAATTCTATGCGATTGATAAAACTTGCGAAGTGTTAGACGAAGATATTTATTGATTGCAGAACAATGTTTTGGGAGCATGTTCCTTGTAAACATTTATTTCATTCCCTGCCCTGTGTTTTGCTGTGAATAGCTTTCGAGCCCCGTCAATTTGATCACTGCTTCGGTCTAATTTGGTATTCGGGGTCTGGCGGTACTTGTTTCATCCAGTAATGTGTTTTCAGCACCGAATGGAGGAAATTGTTACTTGCGCTGGTTATGAAAAATATTTAATCAATTAGGAGGTTCTACATTGAGCAGTCGACGTCAAAAAGTTTTTTTTTTAATTTTTTATTGCCTTTGTAGGCAGACGAGCATACGGCCCACCTGATGGTAAGTGGTCACCGTCGCTCATGGACGTCAGCAATGCCAGGGGTAGAGCCAAGCCGCTGCCTAATGCAATGATGCGCGATGATGCAATAATGAAAAATTTCAAGATTTATATTTACTTTGTGTATTCTGTATATATTACGGGCGTAACGATACTCGGGACGAGCATGTCTAAGGAGGGGGCAGTGTTACACCGGTAAGAGTAACACCATCTATTGCCGAATAGCCGAACGAATATTAAAGGATCTAGTAGCATCTAGAACGCTCAAGAAGTACAACGCCATCTATTGTTAGATAGCAGAAACACACAATATTCGACTTTTATGGAATATTCGCGATAATTCTAGGGGTCTGGTATCGGCTATAAAAGCGTTGCAGAGATGGCATGCAGTCAGTCAGTAATCGGAACTACTTTAAACGAAACAGCGAACGGATCATCTGAAGCGAAGCGGAAGAAGCGAATTGAGAATTTTAAAGTGTTCTATGTGTGTTCTAAGTGATATAACAGTATTATTAAGATTTAAATTACGAAGGTTTGTTTGTTTTTGTATGTACTTATATTTATGATTGCGCGTCGTTTATTGAAATGTTAAAGTTGTACACAATTTTATTGTTAGCACTTCAGAACTCCAAATTTGTCTGTTTGGAAATGAATATAATGTATTATTTTATTTATATCAAAATACAGTTTAGCTTAGTAAAACTATAGCACAAATTGAGTTGCTCTTATAAAGAGAAACACAATTTAAAGCTATTGCTTCACCACTATTTTTATATCTTTTTATATTTTAATATTTCAAAAATGCTTTTTATATTTCTAATGTTCCTTCTAATGTTTTTATCTTTCAATATTCAAATTGTTTTTTTTTATTTATTGCTTAGGTGGGTGGACGAACTCACAGCCCACTTAAGTGGTTACTGGAGCCCATAGACATCTACAACATAAATGCGCCCCCCATCTTGAGATATAAGTTCTAAGGTCTCAGTATAGTTACAACGGCTGTCCCACCCTTCAAACCGAAACGCATTACTGCTTTACGGCAGAAATAGGCAGGGCGGTGGTACCTACCCGTGTGGACTCACAAGAGGTTCTACCACCAGTATTTATGTCATCTTTATAAAATATTACCTCTTAAGATTAATCGTATAGAGGTTACATGAATATAGTATATATAACATATAGTGGCTTCAACTGTTATTTCCATCGAGTATGTTATATGAAATAGTGTTATTATTGTTTTTTCGTTCATTGTTTCGACAAAATGAATGTAAGGTATTACGTCGCACGTAAAAATAATTTAGCGTTGCAAGTCGAGTGGGCCACAGATGTGGAAGTGGCGCGGAAATGATATCAAATTACTTTAACGTATACAGGCATAGCTTTAGCATACTTAAGATGCCGAGTTTTCGGTGTTGTTTCGCGATTGGACGATTTGTCAAAGTGTAAAGGGAAACTGCTTTTTTTATTTCTCTCTAAGGTGCTTTTGTGATTGTTCGAATAATATCCGCCACATAATTGATTATTTATACGGAAGCCTCGATTATATTTTGTAATGAATTTTTATTATTAAAACAAACAATGTGGAAAAAAAATTCACGGGCCAGTCATGTCCTACGACTAGTCTGGTACCAATTAGTTTAAGAAAATATGTCTATGAAACTTGTCCTTATACCTTCGTATTAAGTGTGGTACTTAATACGAAGGGATAAAGTCTTGAATTAAAACACTTAACTGGCAATAACTGGCATTGCGTAATTAGTAGGTAATTATGATGGGGCGTATAGTGAACTCGCTCGGGTATAGGCCTTGACTATTTGTGTCGTGAAGTAGTCATGAGTTCCAATGCGAAGGATGGGACTGCCGCTATGTATTGAGAAACTATGACGATAAGACTACAAGACGAGACATATCAATGCATCTGACATCGTTTGACATTACTATATTTTATAACATATTATATTATAAATTTTATTGGGATCTTTTACTCCCGCACTCCACCGAGCTGCAGGGCGGGATCGATGGAGACAGCTGGTTGACGGAATCGGACGGAGTCATGATCCTCAGCAGTGAGGGACCGATCGAAGAGAGAGAGAGGGATCTTTTAATCGAATGTCTGATGCTACAGAGTAAGGTAGAGGATGTCAGGCCGTGTGGCAGATCTCTCGTGAGGTGGATTGACCGCATCAGAGCTACAACAAATTACCCCCAGTTCGTAAGCACTAGACGCACAGTCGGAAGGGAGGAGTGGCATCGGGACGTTAAACACATGATATCCATGATTGCTTTGCTTAGGTTGAAGCGACAAAGAAGAATACCAGTGAATATAATCGCGGAATGTTGGTATATTAGTCAGGCAATAATGATTTTCACTACCCGTAGAATTATTTGGTTATGTATTACAACATCCACGGATAAAATATTAGAAACTATTATAGGACTATAAAAAATAAATATTCATCTTTACAGATCAACCAAGACCGAACAGAACTATCGTGTAATTTAACTTGTCAAAACTGTTATTGTGTAGCTAAAAGAAATAATTATACATGAAATTGAAATTCTATAAATAACTAACAAGAGAAAAGTCGTTTTCAACTGAAGTACAAGTCTACATGATAGACATTTCAAAAGAAGAAAACGTAGATAGAAACTAAATCAGACCATTAATGTTTCAAAAATAGCTTCTATTTTTGTATTTTCGTGAGGTTGACAGATTTTGATGCGTACTGCACAATAGTTCATTCATTTTCTGAGTTAAATAGTATAAATTCGTTTCTTTCATTTCATAGGTTAATTTACTCTATCAAAAATTAAGAGATTGGGGGAGAGGATTCAGATGAGGTTTTTCTTACACGCATTGGAATGATGGGTGATAGATTGCTACATCTTCCAATGCTGTTAATGTATAAATTGTAAGTGAAATAAATGCGATAGTATAGCTGTTGATTTTCTTTATCTCAAAATGTTAGTTCAACGATCGTGTGAAATATATATTTTTTTTAAATAAAAAAATTAACTTAAAAAAAACTTTTCTTGAAAACTAAACCTTGACAAAATTCTATCTAGCCAAGCATCATTCATCACTTTTCGTTGACATGTAAAGCCGCAAAATGGCAGGTTCATTCATTCAACACAGTTCGACAGTGGAAACCTCGTTACATCGTAATAGATTGTGGCTTCACTATGCGGCAACCCTGCCCATGTCCTGTGGCTTAATTCAAGAGGTTTTTACTATTCGACCAGCTAACATTAAAGCAAATTATTTGTATAAATTGATTCTTTGCCTGTGTACTGTCAGTGACATCAGGATAATTTTGGCTTAACCGAATGCCGGCGAGATTACAGGACTCAGACTTTGCTAACATCTACGCTAGCAAAAGCAGTGAATCTACCACCGGATCGGGTTCGAGACCGATTGAAGAAGAAAATCCGGCTAAAAACTAACAGAAACTTAAT
The DNA here is from genome assembly GCF_003987935.1 of Bombyx mandarina. Next base: position 2,226,772 of record NW_021011483.1, read on the forward strand.
AAGAATAGTAACATGACGCAAAAACAAGCTTTAAAGAGTTAATATTTTAAGTTTAAATTTGATCACACACAGAAAGGCTTCCCTTCCGTGGATATAAGAATAGATTAAAGAATCGTTCTACTAATTACCTGGCTGTTTTTTTCACAAGGCAATGATGCAGATATGGTTGAAGAGGTTATTAGGTGTACATTATGAAACCTATTGTCTCTGATGGATACGTTCAATGCAAGTACTGATATAATTTACTCGTCGAAGGTATCAATATTATACACATCGTTCATCCATACTACTCAGAACCACTGCGTTCATTAACAGTGCGTTTCCAGAAATCTTAATTGCGACTATTCGGCTTAGAAATGAGCTCCCCTCTACGGTATTTCCCGAGCTTTGTAACATGTCCTTCTTCAAACGAGACTTATAGAGATTATTAAAAGGTAAGCAGCGACTTTTTACTGGTGGTAAGACCTCTTGTGAGTCCGCGCGTGTAGGTACCACCGTCCCGCCTATTTCTGCCGTTAAGCAGTAATGCGTTTCGGTTTGAAGGGCGGGGCAGCCGTTGTAACTATACTTGAGACCTTAGAACTTATATCTCAAGGTGGGTGGCGCATTTACGTCGTAGATGTCTATGGGCTCCAGTAACCACTTAACACCAGATGGGCTGTGAACTCGTCGACCCATCTAAGCAATAAAAAAAAACTGTGTCTGCCCCTGGCCCCTGGCACGGTAACAATTACCGTCCATGAGCTACGGTAACCACTCACCATCAGGTGGGCCGTGTGCTCGTCTGCCTAAAAAGGCAACAAAAATATATATAAAATATATGCATGCATTATTATATTTCATTCGATTATATTGATTTAAACAAATACACTTCTTAAATATAAACATTAACCCTAATGCCTCATGTGAGTATTATTATAAGTAGTTCTACTATCGTATCTTATTTCGCTCTATTAATGGTTTGCTGGAAATAGATAAACTAGTTAAGTTCGTCTTACTATTTATGATCATATAGTTCATTGTGTATTTCTCTATACATTAACATATTAGTGGTAAGAAAACCACATCGGCACGATGTCGTAAATAAATTGACTTTTACAAAATGCTGAACTTAGCCTCTGATAAGTTAGTGGTGTGCCCCTTTTAACTCAGTTGGGGGTGGAACGTGCCAGCACTAGTAATCTTTAAGGGATGTTTAGTTTGAAAAACATCGTACATTAATAATGTATTTTTTTATGAAACTACAGAAAAGGATGAAGCTAACATAATATTAAGTGATGGCGCTTGCTTAAAGAAAAAAAATACATAAACTTTACGACTGTATCTACCACTCGAGTGACAGATTAAATAGATGTTTATCTATTTATTTCTAATATTGTTACGTCGGTAAGAGTAACGCCATCTGTCATCGATTAACAGAAACTAATATCAAAAGAAGTAAGTAGTACAACCGAGAACATTCGAGAGTGCAACGCCATCTATTATCAAATAGCGAAAGCACATCTCGAAATGACTGGCCTTCCCGAGAATGTTCTCGATAATTTTAGGGATGTCGTATTGACTATAAAAGCGTTGCAGAGATGACATGGAGGCAGTAAGAGTAATCAGATCTACTCGAAGCGAAACAGCGAACGGATCACCTGAAGCGAAGCGGAAGAAGTGAATTACGAATTGTAAAGTGCGTTCTGAAAGTGTTCTAAGTGTTAAATAGAGTTTTAATTTGTACTTCGGTGGAATTTTTATTTATCCCGAATCCCAGTGCGTAACAATATATTTATTTATATTTTTATCAACGTAAATTGGCGCCAAGCAGGTTAGAGCCCACATACCTACAGAATAAGATTTAAGTTTAATTTTTTTGGTACAGCAAGTTTTAATGTATGCTTGCTTAATGACAGAAATATACATGTCTAACTTATATAGCCGGAAGCTGGCTTCATCTAGTACTGAAGAGAAGTGTGTATAGAGATGGCTCTGCCCCTGGCATTGCTGAAGTCCATGGGCGACGGTAACCACTCACCATCAGGTGGGCCGTATGCTCGTCTGCCTACTAGGGCAATAAAAATAAAGATAGAAATTAATAAGAGATAAGAACGTAAGACGATCCATAACTCTGCCTGATTGGCTTAAATTATTTTAAATCATCGGACTTCTTACATGTAACATAATACTACCATAAAATAATTGATGAAAATAACCAAATCGTAACTTTATTTTAAATTCTAACACAAAATCGTGAATGAGTAAATTCTATTTAAAATCAAATAAATTTTCCATCATAGTAATAGGCTTCGTGAATATCTGTAAAAATGAGAAGTTTTTTTTTTCGTTTAAGAAAATGAGTTATTAAGTGAACCCGTCGCTGGAGTCAATTAGCAACATAAAGCATAATTCATTTCAATAATTCACACAAGAAACTTTGCCCTTTATCTGCTGTCCTTATCGAGGGAATGCTTCTCACTCGCGAGCGTTAAATAACATAGTAGCGCTGTCTCGCTTTAATACACGCCCAGAACTGCCGAACTTTAATATTATCTCCTTTCCTTTCTTCTGCAATGCGAACGGAACGAAAGCTACTCTGCTTTCGACTGGGAGATTGTTTTATGAAAAAAAAAAAAAATTTTTTAGATGTAAATTTTAAGTTACTAAACTAAGTACTGAGATCGAGCTAGTTTATAATTTGCTGAAGATCTTAATCACTTGTTTTATTGCCATTATACGTAAATGAGCGTATGGCCCATCTGATGCTTAGTGGTTACCGTCACTCATGGACTTCAAAGTTGATATGAGGTCTGCTATAATGTAATAGTGAAACCGACGCTTTTCTTTAAATATCACTAAGCGTTTGACATAAATAATCTAATGGGAATTAATTTCTTGTTGAATAAAAGTGTTGATAAATTAAAGTAGAGCATACGTTCGTCTCTCGCAGCCTCTCTTCGATTGGCTACGGATCTCCCCTCATAGCTCGTAGCAGCGTGAGGCTGTCGTACGGGAGCCCCGCTACGGAGCGGACGTCTACGCCGTAGTCTTCTCTACGAGACCTTGACACGATTGTCACACCCTTGATCTACGAAATTTCGAAACGTATACATTAGCATTCCCGCGTGTATTCAATTCCGCTGAACGTAGACAGCGGGGAATAAAAAACTGATTAAGACGCGCTGTGTTTGTTCAGTGTTAGTGTCTATTTGCTGTGCACGTGGCGCGTCACAGGTGAGTTTGACACTTTATGTACTTTTCCTAAAGCTTTTTTTGTACTATTCATTGAGATTACAGCTTTTTTTTTTTAAATGAAATAAGTTTTACTTCGTATTTGTTACTTTACTTAAATTTAGTAGGTTTTTTTCTATTTCTGTAGTTTTAATGGACCATTTTACAGTATACTACAGTTATGCATATCTGTTTTTCGCGTTTTTATCTCCACGAACTTTCTATTAAGGCCTCCTTGCTACTAATACTCTTCTGCTACGGCAAGGACATTTCATCACACTTTTTATTATTATTATTATTTAACAATTTTTTTGTCGTTCGTAATTTTTTTATTGCCCTTGTAGGCAAACGAGTATACGGCCCACCTGATGGTGAGTGGTTACCGTCGCCCATGGACTTCAGCAATGTCTGGGGCAGAGTCAAGCCGCTGCCTACCTACCTACCTCTTAAAATGCGTTTGATAGATTACTTCGCAATCAGCGGCGACTTCAGTGCAGATTTCGTTCAAGTGGACTGCACTAATTCAACCTCGTCAGATATTTATGGAATAATTCCGATTGGTTTTTGGGTGTTTTGTAAGACCGAACAGGTAAGATCTACTGTTTATACTGCGAACTAGCTTCTTCTGGTTACCTACCTACCTGGTAATCCACCTTCTGGTTTGAAGAGTGGGTGAGGGTCTGAGATCTTATGCCTTGAGGATGGTGGCGGCATTCCCGTTGTCATGCCTATGGATAAGTTATCACTTCGCATTTAGGTTCAAAAATGTGTTAAATCAGTCGATCAAATAAATGAAAAATGACATCAGCTGTCAAAGTTTTTTGACAAAGCCTAATAATGATAATTCAATGTTATAACAGTTAGTTTAATTAACATTGAAGCTTTTACATAAAATTTACTGGTTGGTAGTAAGGCGTTTTGTCAGCCCGCAAATGTTGGTTTTCTTTATTATTATTTTTATTGCCCTTGTAGACAGACGAGCATTCGGCTCACCTGATAGTGAATGGATACCGTCGCCCATGGACGTCAGCAATGCCAGGGGCAGAGCCAAGCCCCTGCCTACCGTTCAGTACTCTCCACAAGACTCGTTTGAAGAAGGACATGTTATAGCCCTCGGGAAATACCGTGGACGGGAGCGCTTTCAAAAGCCGGTACCACCTTGTCCATTTCTGAAGTTGAGCAGTAAAGCGTCCCAGTTTGAGCGGTAGAATGCCCGCTGTACTATAACCACATAACACTATGTGGACCGTAAGCTCGTCCATCGATCTAGACAATAAAAAATGATGAACTGTCTGTACGCATACAGGCTATCAAGTGTGCGGGTCTGTAGTAGCCCCATACCATCAGCAGGATCATCAACTGTTAAACTTATCTAATTAAATAAACCAGTGGTCCCGCAGTAGTCGAAATTCGACTATAACTTAAATTATAAGTTTGTACACTAATATGATTCTATTGTCAAAGACTATTAAACTTCTATAATCACAGATTTCACCAAGACTACACTTTAGACAAATATTAATAAAGACACACAATATTTAATCTATTCTCAATTTGACCACAGACTAAGCAAAAAGAAAAGTTTGACAATAAACCAATAGTATGCATACGTGTGTGTGACAAATACACGGTAGTGCGTGTAATGTTTTTATTTATTGATTTATTGTATTTTTAAGCATAATAAAAAAAAATAACATTCTGCATTCCTTCGGTATATTCTCTATAAATGTGGAAAATTTCATATTCCTCAGTGCGCACATTTTTCGTAAAAAGGTGTACAAAGTTTTTGCTTCACGTATTAATATATAGATAAAAATTCATTATTCCACAAACACAACGACCCTTTTTGTTTTTTTGCTTCAACGAAATAACCACAGTTGACTTTGCCCGAAACTACGAACCCTAAAAATGCATTCAAATTGTAATCAAACAGTGTGTTTTAGAGAAGGCGAGGGTGTTAAAAATTCAAAGGAAATCCGAGGTGCTCTCCAGTGCTTTTGTTTACATGTTAAAAGGTATTTTTTTTAGATATCGCCAAATCTACATAATGAAAATCTTGTTAGTCGTTACACTAAGAAAACTTAAACGACTAAAAAAAAACTATCGTAAATTTTCATGCCTTTTGCTGTCGGTTGATAACCCTAAATCTTGAAGCTTAGTGACGGTTTTCGGCAGTTATAGAATGCAAAGAAATAAATGGCGAGTCAACTAAATAATCCAAAATAAAAATCCAACCGACTGGTTTGGGATATCAAGACTCGCGTACTACCTTACATCAGACGTCAATACGACATCGATAGGGAAATTTTTTATTTATATATTTATAGCCCGCGCGTGTGGAATTTAACAAAATATTATTTTATTATATAAAAATTTTACAATTTTTCTCAAATAACTATAACTATAGCTACTAAGCCTTAGTTACTTCTTATAACATTAGCTATCTGCCAGCGAAAGCTTCCTCAAAATCAGTTCAGCCGTTCCAGAGATTAGCCGGAACAAATAAAAATTGTTAACATTGTTATTTTGGTATATATACCGTATATATATTCATGTGGTAAAAAGCGGCTTTAAAAAGCGGCATTTTTATAGATTGATTAGATAAGAAGACGAAGTCACGGTCTGTTTAATCAAATTTCGACAGAAGAGCCAATAGATCGAAAAGGTGATTAAGCTGTTCACCAGAGCATCGAAAGCAACATCCTCTGGATACTAAGCCAAAATACTGCAATCAATAATTGGTGATTACTGACGGTAGAAGCTTTCGCAGATAATACCTTTTTTTATGATTAATATTTACTGGGGGCCTGGAGGCCTTTCCAGTTTCACCAGGTCAGGTGGACGAGCAAAGGCTCAGCCAGGAGGGGCGGGATTACATAACAGCTACCCGAGCGCCTCCGAAGGAGACCTAACAACTCGAGAGCAGCTGCTTCGTGGATGGATCTACTACCGGATTGCAATCACGACCTGCTGAGAAGATCCGGAGAGAAACTCAGCGGGCTGATGCGCTTGGGTTAATGCGGCATGGGTAAGGTAGCACGTCAAACTCTTTGTCGAATTCGACGAGTACAGTTACCCTACCCCTACGGGTCCCTAAGCCGGCTCCTAGTGTTGGAGCTGAAGGCGTCTAATGCAATGGTTATTGGATCTGATGGATCCGTAAGGACAGGTTATATCCGTAAGGACATGTTAATTCAATGTTATAAACATTAATTTTAATAATTACATGTTACAAAAATCGTATAATATAATCTCGGTGTGGCCAGAGCCCAAACTAAAACATTTGTTGTGTTTATAAACAGGGGCTAATTAAAAAAATATCCAAAGAAGCTGGGAGCGTTTTTCCCTTGTTTATGTTGCGAGTGGCTCTGAGTCCGAAAGCTTCAATTGTCATGCGACTTTAAACATTAAATAAAGGTAGAGTGGAACGAATTTTGCCTGAACATACATTCGTTTAGAGAGATAAATTAAAATTTTCCTTTCTTAAACACAAACACCCTTTGAAACCAAAATTAGGGGATGGGTTTATAGTAGAATACATTTATATGAGATAGGCATATAATAAGTTTATGCAGATAAAGTGAAAGCATTAAAAACTCAATTCAGTTTTCCACGTACTAAGTGGGAAAAAAAATACTGCATCAAATATTTTGGCAAATAAAAACGATTGTTTGAAATATTTTGTATCAGTATTCTGTTTTTCACGGGTCTTTTTCTTTTTAAATTATTGATCCTAGTTAGTCTTTTCTTTTCAGGTTTTGTAGTTGTATTTATATTGAACATGTTATGTACTTGTTCATGTTGCTAATAAATATCTTCACTCGTAAAGAAGTGTATAAAATCAAACTCGCATATTTTAATCCTTTTCGTAATTGTAGTGACGTTTCAGGTTAGACATCAAACTTGTAGTGTCCGGTAATTAATATCAGATGGGCCGGGAGCTAATAAAGAATTCAGCTAAAAATTCAAAATCTTTCAACTACGGAGTCAAAAAATATTCCAAACTAATAATGCTTGAAAAAAGAACTGATCCCCGCCGAAGAAACTTAAAAAAAAAAACAAAAATTTCGTCTTCAATCATTTCTCTTCAATCTCTAAATAAGTTCAACAATGACCAAAAACATTGGTTCATCGAAGCAAATCACATTTATTCAAAGTTCACTTAACGTGTAACGGTACTTGGAGTTCAGCACGTAAAAAATTCAAAGCCCACTATGAATATAAACTTGCTGGTCAAACTATAAAAGTGGTAGTGTTTGGGTCGAAGGGCTTTTATTAAAACTGAGTCTTAAGTAAGGCGATCGTAGCGTTTTGTTTTCGTATTTAAACGGAAATTTATTTCAGATCAGATAAACTGTGTTTTGAGAAGCGTAAGTCGATCATGCAAACCGCATTAGGAATCTATATAAAAAATAATTGCTGTTCCTTAGTCTCGCTAAAACTTGAGAACGGCTGAACCGATTTGGCTAATTTTGGTCTTGAATTATTTGTGGGAGTCCAGAAAAGGTTTAAAAGGTAGATAAATATGAAAATGCTCGGAATTAAATAAAAATAATTTTTTTGGTTTTCCTTTGACGTACCCCCCGTCGGACGGATTCCTTTTGTTTGTTTTAAGTATATTTTATACAAAAGTTTAGGTTTTTTATTTATCGATTGAGGCACTGCGAAGTCTGCCGGGTCAGCTAGTACATTAATAAATTAATATTATAACAATTTAAAAGGTGTAAGGTTTTAAGTCACCATGTCATGTCCCAATTTACGAGTTTTTTTTTGCAATGGCTGCCTACCTTGTTTTAAATGGTCACCGGAGCTCATAGACATAACAAAGTGAATACCATGTTACAATTATAAAGTAATTACACTGACATACGGACCTGGCTTGATACGTTTACACCGGACGTCTTACCTTTTAGGTCACGACGACTTATGCGATTTTCTATTTATTTTCTTCAAATCGCGTTCAGTTTCTAACTTGAAATCTCAACGACCGCGACCGGAGGGTTAAAAGGACCACGTGTCAGTAAGATTTCAGCAATCACCTCCGGCGTTGTGGGGTTATCTTTACGCCCGATGTCGTTTCATGATTATCGTTTCTTAGAAGCGAACGTATTCATGGTATTCGAACGGTATTTATCTAGGATCGATGTGTGATGAGTTTTATTTTCAAAATTATATTATATCTTAAGTCGATTCAACTTTTTCGTCTTCTTTCTGTGCTATTTACTGCTTTTTATTGGTGGTAGGACCTCTTGTGAGTCCGCGCGGGTAGGTACCACCACCCTGCCTATTTCTGCCGTAAAGCAGTAATGCGTTTCGGTTTGAAGGGTGGGGCAGCCGTTGTAACTGTACTGACCTTAGAACTTATATCTCAAGGTGGGTGGCGCATTTACGTTGTAGATGTCTATGGGCTCCGGTAACCACTTAACACCAGGTGGGCTGTGAGCTCGTCCACCAATTTAAGCAATAAAAAAAAAAAAACTTCCGTTCTGAGGGTGGGGCTTCCTTTTGCCTAAGGATGGTCTATCTTGTCAATGATATTCTGCTCTCTTACCTCTCTCACTGGCCAGGGGGCAAAAGACCGAGAATGTCTTCTCAATTTAGAGTTGTTTCTGGCTTTAAAGCATTGTATTAACTGAGATAATGTCTTTTGGTCTCATAGTGTGGTACTATTTAAGTTTACTTTTTCAAATATTGTCGAGCATTGCCGCTGTTTTGCAGCCTGTTTCATCAAGTAAATTGGTCAGGGATACCAACCCGTGTAGACACACAACTCGCCCTACCAACACTCACTTTATTGTATTTCATTTTTGTATATAACTTTAGAAAGTCTTGATGGTTTTCATATTTGTTTTTAAGCCCCTTGTATCCTTTAATTTCTGAGCGGGCAAACCCACTCGACACAAACATCATTTTATATTCATCACAGTTTGTCAAACCTGTACAGCGCTAGTGAATGCGTAATAATCTCAGAGTGGAATCAAAGTTAAGGCTGCATCGGAGCTCAGTAATATTTTTTAATGTAGTATTCCTACTCATAAGGTTACTTACGGTAAACATAGCGTTCAATGGAGAGCTGAGAGAGAAAAAATTCAACAGTATATGCGTAAGACTCTGCCATAAAATTGACATATAAGACGGAATCCTCAATAAATAAGATTATTGGGGTTTGATTATACGGATTCGCTAAATTACCATAAGGAGGTAGTTAAAAGAAAAAATAGGACACTATAATTAAAAGCTAATGACAGAGAATTCTTAGTAGTTCAAAGGATAGACCTGTAACCTTTTGATCGAAATTCACAGTATTTGTAACTTTAAAAACATATATTTCGAACGATACTGAGTTATTTTGTACTTCTGAGAAAGTCGAGTTCGTTACCTGTCTGATGAAAGCCACAGCCACCCACATTACATATCAGACGATTTCTTTATATTCGCAAAAAATGAAATATCCAAAGGAGTTCGATATTACTCTCAAACGGTGCGCAAAGAACATGCCTCCAATCGCCTTTAGTTTTCAAATGCTTTCAAAGAATGTATAAGTGTTTAAAATGTTTTGAAGATTGCTTTACACAGCAGAAATTTTATACAATCATATTAACTATATGTATATATGAACCGTTTTATTTACTAGTTACGTAAAAGTGTGTTTTTTCATTTTTTTGTTGCTACGATGAATGGTCGAGCTCACGGCCTACCTGGTGATAACTGGTCACCGGAACTCATAGACATCAACCACGTTAATGCCGTGAACCACCTTGAGACATGAATTCTAAGTCTCAATTTTACGGTACAACGTCTGTCACGACTGAAATAAGGATGAAGGTGGTACCTATCCGTACGGGCTTAATTATGCAAATCATAATTTTAGCAGATTTGATTTTTATTGCACGATTTTATGCCTTCACCGTGGAAGTAATTACTGGACATTTGTTAGGTTTTATTACAATCGCGGGATTCGAACACCGCTACAGTCGCATTGCTCGGTACGAATGCACCGGGCGTCTTATCCTTTAGGCCACAATGACTTCATTACCTATAAAAGACTCCATTAGTGTACGTCACGTGTTATATGTGTTCTTACCGGTCGTGATTGAACAAACAATGCAGCATTTAGGGGGATTAATTTTCCTATAAAATGAAAAGTAAAAAATATATACAAATATATTTTTATTGCCCTTGTAGGCAGACGAGCATACGGCCCACCTGATAGTGAGTAGTTACCGTCGCCCATGGACTTCAACAATGCCAGGGGCGGTGCCAAGCCGCTGCCTACCGTTAAGTAATCTCCACAAGCCTCGTTTGAAGAAGGATATGTCATAGCGCTCGGAAAACACCGTGGAGGGGGGCTCATTCAAAAGCCGGATAGTATGTACCAAAAAAGTTCTCTGAAAACGCACTGTGGATGAACGCAGTGGCTCCAGGTAGTATGGCTTAACTGTACTCCGGTGGCGGGAGGTGCGATGGTAGAAACGAGATGATGGTATCATCTCAAACAATACCTCAGAGCACTCCTCGTGGAACATACGGTACAAAATACAAAGGGAACCGAAGTTTCTCCGCAGACGCAGAGGTCAGTTTTATTAACGAATGATTATCATTGAGAAATATATAGTTTAAGGCGTTACTTAGTTTATATGTTGTGCTTTAAATTTTATGCTGAATTAAGTGTTTTATCGATCGTAATCTCTCGGCGGCCGGGCTTTGGCCGGATTTTACCAATAATACTAGTTTTACTATTAGAATAAGCTCAAGGCACTTACTTAATAAAAACTTAGACAATATTATTTATAATATGTGGTAAAAAAAAATTATAGTTAGTAATTTCAACACCCGAAATACTCTCTTGAACTATATTAAAATATTTCCGAGTTATCCGTGTGACAGACATCGTGTAGTACGTAACGCCTTAGTATGAGATTAGAGCTCTGTTACACGCAGGATAAATGTCAGGAATGTCACCCTAGATGTCCTTAGGGACGCGGGCGGTAATAATGTGGACAGTATTATAGGGAAAATGCCTAGCTTATTGAGGAAAACGCGTTATTAAGTCGGGAAATTAATTTGACTTTTGCGTAGGTAGTTTGAAAAAAATTTAATGAAAATTCGTCCGTTTTTTTTTTGCGATGAGAATTTGTTTTCCCGGTTAACTTCATATGAAGTAATTAATGTAGCTAAGTCATGATCTTATTATGTTTCATTGACGCATTTGAAAGTCGTCGTGGCCTAAAAGATAAGAAGAAAGTGCATTCGTATCGACTGTACCGATGTTGGTTTTTTTTCATTGCTTATTTGGGTGGACGAGCTCACAACCCACCTGGTGCTAAGTGGTTACTGACGCCCATAGACATCTACAATGTAAATACACCACCCACCTTGAGATATAAGTTCCAAGTTCTCAGTATAGCTAGAATGGCTGCCCCACCCTTCAAACCGAAACGCATTACTACTTCACGGCAGAAATAGGCAGGGTGGTGGTACCTACCCGCGCGGACTCACAAGAGGTCCTACCACCAGTAATTTGATTGATTACAGATAGCTATAAATTTTTCAAATGAAATACGTTTTTAATACACGTTCACGAATGACTTCCACGATGAAGTCTATTTCTACCCTGAAGCAGTAGTGTGTTTAGGTTTGAAGGGTGGGGCAGCCATTTTACTAATACTTACCAACAGATGGCTTGGAGTTTGTCTGGCTATTTAAGCATAAGTTTAAAAAAATAAATACTTTAAGGCCAGTCTGCTTATTAAGTAGACTCGTCTCTTTCTCTGTCTCCATTCAGATTTTCATTGGTTGTGTGATCTCGATGGGCTCACGAGAGATTTTATGAACGCGAATCATTTAATCGAAAAAATTAACTTAATATAATATAATTTAATATAATTAAACTGGTGGCAGGACCTCTTGTGAGTCCGCACGGATAGATACCAACCACCACCCTGCCTATTTCTGCCGTGAAGTAGTAATGCGTTTCGGTTTGAAGGGTAGGGCAGCCGTTGTAACTATACTTGAGACCTTAGAACTTATGTCTCAAGATGGGTGGCGCATTTACGTTGTAGATGCCTATGGGCTCCAGTAACCACTTAACACCAGGTGTGTGAGCTCGTCCACCCATCTAAACAATAAAAAATAAATAAATAAATATATATATTATTTGGCCTTCAAGAAAAGTTTCGACTAGTGATCCAATAATGAATAATGAAAATTAAAAGTAAAAACAACAGTTAGTAAAGTTGAAAAGTTATCTCTACGAACTCATACCGCATAGAAACTAGATTCACCGCGATCCTCATGAGGCATAGCATAACGCCTCCGCACGAGATTAGAGCACTGCGACGCGAATGTTAGGAATTTTACCCTTAGGGACGAACGTTGTAATTATGTGGACTATATTAGAGTTGGAATGGTTGGCTTCTCGAGGTAAATATGCTTATAAAATTCGTAACATTTTTATACTGTCATATTTTTTATTTGTTCTATTTTTTATTGCTTAGATGGTGGAAGAGCTCATGGCCAACCTGGTTTTAAGTGGTTAACGGAGCCCATAGACATATACAACGTAAATGCCGCCACCCACCTTGATATATGAGTTCTTAGGTCTCAGTTTTTACAGTTCAACGCATTACTGCTTCACGACAGAAATAGGCATCGTAGTGATACCTACCCGTGCGGACTCACAAGATGTCCTACCACCAGTTTTGATTATCTTTTTTTCATATAACAATTGAAGTCCAAAACTGTATATGAAAATCTTATTTATTACTTATATAGACTACAACCCTAAATGTAACATGTACAAAATATTTTAATTTTCTTAGGATAAGGCAAGAAATACCAAAGTGCATTTTGTGTAACACAACTTAGAATACGCGTAGTTTTTTTTTTTTTGGTCAGGAGGAAATCGTCTGATTTCGGCTCTCCACTGGACATGGCGGGTGGGGCATGTCGGAGTCGAACTGACTAAAACCTCCTGTCGCTCAACAAGTCACGTCTGAACCTCGCATGAGACAGAACTCATGAAAAGGCAAAGGGGGGAAATTGAATCGCTTAGTGCGGAGCACATCTCTCCCATCACCCTCGCCCTCGGGACGCCGGAAGAATACGTGTAGCTTAATTAATTTAATTATTTTATTTATTACACTTGATGTAAAATTAACGTTGGCGGACTTAATGCCTAAGACATTCACTACTAGTCAACCAAAGGTAGTCTTCTTTTTTTTTTTTCTCCACTTTATCCCACCAGGTGGGGTTGGCACAGCTAATTTTTCTCTTCCATCTATCAGCCGTCATCTCAACACTCACTCCTCTCTCTCTCTCATATCGTCATTCACACACTCCATCCATGTCTTCTTCGGTCGACCGAAGAAGACCTCTTCCCCCTCTACCTTGCACTACCATTCCCATACCTGTTCTAGTCACGTGCATCTCCTCTCTACGCATCACATGTCCATACCACGTTAACCGTCCGCTCTTTAATTTGTAGATTACCGGGGCTACTTTCTCACTTCCTCTGAGTGTGAGAGTAGTGTAGAGTAAATAATGGTAGGTGCATAGTAAATTACAAATACATAATACATATATAAATACATTTATATGTATAATTAAAGAAAAGTAGTACAACTGTAGAATGAGCCATTGAAATAAAACAAAGCTTTAACACGGAATGGAATGAAGTTAAGAGTTTTTACTTTCGACTCGAAGCAAATTCTTTGTTTCAAGAGAGCACTAAAGATCCTTATACAGCAGCACGCTATGTCAGCGTTGTCAACAATGTTGCCTTTTAAGTTATAACCGAGAGCAACTTGAGAACTGTAAATAACAAAAGTTGTACGGACGTTTTACGAAAAAGGACTTTAGTGATTGAAACAGGCCGATTTATTTGTCTTCTTCGAAAACGTTAATAAATTACTAGGCATCAACCAAATTGATTCGTGAGAAATTAAAATTTTACATTTAATAGTTGTTTATTAAATTTGTAGTTCATTGTGGCTTTATTTTATTAAATAGATTTTTTGCGTAAAGTCGTTCATTGATACGTGTTACATAGATCCCTACATAGAAAAGTTGGTAGTCATCTTCTGGTGTTAAGCCCCACGATAGTATAATGATAGTAGTAAATAGGCCCATTACCATGTTATAATGTAAGTCGGATTATGTTGCTTGTAAAAAATGTCGTATTAGCCAATAAACGCTCACCGCTAACAAGCCTCTACTGAGGTTCGCCACAACCACCGATCCGTCGTTGCCTGCATTGTTTACAACTGTTCGGTCCTCTTTGAGACATACCAACTTACGCTGAACCTTCCGTGCTATATCGAATGTAATACTAAACTGTAGTACTATTTATTAGCTAAACGCATTATTTATTAGCCCGCTTTTCCCCTATCTAGGACGCGGGGGGCACTGTTCTGCTAATTCGAATGGTAGAGAAGTTGTTATATCGATCTCATAGAAATCGACACGTGATTTTGAGTGGGCGAAATTCACGATTAATTCTTTCCAAATTTTTTTTCTTACCTATTTTAGTAACCTCGGAGGGTTATTCTAGATTCACGAAAGTTAGTAGGTGAGCTCACGGGGCTCAAACCGGGAGTGTTGCTAACACTGACCCTAGCAAGAGCAGTGCTTTGTAGAATCTACCACCGGATGGGAAACCCGACCCACTGAGAAGATCCGGTGAGAAACTCAGTGGGCTTTGGCTCTGTGGGCTCATTTAATCGTCGAGCCTTTCGTCGCAAGCGACGGGTTCGGCGAGAATGATGACTGGTGCCTGAGGTACCTAAAAGCACCGTTAATGGATTGGGAGGATCTGTAATGACGTTTTTTCTTTCCAATAATCTGTCATCACTATCTTAAAATACTTTCAAAACAAGTAATATGACAAACATCGCAATTTCTTTTAAACTTTTTATCTTTCACCAAACAAATACTAAAACTGTTACTCACCTAGTTCTTAAAAGACCGAACTCCAATCTCTACGCTCTTGAGTTGTTGGAACAGTTCATAATTTCATGTCATGAACTTAATCTCTTAAAACGCCGTGAATTCTTAACCCACTTTTAAGTCAGAAGCCGACATAAGTAGGGTCTCAGCATTAGCTTTGAAATCTTCATCGAAAATTCTGGAAACGATCAAATTGTCTACAGATATAGAAGCAATTTCTATTCTGATTCTATATTAATAAATACTTTTACTGAGTGAATATGAAGCTATATTATATTGTTTATGGATATTTATTGTAAAGCATCCGATTTATGTGTATCTAAATATTCTAGAATGTTCAAGACACGTATTTTTTTAGAAAATGTTGTATCTGCCAGCGGGATTGGAATGTTTGCAATTAGGGCACGCTTGATAAGAGCACATAGAAAGTTTTTCTTCTGGATCCATTAAGTCGTGGACATAGTATTTGGACTGTGAAACGATAAATTTTTCCAGGCAATCATGGGTTACTTGTCACACAGTATAGTCGTTTCATCAGAATACTTCACAGTATCCCGTCTTCTGTGGACATTGGCATTAACATAGTGGAGTGTATGGTACCGATAGTAGTCTTTCATCAACCGATTAACATTATTTGGACAATAAGCTCAAAATTCCAAGTACTCTGGTCATACTAAGATGTGATTTTAATTCAGAAATTGACAACATGAAATAACAACCAAAATTTGTTACTATGGATATCGCAAATTCTTACCTATTTATTTTTGCCAGAGTAGGTAAATGTTACGGATATCCAGTAAATTGCTTAAAAAGGAAAAGATATAAATGTTTCGTCTCTGTGCGAATAGCGGAATTGTTTCCAAGACGAAATACAGTTTTATTGTTGAAGTTGAAATTTATGGTCGTATTAAAATTTATTACATATTTTTGTTGGTGACGGTGCCGTAAATAGTAATAGTAAGTACCGTACTAAGTGGACTTTTCTCAATATCTTTGGTCCGGAATAAATTTGTTTCATAAAATTTCATCGGTTAATAAACATTTGGCTGATTTTGTAAAGAGAATTTTCTTCTTAGCTGCTTCTTAGCTGTTAGGCAGATGCGATTACGGTCTACCTGATGATGAGTGGTGATGATGAGTACTCTCCGGAAGCCTTGAAGAAGAACTTGTCATAGGGTCGCCAAACATCGCGGAGGAGATTTTGTTTCAGATTTTGGGGATATAAAGTTCTCAGGAAATGCATTGTGGATGAACGCAGCGTTTCCACATAGTATGGATGTACTCTGTACCTGATGTTGATATGTTCTTTCATTAGTTCGTGTTTATTTTTTATACAAGCATTGATTGTTGAATATTGAAATAATCTCGGAACGAAATATCTCAAGATTGTCTAAAAACTATTGGGTATATTTTTTTCATTGCTTAGATGGGTGGACGAGCTCACAGCCCACCTGGTGTCAAGCCTATAGACATCTACAACGTATATGCGCCACCCACCTTGAGATATAAGTTCTAAGATCTCAGTATAGTTACAACGGCTGCCCCACCCTTCAAACCGAAACGCATTACTGCTTCACGGCAGAAATAGGCAGGGCGGTGGTACCTATTCGCGCGGACTCACAAGAGGTCTTACCACCAGTAAATTTTTTATTAAAGGTAAAAGTATTAAATTTCTAATAATAAATAATTTTTTTAACACATAAATTTCCAAAAAATTGCCTTTCAATTTCATTGTTCTAGTTATAATAGGAAATTACGGCACACCGCGCCCAAGGAAAAATGTTATAAGGAAAACCAAAAAAGAAAGATATCGTGAGGAGCTATCGATTCCGTGTTTGCTTTGGAACGTCTAAACAACAGATAAATCTCCTTGGAGTGACCTTGTTTGTAGCATCGATTCGTTAGCTAATGGCCCTCGGCTGGCTCTTATAAATCGATCAAACGTCAAGACAGACCGGCCCACCACTTTGGCACAAGACCGCCTTTGAGGGAAACGCTGTGTTAAGTAATACATAAGATTTTATTAAACACTAAACATTATTTGAATTCGTATTCAGAGATTGGTGAATTAAATGTGTCATAAGACAAATGCGTAGCAATACCGAGTAGAAATTTATTTTTCCCGCGCAAGAGAGGATATTTAGAAATTTAGAATCCCAAGTATGTGGTGGATAGCATTTACCACCGATTTGAGACATTGGCAATACCATAAGTACATTTGCATACATAAGTTTGGAAATCTTAAAAATATTACAATTTAATAATTATATTATAAAAGAAACGGGGACAAATCACACACGACCAACTGGACCCAAAATAAGATTTTATGAAGAATGCTTTAGCAATACCGAGTAGAAATTTATTTTCCCCGCGCAAGAGAGGATATTTAGAAGTTTAAAATCCCTCTACGGCATGCAGTCATAAGGTATGTTGTGGATAGCAATTACCGCCACTTTGTGACATTGGCAATGCCATAGGTACATTCGCATACATGAGTTTGGAAATTTTAATATAAACGGGGACAAATCACACACGACCATATGGACCCAAAATGAGATTCTCTCTACTATATAAGAAAAAGATTAAAATACAGATATCAGTTATATATATATATATATATATATATGTTTAAATATATACATAATTATACAGATGTTAAACACCCAGACAAAGGACAAATAATCCTGGGGGGAGGGAATCGAAGCCATGATATTCGTCCAGCAGTCAGAGGTCCTTTAAATTGCAACACCGAACCATCTATTAACATATAGATGACAACATATTTCATCTTTACTTGAAAACTGTTCCGTATCGAAGACCCACTAACCTCTAACTAAGAGCTACGAGCAAATTATTTCACATAAAGGCTGTCTAACAAACAATTACTCCGGATTCAATATATCTTAACCCCTGTTCGTTTGTATGGAATTATTCTGGCTACATAAACGACTGTGATGGTTTTCTTTTTGTTTCCAACAAAACAATACCTTAATTACTGGTAGTTAGAACTCGATTTGGCATCTAATGACCTTTTTTGGTTGCCCGAGTTTTCATGTGTTCTTGTATCTAGTTGAGAGCTTTTAATATGAATTGCGATTTATTTTATTCATCAATAAAATATACCGCTTGCTAAATTGATTCAAAGCAGCAAAGTTTATTTGATTAGAAGTTACACTATGTTACAAACGATCTGATGTTAGATCGTCGTGACCTAAAGGATAAGACGTCCGGTGCATTCGTGTTGAGCGATGCACCGGTCTTCGAACTCTAGGTTGGTACCAATTTTTCTAATGAAATACGTACTCAAAAAATGTTCACGATTGACTTCCACGATGAAGGAATAACATCGTGTAATAAAAATCAAACCCGCAAAAATATAATTTGTGTAATTACTGTAGGACTAGTCGGATCTCTTGAGAGTCCGCGTGGGACTCGAGAACGCCTTACTGCTTCACGACAGAAATAGGCACCACCCTGCCTATTTCTGCAGTGAAGCAGTAAGGCGTTTCCGTTTGAAGGATGGGGTAACTATACTTGAGACCTTAGAACTTACATCTCAAGGTGGGTGACGCATCTACGTCGTAGATGTCTATGGGCTCCAGTAACCACTTAACACCAGGTGGGCTGTGAGTTCGTTCACCCATCAAAGCAATAAAAAAAAATGATTATGGCCGTTGTATACTTTGAGACAATAAAGTGAAGTCTCAATTACTTTGGTAAAATGACTTTTACATCCTCGAATCGCAAAACGCAAGATTGATTCGCTGTAGCAGCAAGATAGTGACATCGACTATGGGCTATCAACTAAATCTCTACAAACAGTACAAAATCCGAGTTAAAAAACGTATTAGCCGGCCCAAAGAATAGGATGCCCGGTGTATTCCTATCAGGCGGTGTGATAATGCCAGGAATCAAATCGCTCGTACAAACACTTTCTAGGATAATAAGTGCCTAAAATGGGTTCTCGTGTCAAACTCACGATTGAAGTACATGTACTATCAGCCTATTTAATAGTTGGTAAGCTTTGAGATCGTCCGAGCCTAGAAAGTTTTTTTTTTAAATCGACTCTGTCTGTACATGTAGCTTATCTAGATATAAATCATTTAAATGAGTTAAAAAAAAGAAATTGACCACAAATTTAAGCGCATTAATAAATTTTCTTAAGGAATTCATTATAAGGAAATTTAATATCGTCTTATAGCCAATAACATTGATAATCGTTGTACCGTTAAGAATATTTTTATTAGACGTTCTGGGTAATGTTTCGGAAAGGACTTTTATTAAACACTCCGGTGATTTACTCTGAGGGCATTTCGTCCTTTCAAGTTTTATGTTTTGATCAACATTATGTTGAGCGTTTATCAAATCGTTATGTTTTTTTTTTAAATCTTATTTTTATTTTCCAACGATTATAAATTATTCAAGTTACTGTTATTTTTAAGTTATTTATGAACAATTTAGTTTACGCATTAGTTGGACGCAGAGGGTCAGGAAGGAAACCGTGCTTCAGCGCGTTCATATGTCCCGGAAAATGTTGCCTGCTATCAAAAAGCGCAAGATAGAGTATCTCGGCCACGTGCTCAGGAAAGATCGATACATGCTGCTGCAGCTGATAATTATGGGCAAAGTGGACGGAAAGAGACGTGCTCATCATCATGAAAAAGTCATGGCTCCAGAATATCCGGGAGTGAACCGGTATTGCCTCCGTCGAACAGCTGTTCCGGCTGGCTGCTGACAGAAAGGAATACAGAAAGCTAACGGCCAACCTTCAGAATTGAAGAGGCACTGGAAGAAGAAGAAGAAGAAGAATGAACAATTTATAGGATTTTTGTGAATACAACTAAATGAGTGCGTAGCTATAGGATTCACTAAGCGCAGCTAATTACATATATATATTATGTATTAGTGGTCTCGCAGTAGTTGAAATTCGAGTATACACAATTAATTGAAATTATAAGGTTGAACATTATTATGGTTCTATTGTTAAAGACTTTATGATACTTCTACAATCATAGATTTCGCCAAAACTACACTATAGACAAATAATATTAAAGATAAAAAAATATTAAATTATTCTCAATTTGACCACAGACTTTAAGCAATAACAAAAGTTTGACAATAAACTTGATTTAATGTATTATTAATGCATAATTTAAAAAAAAAATTAGCATTCTGCACTTCTTCTCTATGTTCTCTATAAGTGTGGGAAATTTCACACTCCTCCGTCCGCGCAATTTTCGTAAAAAGGGGTACAAAGTTTTTGCTTCTTGCTGATATTATAGAAGAAGACTGAAACATTAACTTAAATTACATTTCCGTATGTTAAACGCGAAAACGCTGTTATGCTAACAAACTTACACACAAAAGTTTCGAACCGTTAATCAAGGCAAGAGTAAGGGTCACCTCCAAATCTTCTTGACCCCTCAACACCATTCAGCGTTATCACCCTTTACTTTACTCGGACAACGTTTGGGATCACATTAAACTGGTTCCTGTTTACGAAGGGACATTTCCACATAAAGAATCCAATTAGGAGGCGACAGGTGGCTGCACAATTTGTGTTTAGTACAAAAACATGTGCAAGAGAGGTAAGGGTTAAATGCTTTGATGTCCCTTTAAGGATTTATTGCTTTCAGGCCGAAACGCGTATTTGAACGGAGATTCAAACGAGGGTTGGGAAATAACTTTATTTTCATTGAAATATTTTCGAATGAAATGATTTTGTGAATTCGAATTATTTTGAATTTCGTAATTCACATTCTGAAGTATGATTCTTGTTCTCCATGACTTACGTTATGTTATGGTTACGTTACGACTCAATGACGTGTTTGAAAAGTTACAAGTTCACAGCGCTTTGTCATTGGAAGCATAGCAAGAAATAGGCAGGGTGGTGGTACCCACCCGCGCGGACTCACAAGAGGTCCTACCACCAGTAAAATAACAAAAGATTGACAATAAACAAAAGAGTATATTATATGCGTGAGTGTGTCAAATACATGGTAATGTGTGTAATATTTTTTAATCGATTTAATGTATTAATAATGTATAATAAATAAATAAAATACCATCTGCAATCCTTCTCCATATTCTCTATAAGTGTGGGAAATTTAGGTATATTATTATTTATTTTCATACTCCCCCGTCTGCGCAATTTTCGTAAAGAGAGGTACAAACTTTTTGCTTCACGTATTAATATTTATATAAGATGTCTAGAGTACATTCTAATTTGAGAATATTCGATGTCGGCACTGGTTCTGATATTTTTATCCTATTAATGAAACGAAATCTGAGCTAGGGACCTAAAAGAAATAAATAAAAAACGCCTGATTCTCTATATTAATTTAATAATATATTTTTGCCCATTCCTCAAAATCAGACCTGAAGGGATATGAAAACATAATATATTTTCGTAGCCTTCGCGATTCTAAGAAGAACGCCTTTAATTTTGATGAAAGCGAAAACGATATCAAGCGTTTGTGAATTTTCATCTGGAATCTTCCATGTTTTTTCGATTTCGAATTTTTTTCTTTGTAGTCATTTTTATGTAATTTCCGTGGATTTTCTGTAGGATATCATCAAAAAGGTCAAAAATATTTGACTACCCTCGTAATTCTGGTATATTCAGGATTCAAATTGTACATTCAACCAATTAATACATTTCAAGTCTTTCATTTTTTTAAGTTCCACTTACTTACTCTTACACTAGCTTTCACTCAATTCAGAAGTTAAGCTCACTTATTAATTTATCTTATGTTTTATTATATAATTAAAATTCATAACTAAAACCTTACCCAAAATCAAAACGCACATATATTAATTTGTTTTCCACATTCACTGAGCAGGAAGTCGACAAACTCTGAAAGTATTTTCCATTGGATCGAGGAATAATATCGTTGTTTTCGAAAACTCTCTCCCCAAGCGAGATGTGGAATTTTGATTTTGTCTTTCTCAGTAAAACTGAATGACTTGTGATTTTAATGTCTCTACATACATTTTCGGATTTCCCTTAGAATCATGTGGCTTCATAACAATCATTTTATTGAATACTAGCTGACCCGGCAGACTTCGTAGTGCCTCAACCGATAAATAAAAGACCTAAACTTTTGTATAAAATAAACTTAAAACAAACAAAAGGAATCCGTCCGACGGGGACACATCAAAGGAAAAACAAAATTGTTGTTTTTATTTAATTCCGAGAATTTTCATATTTATCTGCCTTTTAAACCTTTCCTGGACTTCCACAAATAATTCAAGACCAAAATTAGCTAAATCGGTCAAGCCGTTCTCGAGTTTTAGCGAGACTAACGAACAGCAATTCATTTTTATATATAGAGATAGATATTGCAATAGTTCGACGTAA
Source organism: Bombyx mandarina (assembly GCF_003987935.1). The sequence continues at coordinate 2,249,291 of NW_021011483.1, forward strand.
TTTCTCTTCTAAGTGTAAGAAGTTTATCGGAGAATGGGCAGCAACACTCTCTGATTACATTAGCATATTACATTACAACCATTACATTGGACGTAATACGTTGCAAGTTGACATTGCTAGCACGGGTAGTTACCTCTATTCTGCTTGTTTGGTGACGAAGTACTTGTATGTTGTAGTAGGTGCGATTTTTTTATTTGGACGATGTCCATGGATGGCTATTTCGAAACTTTATTTTTCAGCGCAGACATGGACATTCAATCTGAATTGATGAAGGATTGCTTAATGAATTAATTATGAATTAAGTCAGTCAAAAATTTATACGATTTCTTTAATTAGTTAATTTGTCGAAAGTGTAATTTAAAAGAAACTCAAGTATGCGGAGTGCGCTACAAGTAATGAATTATATGAAGCTTGAATATAATTAGTTTATTGCGCAGACAAGTTCAATGTTCACTGGATAGCGTAGTCACCTTCATTTGTATACATTACGTTGTAGCTACTCACCTTGAGAGACGAATTTGATAATACAATGCAGTACTCCAAAACAAAACAAAAAACATACGTTGAAGATAATAGTAAAAATTTTCATTCTAGCGCGCCGTTCAGGGGTGACATCATAAGATCCATACTACCTGGAGCCACTACGTTCATCCACAGTGCGTTTCCAGAGGTATTTTTTGCCACGTACCATCCGGCTATGGAATGAGCTCCCCTGGCATTGCTGACGTCCATGAGCGACGGTAACCACTCACCATCAAGTAGGCCGTATGCTCGTCTGCCTATACGGCAATAAAAAAAAATAGCGACCGGTTTTTTTTTATTGCTTAGATGGGCTGACGAGCTCACAGCCCACCTGGTGTTAAGTGGTAACTGAAGTCCATAGACATCTACAACGTAAATGCGCCACCCACCTTGAGATATAAGTTCTAAGGTCTCAAGTATAGTTACAACGGCTGCCCCACCCTTCAAATCGAAGCGCATTACTGCTTCACGGTAGAAATAGGCAGGGGTTGGTACCTACCCGTGCGGACTCACAAGAGGTCCTACCACCAGTAATTACGCAAATTATAATTTTGCTACTTCTAACTACTAAGTTCTATTAGTAAGACTAAGTTCTGTATTTATTAGTTGCAATGAATTGTATGAAGAGTTAGTGGACTAGGACACAAGCTTATTATTAACTGAAAATGTATTCAATGTCACTCTTTCGATATACATAAAGATGCTGAGAAACGACCGGTATATTTTCAAAAATTCTTGTAAAATAATTAGCATTCATTAAAATGCATACATAATGTCTTTCAAGGAAAACAAGAAAGAAAACGTTTACAAAGAACTTACTTAATTAAATAGCTTAGCACTTTGCACTCTACTGTGTTCTTAAACAATTGTCTTTTTAACGCAATTGTTTTTATCTTACGCTTTTGAACTTAATTTGAAAAGCTCTATTTTTCCACAAGCCTTTTAGAGTTTTTTTTAATATTACATTTTTCTATCAGAAACATTTTCAAGTGAATCCTTTCCGTTTCCTCGAATTCGGCTATACAACTACATTGTATCTCGAATTGTCGTCTACTTCAAAAGAAAATTTGTTTTATCTTCATTTCCCTTCAAACTTGGAATTAACGAAGTAACTTGTTGATTAACGGAGTGAATCTTTAATATATTAATTCCTACAAAGTTGTCAACAGGATTTTCCTTTTCTTGAGGTTATGTAACTATATTATTCTGAAAAAACTACAAAAATCTAAATTTTCGAAAAGCATCTACCCGAACAGAATCTGACTAGCACCGTAGAAGATATTTAATTAAAGATTTCGTTAATGTAAATATAAGTATTATTAAATTAGGACACTTATCATCGCAGAATATAATTATTATTGCTACTCCAGCGACTCTTTATAAGATGGACAAAAGCTACCGCACTGTGCATTGTGGAGAGGCCAGTGTGGAGAACAAGGAAAGTTTTCAACCGTTAGGTGGTAATTAAATACCTTCAAGTAAAAATTTTGATAATTACACTCACTCAAATCGCCCGTGTCCACGAAAACTGTAAAGTAATTAAAACGTCGGAAATAATATAATGGCAATTAAAAAACACGTAATATTAAACCGTAAAAGTAGGTAGTTATAATTATGTCCAGGGATCGCGAAAATAAGAAAAAAACTTCAGAGGTGTCAAGGGACACCCGGATGGAACGAAGTTCCTTTCGATTTTTTGATTTGAAGGAATTGTAATTTTTTTTTTAAGTTATAATAATAAATTACGGCATTATGAAGAAGAAAAAACCAATACTATGAACTAAATTACTATTGTTGAAACGCTATCTCGAGAAACTGTACTCATTACGCGGACCGATCGGATACGAGCAATGTCACGCGATAAGCGCCTACACGTTGATTGGTCAGAATGACGGATCTAAAAAGTGTCGTGACAACTTTTCGTAAGAATTTTTTCCGTCTAGCCCCCTTTCACAACGCGCGACGCCGCACGGCTTACAATAGCTTACTATAGCAAAAAGTGTCGTGACAACTTTTCGTAAGAATTTATAGCAAAAAGTGTCGTGACAACTTTTCGTAAGAATTTTTTCCGTCTAGCCCCCTTTCACAACGCACGATAAGGAACTTCGTTCCAAAAAAAAATAACATTATTTATGGAGTCCACCGATATAAAGTCAATGTTACTCAAAGATTGTCTTTGTTGTGACGAGCTCGCCGTCTATAGTAATATTTAAAAAATATTGCAAGTGTCGGGTAAGTACCTGCCACTTTGACCCTCTGGATTTTTGTGCGTGAAGGGGCAGTGAACCCATTTTGAGACATGTCATCCTTTTTTTTTCTATCTATACTAGTGACATCGGGGGTTATACTAAATTCTCCGGGAGAGTAGGTGAGCTCACCGGGCTCTAGCCTGAGGACGTTGCTAACATTAGCCCTAACAAGAGGAGTGCTTCGCAGAATCTACCACCAAATCGGAAACGCGACCCACTGAGAAGATCCGGCGAGAAACTTATTGGGCTTATGCCATCGAAGTCTCGATTGTACTATTTAAAGGCTATATCATATTTTATATGCAATGCTTCGCGACAGAAATAGACCGGACGGCTTATCTTCTCATGCGGGCTCATTATATACCCTAAAACTTGATACTGTACTGGAATAGCGGTAGGCAGCGGCTTGGCTCTGCCACTGGCATTGCTGAAGTCCATGGGCGACGGTAACCACTCACCATCAGATGGGACGTACGCTAGTCTAGTGTAGACACAAGGGCAATAAAAAATATTTAAATTACTACGGTTTCTAACCTCTTTTAATGAAGTTCAATGCGCGATCTAAGACAAATTAAATTTACTTTCCCTCGGTTAGCCGGAGAATCATGTATCAGAATATTTTCGTGTGATCATAGCTGTGATCCTAAGTAATTTGAAGTAACAACAAAGAAGATGCCTGGCGTTAAAAAAAAAAGAGAAATCTACCATTCCAGTATAATCTTTCATTTTATCTGCTCTTTAATGACATCTGAGACATTATTGATTGCTATTAAGTTCTTCAAATTGTATTATTTTTCACCATATAGCATAATAGTTGACAATTCAATTACGCTTATTTACATTCTGAATTAAGTTAATCTGTGTCTACTGAAAGTTAAATTCATTCGGTCGTGTTCGTTGAATTGAAAAATGCCTGAAGAATACGATTTTTTTTGTGTGAATTTGCATAATTTGGCGTTACAATAATACCTCATGAGCAATCTCGAAATTTTTTTTAACCAGTTTTTGTGTCGAATTTTTAAATCCAGTATGATTTTCTACTGCAGTCATCTTCTATAATTAATAAATATATGTATTTAATGTAATGTAATATAGCCTTTTAGTATGCCTAGTAAGTTCAGCTAATGGCCGTCCTAATGGAAAATAGTTACCGCCACGCACGATCGTTGGAATCCAATATCCAATGTCAAGATCAGGATGCTGTTTGAAATATTATTATTTTTCCTAAATATTTAATATTTGTTTCTATAATAACTTACTCAAAAACCATTATATAAAGGGTAACAAACACTTTTAAATTTTTATATAAAGAAGAAAATGATATAACACTACATAATTCTTTCCGCAGCCTTACTTTAACCCACCCATTTAAATAAACTAAATTCAATCCACCCCATCACTTTGTCTATCATTTTATTACTTTGTACATTAAGATACCCGAAATCTTGGCACCACTTTTGTCTCAAGATAAGACCTTGACAACCGACACGAAATACCATTCCGGCAGACATTTATTATTCAATCTCCGACATGACTTGGAAATTCACGCTTTAAGTATTAAATATTAGGTAAATTGCGTTGCCGAATGTATTGTCGGACAGTAATTTATAATTCAATTGGATCAACCTCCGGATTATTTGGCGTAACAGGAACAAATCAATTATTTACGTACGACCTGAATACTATCACTCGATTTGGGCCCTTCAGCCGTAAACTGCGACACTTGCTAACGGTCTATTTGTATAAGCAATAAACTCTGATACTTTTACAGTCCCAGAGGTCATTCGCTTTGTGGAACTTTGTTAAATATTGAAAGAGATTTCATTTAAATTTCCATTTACAAGATCTCGTTGTGCGGCTTATCTATAAGCGGGGCAAGAATTTTCACAAATTTTCTTGTTATATAAAAATCACCGCACAGATGCACCCAAGGGATTGAAATCTAATTCACCCAATAGCTTCTCAAAAAATAAAGAAATATATACCGGAGAATTCACAATTATTAACACTATCGTCAGACGTAGGGGCGAATAGGGTGATCGAGCTAGAGAGAAATAATGAGTACACCAATCACGTTTGTTGTCTTAGAACAATTTAGAAATCTTTTCTTGACGTTAGCAAACGAAAACGAATAAGTGGGATAATGGTTGGTAAGTGTGATGGCGTCTATGCGTCTCCGTCGGCTAGGCGTATTTGAGTATTAAGGGGTAAGCAGCGGCTTGGCTCTGCCCCTGGCATTGCTGAAGTCCATGGGCGACGGTAACCATTCACCATCATGTGGGCTGAATACTCGTCTGCCTACAAGGGCAATAAAAAAAAGGCTCTGTCGTAGCACGAAGTTAACAGAGTTCCGACGATACCTTAATGGTGTGGGTTTCGTTTAGCTACCAAACTAACGACCGTCTCTGACATATAGATCAGTTAAAGAATCATTTTATGATCAAGAGTAACTTATACGTTACAGGTATAAACAGAAAGCGCTTGTCATGTTGTTATGTTACTAAATTCCATAGAGGCTCTTATAAATCATTTCATTTCCAAAAATTTACTGAAAAATCAATGGGAAACGCAAACGTCTGCATTGCTCAAAGAAATGTCAATAGACGACAAGAAAATTTATCTCTTCCGCACGGAAATTGAAATTTTGACCTCCGTCCGTCCGGGAGTCACACCGCAAGCCTTTGGATGATACAATTGGACTTTGAGATTTAACTTTGATGACAAATAGACGAAGTTTAATAGGTCTGTGTTGCTGTGTTATACGCAGCCAAATTTATTTATTGTATTCTGTTGTTTTGGAACGAAGTTCCTGATGGGACGATGCGGAGGGGTACCCTAACCTGGAAAAAACGTCCATAACGTAAGATATTTATTAGTAATATTAGTAAATTTTTTGGTAATAAAAAAAAATTGTAGTGCACGACACAGTGTACGACTTAGCTTTGTAATAATGTACAAAAAATAACATATTGGAGTTTACTCCTTTAGAATCGATTTACATATATAGGCCCGGGGTATGAAAATTATGGGGACCAAAATCGTACTAGCATGTCACACGAAATGCGTTATGCGCCTGATTGCGCATGTCACACGAAATGCGTTATCGCAGGTGACGCCGGGCTGCTGCGCCGGCAGTCCGCCACAAAGCCTCGTACTGATCGCGCGTTTCTCTCATTATTGTATTTTCATATATTTGTTAGTCGTTTGTTTTGTGTCTCGTTAATTTGTTAATAATCTGTAGTGTATCGTGTTGTCGTAATATAGAACTATTTCTCGTATTGTTTCGTTTAATTTTTTATATCCAGTAAACTCCAGTCGTGCGTCGGAGCGGACACACACACTTTTTTTTTTTTTATAATTCGTTGACCACGATCTCAGACCGTTCGTTTGCGCAAGACACTAACTCTTATGCAAACAACCGTGAATGAAGTGTACCACAATAAGTTCGCACGTTACCGAGCGACCTTGGGTTGTTGCGAAACCTCCAGTTTTATTTTCTTTATACCTCGAATAGAACGTATAATTAATATTTTTTAAATAAGGAACTTCGTTCCTATCCGGTGTCCCACGACACCACACATTCTTTTTATATTTTTGTTGATAGTACAATTTGAATCAACGTACATGTCTTTAGAATTGAAGAAAGGATTGTTTATGTTTGAGGATGTCCATGATCACAGGCTCTTTTAGGTCACTACACATTTTTTTTTATTAAGGTTAAAAGATATAACATTATAAATATGGATGTAGAATATTTTACTATGATCGGGTATGTGGTTCATTGATGTAGTTAGTATCCCCGGATCGTCGTGGATAATTGTAGTTCTTACCCTGTCTAACCCTTCTGCTATTTTATCTACTTTGCCTAATTAGGAGGTGTGAATGTAAGATCAGTGGTGTGGTTCTTTAATGGGCTAAACTTTATTCGAAACACCGTGCCATAGTTCTTATATTTAGGTTGATTAATTGTGATTCAATGTAAGGACTATAAAAAATGTGGGTTAATATCAGGTAGAAGAACACTCATCCATCGAGATCAGGTTAAACATATGACAAACAGGACGTATAATATTATTCAAATAAATTATTCATATGAACTCAAAAACATTATGTTCTGATTATATCAACATACCTACCTAAAAAAGTCCATTTATATTCTTGCTTACTCTAAAAACTTTCTTAAAAGGAATTCTTGTATCTGGTCCTTAGTTATGGTAATGAAGGCCGACTGAGTCGAACACTTGAATAAATTGTTGCCAAGGTTTGTGACTATGAATAAATTCATCCGATCAATGGAGTTGTGGTATATCGACAAAGAGAGGTCCTGACAGTACACAGTTTTGGGTATTTGTCTTTTATCTAAAAGATTAGAGTTAGTTATTGTTGATTATAAATTTTCCCAATGAAGCAAGATTCTTGGTACTGTGATACATTAAAGGATCATCAGGGTGGAGGCGACAATTGAGACACTTTACATCCACATGAAATAATATATTATCTTTAATACACGGGATAGAATACGAATGCATCAGAAATTTTAATATGCTAACCGCCGGTATTTATAAGATCATCTTGACCTATTTCAATACAAACTTAGTAGGTAATATTAAACATTGTTAATTTTAATTATTCTGCTGATTATTTACGTACAATTATTATTTAATAATTTCGAATTACGTAACATAAACTTTATATTATAAGACAATAATAAGTTCTAGGTATATATTATTTCCTAATCATTAGGGAGTACCAACTAGTTCGTAAATAATTTATTATGTGAGGCCGGAAGTGTTACTTAATAACAGATACTTTAAATTATCATCTTACAGAAGAGCACACTTTATAATAAATGCTTATATCATGCTGATGATCTAGAATAATCCTGAATTATTCTTTCACTGATATACATAACAATACTAGCTATTCGTAGTATTTTATTGTACGTAGTACGAAATGTGTTGAATTTTTTTATTTTATATTGATATTTTAAGTTTTTTTTATTGCTTAGATGGGTGGACGAGCTCACAGCCCAACTGGTGTTAAGTGGTTACTGGAGCCACCCAGCTTGAGATCTAAGTTCTAAGGTCTCAAGTAGAGTTACAACGGCTGCCCCACCCTTCAAACCGAAACGCATTACTGCTTCACGGCAGAAATAGGCAGAGTGGTGGTACCCACCCGCGCGGACTCACAAGAGATCCTTCCACCAGTAATTACGCAAATTATAATTTTGCGAGTTTGTTTTTTATTAGACGATGTTATTCATTCACCGTGGAAGTCAATCATTCATCAACATTTGTTAAGTACGTATTTCATTAGAAAAATTGATGCCCGTCTGAGATTCGAACACCGGTGCATCGCTCAACACGAGTGCACCGGACGTCTTATCCTTTAGGCCACGACGACTCCCAAAAGTCTTCCAAAGTTCATTAAAGTCAATCTATTCTTGTAGATTAAAAGCATTCGCAAGTCGTAGTTCGTGGTCTGTGTAGTTAAATGGACACTAAGGCCTACTGATATCCTAAAATAAACAGGTTTACTGGTGGTAGGACCTCTTGTGAGCCCGCGCGGGTAGGTACCACCACCCTGCCTATTTCTGTCGTGAAGCAGTAATGAGTTTCGGTTTGAAGGGTGTGGCAGCCGTTGTAACTATACTGAAACCTTAGAACTTATATCTCAGGGGGGGTGGCGCATTTACGTCGTAGATGTCTATGGGTTCCAGTAACCACTTAACACCATGTGGGCTGTGAGGTCGTCCACCAATCTGTGCAATAAAAAAAAATTGCTGTCCATATCAAGATACTTTTGAATTGGACCAAAGTTGATTCGCAGTAGTGTTACCAAAATCAAATTCTGCTACTCGACCTTATAATAAATAAACCTTATAATGAAAGAGAGTCCACTGTTTGACTGAAAATACGCTAAAATCACTGGTCTATGAAGTCTATAAATAGAATTCAGAATTTTGAATGCAGAATGTTTAGTTGAAGACTACAGTTGCAGTTTTCAATTTAAATTTCTAGTATCATAGGTTAATAATATGATCGTTGGTTTTAATGAATTAAAAATTAAGTGCGTAAGTTAAATTTAGTTGCGGTTTTTTCGTAACGAACTAAATTCGTAATTATAGCATTTTGAAGCCCAATGGTGGAAAATATTGCTTTGTAAACAGATAATAATCAGCGTGACTGAAACTACTATACTGAATGGACTATAATTTTCGATTAAGATTTAAATTCATTTTTTTTTTTTTAAGTTTTCTCTTGTTATTTTTTTCTTGATCCATGAAATTTTGTCTGTAAGAGGAAAGCAAATGTATCAAATAATAATAATAATAATGTATCAAATAATTATATCAAAAATAAAATCAGTAATACATATGAATGAACAAGAGAGATAATTAAGGAGTCCGATACATCCTCATCCCTGGAGGCATGATGTTAATTTCCTTTGTCGGTAAATAACAGCCAATCTAATGTTCCCATTATTCCCAAATAATACGTACGAGTAAATAATATGTAATACATGATTGTAGGTTGAAGGGAATCATTATTGTCTCTCGTGTTTCCCGTGTAATGTTCAGATGAAAGGATATTTTTAAGCATGTTTTTGGATTCGCGTCGATAGAAGGGTCGTTTAAGATAAATTCTGCCTAATGGAGGTTTATTTTGGTCATAATTGGAATAACAATTTCCTTACGGTAAGAATAGAAATAATTATCGCACATTTATAAGAAGACTTCGAAAAAGTCGTATTTAGGAAAATTTAACAAAGAAAATTTTTCGTCACTGAAGTTCTTCTTAAAAGTAAATCCTAAACTGTCAAAGTATTTATTGATAAGGAAAAGACAACATGTCGCAAATTTATACACATTTAAATTTTATATAAGATACTAAACCTTGTTTGCTATATATCCTTTAAGGACTACAGTACATAGTAACTTCAGTTCCAAATTAAAATTACTGAAGTTATTTAATTCCGAAAACTGTTTGTTAAAATGATTGTGCTCGTATTATTTAACAGTACGCCTTTATCTAGGCTTGAAGTAAATACTGAAATAGAAACAAAAACATTCAAAACTCTTTAATTCCATAAAAATCCTTCCACAAGCCATTCAATATTTATAATGCCAAATTCAACAGTATAAACACGACTAAAATGGGAATAATAGAAAAATCCATGTATGGAAAATGTTTTGCTTCATTTTCTTGGCAAAACAAGCCGGATTGTCGTCGAGTTTTGCGACGAGAAAAATAAAAGTAATCTCCGTGGTAGGACGAAGAAAACTGTATTATACACTATTTTGTTTTTACTTCCGCGAAAAGATTATGTGAAGATTTTGAAAGTATTCTTTCGGAAGTTTGAGTGTTTCATAAATTTATAGCACTGCTTAATAAATCTATATATTAATACCTGAAGCAAAAACACAAAGTTTTTATCCCTTTTTACGAAAATTGCGCGGACGGAGGAGTATGAAATTTTGCACACTTATAGAGAATATAGAGAAGAAGTGCACAATGCTAATATTTTTTTTTAAATAATGCATAAAAGATACATTAAATCAATAAAGAAAACATTACACACACTACATACCATGTATTTGACGCACACACGCATGCATACTATTTATTGTCAAACTTTTGTTCTTGGCGTCTGTTGTCAAATTGAGAATAGATTAAAAATATTGTTTGTCTTTGTTAACATTTTTTATAGTGGCGAAATTTGTGATTCTAGAAGTATAAAATACAATCATAATAGTGTACAAACTTACAATTCCAATTAATTATAGTCGACTACTGCTACTGCTGTACTATTTCGACTACTGCCTCTAGTCTGGTATTATTTTACAAAGACGTTTGGGGGCTGAGATTGCGCTGTGTTTATTACCTTTTTCTTCTGCACTGTCCATACAGTATTCCATGTTGGTATTATCTTAGAATTCGGATGTTATATTTTGTAAAATAACATTTTATACTCCCAAATGTAATTGGTGTGAATAATGCGTAATCTTTTATTAGATTTGGAGCTCATAATAGCGTTCATTTGATTTACGATGTAAAACAATATTTCGTTAAGCCTACCAAAGATTAAGTTAAATATAGGATTATGTACTTTGTATGTACTATTCTTCAATATTAAACGTCGAATAAAGTAAAATTAATTCTAATTTTCTGTTATTATCTATTCTATTATTTGAGCAAAGGGTTAATATTAATTCCTAAGCAAATATAGTTTAAAAGTTACTAAAATAAATAAACTAGCGTGTCGTGTGTACATATTATGTTCAGTTATGATATTATTTACTGGTGGTAGGACCTCTTGTGCGTCCGCACGGGTAGGTACCACCACCCCGCCTATTTCTGCCGTGAAGCAGTAAAGTATAATATATGTGTACAAAATACATATAAGACACATATTATATCTTACAACTTAAGAATTTTTTTGTTTTTGTTTATATGGGTGGACGAGCTCACAGCCCACCTGCTGTTAAGTGGTTACTGGAACCCATAGACATCTACAACGTAAATGCGCCACCCACCTTGAGATATAAGTTCGTATGTCTCAAGTATAGTTACAACAGCTGCCCCACCCTTCAAACCGAAACGCATTACTGCTTCACGGCAGAAATAGGCGAGGCGGTGGTACCTACCCGTGCGGACTCCCAACAGGTCCTACACCAGTAGGTCCTACCTACAATTAAAAATCAAAAGGGATTATTCGATTTATTTATCTAGTCTATGGTAGCTTAGTACAAGATACTAAACTATTCTAACCAAAATACACGAAAAATGCATATAATATAACCTACTTTGCTTACGATACGAGAAGCGAACGAAATTACCTGTCTCGCTCCACATAGGTTTAATATCTACTCAGCTGTTTGTTCACAGACTGCGGTGAAAATATTCAAGTTGCTTTTTCATATTACGCTTCAGTACAATATGAAATATGTTATTCTTTTGTACGTTTGAAGAAATTTCGTTTTATCCGTTCAAGTTTTATGTAAATGTTAAATGTAAAATTCGATTTTCAGTGATTGAAGTGTTCGCTGTGGGAAACCTAGTATATTTTTCATTACTGTACGTATATATCTGGCCATAAATAAAAAGGAAAACAAAAAAAAATCTATGGCAAATAACATTTATTACTTTTACAGTATGCTAGTTTAATACATAAATATAAAACAATTTAAAGTATATAAAGCTTATTCGAAGTGGTCTCCATTGGCTGCAATACAGTCCTTAAAACGTTGAGGCCAGTTATCAATAAAAGCACGCACTCTTTCCATGGGAAAATTTTTCACTGCCAATCGTACGGATTGTTTTAGGGACTCCAAATTATCATGGCGTTTAGAGCAAGCCGTACTCTCTAAAACTGACCATAAATCATAATCCAGCGGATTAAGATCGGGACTCGACGACGGCCAGTCTTCAGCTCTGATGAAGTCCGAAACGTTCGTTTCCAACCAAGACTGCGTAGATCGAGCTTTATGACCTGGTGCTGAGTCTTGCTGGAAGGACCATTCTTAATTATTGAACATGGTGTTGTTAAGGGGCTTCACTACCTTCTCAAGAATGGTATCTTGATACACTTGTGCCGATGTTTTGATACGTTTTTCACAAAAGTATGGCTCAGTCACTCCTTCATAGCTAATCCCCCACAAAACCATCACTGAAGTCGGATAGTGCCCACGTTGCACTCTGTCGACTAATTGGGAAGCTTCCTTAGAGCTTTGAGCATTAAGACGGTCATTTTGTTTGTTAAAATGTTGCTCAATTGTAAAAAATTTCTCATCCGTAAACAAAATTTTTCTATGACCTCCCTTTGCGTACCGCTTCAGTAGTTGTTTCGATTTTACCACCCTATTCTCTTTTAAATTATCAGTTAAGAAATGACCAGTACGTTTCTTATAGGCTGCAAGTCCTAAGTTATCTTTTAAAATACGCGACATGGTCCTAGGTGCTATCTTCATCTCCCGAGATAAAATCTTTTGCTTTCGGACAGGATTTCTTCGAATTCTTTCCCTTACTGCTTCGAGCACCTTTTTCGTACGAACACTACGTGGACGGCCAGATCTTTTTCTGTCACAAACAGAGGAGGTCTCATTGCACCTATTAATAGCCCGGTACACAAACATTTTACTAATACCAAGCGTATGGAGAGTTTTAAAAATTGCATATGGCTCCATACCTACTTTGTGTAATGCAATCACAGCGACTCGGTTCTCTTTGTCACCCCACTCCATTTTAATATCGCAAAATATTGTACAGTGTGTTGGCGCTAAAATGAGAAAACTCAATGAGCAATCATATAAAAATGATAGATTCCAAATTTAAATGTAATATTTTGTTAATTTTCCTGCGAATCTCTAAATTTCCGATTTGATTTCGGAGGGAACCTTGAGCCTTCTCATAAGGCCCACTGTGAGCGACCACGACTTAGTGCCCTATGTCGTCTGCCTATAAAGGCAGTAAAAAAAATGACAATAAAAAAAAACCACGAAATTACACGGCAAATATTATTTTCATTAGTAAATTATTTCTAAAGCAAATTTAAATCAGTTTGTTAATGTATTTTTTAACATGAAAATTTTTAAGAATCTTCTAACGCACACAATTTTTTTTTATCTCAAATGCTTTTGAAGCTTTGAAATTACGTTTATTTCGTATAAACGTAATCTCCAGGTCCAAAGACGTCGTGAAGAGTGGAGGAGTAAAATATTAGGAAACATGCATTTGGCGTGGAGCATAAGACCGGCTTCATCCGGGCTTAGAGCAAGCGCTCTACAGAAACACATTACGGCCGATAGAATGCATCCACAGAGTACGTAGAACAGTTAGCTCACTTATTACCAGTCATTTCAGCACGGATAAATGGTAGGTATTTAAATGAACTGAATCTCATGCTATTTGTCGATACGGGTAGATTATAATTTTAATCTGAATTTGTGGATTGAACAAAAATGTCTGTAGCTATCTTTATTTTTACAAACAACTAAATATATTGTATTTATGTAAATGATCCACCCGATTGGCGTTAAATGATTGACGTTTATAAGAGCTCATATAAATCACAATGCCTTTTTTCCACTTTAATGCGTAATATCTATGCCCTCTATTAATAATTCAACATTAAGTCTCCAGGATCGAATACAGTTCTTTCAAAAATAAATGAGATGTAAAATAATTAACATTACATAGCAAGTTCAGCTGCAAAATTATAATAGCTTTTTATCCTGATCAAAATATAGCCCATTGAGCTTTTCGCCGGATCGGAGATTCTACAAAGCACTGCCCTTTCTAGGGCTAGTGTTAGCAAGTTCTCTCGGGTTGAGCACGTGAGCTCAGCTACTCATCCGGGCGAAGCTTGAATAGCCCCTTAGGCTACCTATGAAAAGGTAGGAAAAAACGTCAAAGTAATATTGATACGTGAGCAGATTTTCAAGTTGAACGTCCGTCTTGAAGTTGGTCAGAATTATGTTGTATGTTTTTGTTACATATATAGGTAGATAAAGGTGGAGCTAGTGAAAGCGCGTGAAAAACACTTAGTATATTTAAAAAAAAGCAAGAAGCAAGTTGCTAAATTCAATTGAACCCGCTGTGTTGTATTTGCAACTGTGGCTTTACGATAGAATGCTACATTGAGCGGGTGCAGATGCACAACACTAGGCATTCGAAGCATTAAACTTAATCTGTATATAGCCTTGCAAGTCTGTCAATAATAAATTTAAAATGGAAAGTTATCATCTATCTTCTATCTTCTATATTATATAGGTATATAAAAATGAATTGCTGTTCGTTAGTCTCGCTAAAACTCGAGAACGGCTTGACCGATTTGGCTAATTTTGGTCTTGAATTATTTGTGGAGGTCCAGAGAAGTTTTTAAAGGTATGTGGCGGGTAGCCATCATACAACGCAAGATAATTGACAGATGCCTGAATCTCGCTTACGACATTTTCAAGATAAAGCGCATATATACAAGTTCCGAACAACAACATTCGGACCATTCCGATAGAGGCACCCGTCACGTGCGGACGTGCTCATCGTCCACTCGATCGCCCGGTCTTTGTTCGCCCGGCTTTTGTTAGCCCGGCCANCGCAGCCTCAACAGGACCATCGCAGCCGACTCACCGCGCTTCCTGGCCCTACGGCACGCACCTACACTGCCTCATCGCGCAGCATTCAAGCTCAGTCTCGACTCACCGCAGACTTCAAGCAGCACTGGCGACAATCACGCAGCATTCAAGCTCAGTTTCGACTCACCGCAAACTTCGAGCAGCACTGGCACTTGCAAGCTAATTTCAGCACGGACAACGATAACTAAATATGACACGACCTCCAGTCTCGGAGGGGAGTGATGTGGCGGGTAGCCATCATACAACGCAAGATAATTGACAGATGCCTGAATCTCGCTTACGACATTTTCAAGATAAAGCGCATATATACAAGTTCCGAACAACAACATTCGGACCGTCGGTCTACCGAGCAATATCAGCCGCTCGGTGGAAGATCTTCCCTTTGTCGTATATTCCTACAGGTACATAAATATCAAAATGCTCGGAATTAATTAAAAATAACAACTTTGTTTTTCCTTCGATGTGTCCCCCGTCGGACGGATTCCTTTTGTTTGTGTTAAGTTTATTTTATGCAAAAGTTTAGGTATTTTATTTATCGATTGAGGCACTACGAAGTCTGCCGGGTCAGCTAGTATCTAATAGATATGATGTCTAGAAAATACATTCAAACAGTCTCTTATTATAATAATTGAGATTTTTACGAAGCTTTTACTTGCCTTTTAAATGAAATTTATTTATACTGTAAGATTTGTTATAAAATTGTAATATTTATCTATGTAAATTTGTAACTACGACTCGCGTAAAAAATGCTTTGTACCGCACTTATTATTTTATACTATTTAACAAAAGTAAAATAGGCGCTAAAGAATAGAAACAGATGACATAAATTGTAGAAGAGTTATTTAGAAATATCAATTGTGTAAGGCTTATCTAGCAAGTATTATTTTTGTAATAGTCTGAGTATACTGTGAGCTCTTTTTCTATACAAAGAAGCATACAATGGCAATTGTAATGTTTTCTGACAAATTATTGATACGCAATAATAAAAACTCAACAAACAACGTACTATATGTGACTTTTTTTTTTTATTGCATAGTTGGGTGGACAAGCTCACAGCCCACCTGGTATTAAGTGGTTACTGGAGCCCATGGACATCTACAACGTAAATGCACCATCCACCTTGAGATATAAGTTCTAAGATCTCAGTATAGTTACAACGGCTGCCCCACCCTTCAAACCGAAACGCATTACTGCTTCACGGCAGAAATCGGCAGGGCGGTAGTACCTACCCGCGCGGACTCACAAGAGGTCCTACCACCAGTAGACCAGTAGACTAGACTAGAAGATATTCTTTTCATTTTGTTTATAAATTTTCGATTACAAAAATAAACTTAGCTGAAACCAAATGAGAAATCTACTCGGGCTGTACTTAATATAGTACACTTATTTTTTGGGATCGGATTGTTAAAGAACGCTGTTATTGAGATATTGGATTCCGAAACACGTCAACTAGGGGACCAGGCATTTTTATTAAGAAACGTAAAAACCGAAGATAAAGAAAACGACAGAAACGTTGTGTTGTATAAAAGATACGTGTCCCGAAAACTAAATGTTCGAAGGAATGGCTGTTTTATCTGTGAATATGAGTCCCACGACTTCACTAGTATTCCATTTGAAATAATTAGTAAGATTGCTTTTGAAATGGGATATAATTTATAATTTGATTGCTTGTACATGTTAGTCAAAAGCTTGATTGTGCTTTTGTATCATTCTGTGTAATTGGAATCAGATATATTATTAAACAGATTTAAAATTAGATCTTAAGATAGTTTAAGACATAGATAATGTGTAAAAAAGGTCATAGTCAACTTTTTCACAGATTATTGTGCGTAACTTGTTTGAACCAAAACTGAACAAAAACAAGAATGAAGTAAACGATGATTCGGGATAAGCGCTAAAAGCGTTAATAACCGTTTTTTTTTTTGTACAAGTCATGCTGAATGTACACCCTGATCAAATCCAAATTCAAAAACGCTTTATTTCTGATTGTTTGTTACATTACTCTTTGGTAAAGACCTCTACTAGAGTAAGCCATACTTTTTTTTCACAACTTTTTTTTTTTATTGCTTAGATGGATGGACGAGCTCACAGCCCACCTGATGTTAAGTGGTTACTGGAGCCCATAGACATCTACAACGTAAATGCGCCACCCACCTCGAGATATAAGTTCTAAGGTCTCACTATAGTTACAACGGCTACCCCACCCTTCGAATCGAAACGCGTTACTGCTTCACGGCGGAAATAGGCGGGGTGGTGGTACCTATCCGTGCGGACTCCCAAGACGTTCTACCACCAGTGAAAGTTTTTTCAAACTTTTTTTATAGCGGTCTTATTGTTTAGTTATTGTCGACTTCCCACCTTTTTCTTTTGCAAGGATGTGCACAACATAGTGATATTTTTTATCATACATACTGTTGCAGTATTACTAATATGAGGTAAGATTAGATATTATTTACTTGACATTAAGTATTATTAAATTATTTAGTTTAGCTATAGTATATAACATAGCAATATAAGGCATGTATAGCATTAGATCGATTTATTTTAATATTAGAAGTTAATTTATGAATTTCATGATTTATATATTTTTTTTAAATATTATTTCATTTATTTATCATAATAATATTCATTCACTACGACTGTGACTTTACATTAAAATTCTAAAGAACAATTCGTTTAAATTCGGCAACTTCCATTCTAGGATTTGTAATGATCATATTAAAAGAAAGAAGAAAAAAAAACATGTAATAACGTGTTCCCGAATCTAGCCCATTTATATTCTGTAGATGAACGAAAACATACTTCATAGCGACATTCCGGCCACTTTTATTATTTACTTGGCGCGGCATCACCATCTGAATCTCTAATGATATTCAAACAAAGAACTTTCTTTACCTCGAGTTCAGAAGAATCGGGGATTCAATTTATTTTGACGTGTCGTTACGCATCGCACTGCCTTAGTCGGACTGTTGTCAGATTCAATGCTTTCAGGAAACCATCTTGCCACTTTTAGGCCCACCTTGAGATACGAGTTTTAAGGTCTTAGTTTTTACAATACAACGGCTGTCCCTTCAAACCGAAATGCATTACTGCTTCACTGCAGAAATGGGCAGGGTAGTGGTACCTACCCGTGCAGACTCACAAGACGTTCTACCACCAGTAAAGTTTTAATTGTATTAAAGTTAATCGCTTTTATATGTATCAATTGCTTAGTCTATACTAATATATAAATCTACAGTGGTTTTTATGGATGTTCCGTTATAACTACTGAACCATGCATCCGATTGACGTGAAACATGGTATCCATGTCGAAAATACATGTACTTAATGGATAGGCTAATATTTATATGAGTATTGGACTCTCTGATAATAATGACAATAAATAATAATGTTTATTTTAAATGCCTAGCGAAGTGGGCGAGTACGACTAGTAAATTATATAGCTCAACAATATTCTTGTCTGTAATTTACGAAAATCTAAAACTTCAAAAATAATAATTTTAAGTGTTATGTTAGTATCAATTCGGAAAATAGCTAACTGGTTTTAAAAACTGAGCCCCTGGCCTGTTTAGCTATTAATCAGTAGGATATGAGCTTCCGGCTACTACATCAACAACATGTGTCCATAGCAGTTAATATGTTAATGTGAAAAAAAATATTGTGCGACCGGCTTGGATAAAAAATTTAAACATACGTACTGACAAATGTTTGGGAACATCTACAAAGCAAAACTAAGTAAAACTCAGACTTTACTATCTGGACTATTAACAAAGCAATATCTGTACAGCCTTTTTTTATTGCCCTTGTAAGCAGACGAGCATATGGCCCACCTGATGGTGAATAGTTACCATCGCCCATGGGCATCAGCAATGCCACTTCAGTGTTTGTTGAATTTTATTTCGAAATCTACCTTGTATCACGTAAGCTATCTCTGATTAGGATATTGCGTGACAGGACTCCGAAGTAAAAGCTTTTTTCTCACGTTTTACTTGTGACGAATAACAAATAGATGTTAGTTTTACTGCGCCATTTATGTAAAAACTCTTATCCCCTATTGGTTCTCAAAATATGAATTCAAAAGTTTCTAATCTTAACGTACATGCTTCTGAGAAAACTGCTGTTTTAGTAAAAGTGGGGCAACTTGTTTAATGTAAGAAAAAAACTATAAATATTATATAAATAAATGTCTATACGAAATTAAAAAATCGTATTCGAGTTTACGTTTCAAAGTTCGATTGGAATGTGAATAATTTAATGCCTGTAAGTTTTATTAAGTTACTAAAATTTAGTTTAGTTACATAAATTAATTTGTACCCAAATTAAATCTGCGCGTATTCTGAATTTCGGATTTACACAACAGTTTTGTAAAGTTTGTAATAAGGTTTAATTATTTTTATTTATTAATTATCGCAATTATGAGCTTTTTAAAACAATCGTTCTTTTTTACAAACCGCAATGCATTGCCGCATTGGGTTAGAAATAAAGAAGATTCTAGTTACTGCCCGTGGCTATTATGTGTAATTAATACTTTAGCAGTTTTTCTAGTCATTCTAATTTTAAATACATCTCATAAATGTTGTAATTACTTCTGTAGTGATTTATATTTCAAAAGAGTAATTAATCCAATCCGAACAGTTTTAGCACTGTATTCCAAATTGGTGGTATGCATACGCTGCTTTCAAAGTATCATTAAGACCATGATTAAAAGATACTTTGATTTTGTTTTGAGTAAATCGAACTTTTACATTAACTTGCTGTTTATTGTATAGATGGATAAACGACCCTTAGACCTATAGATTACGTGAATGCAGCCAACCACCTAGAGAAATAAGCTATAAGTTTCATTTGTGTAGCTTAACGACTCTGTGATCCTTCAAACGGGAACGCGTGAATACTTCATGCTAGAAATGGGAATGGTGATGGTACCTACGGTGCTGGATCTCATAACACTTTGCAACCAGACAACGTATTAATCAGAACGTATATTTCATTAGAAAAATTGGTAGCGCTTGTAGGATTTGTATTATACAGCTGCATCGCTCGATACGAGTATATCGTCCATCTTATTCCTTAGGCTATGATGGTTATAAGTGATTGCTTCCGCAGACTATAATAATATGTTCAAAGCTAAACCTGCTTATCAATTTTGAGATGTGATTTTTGATAAAAAAAGTACAGGATCAACACATTTTTCTGAAAACGTATAAGAGACAGAACATTTGAAAGAATTATACTCGAATTAACTATAATGCCCATAATTCCTTGAATTATGACGCGGCAGAAGGATATCCGTATTAACGTAATACGTCACAAGTCTTCCTTTTATTACGGAACAATAATTTTATTGGCAATCGAGCCGTATCAAGTAAATCTATCGGAAGAAATGCTCGCATACACGCAGTGACCCACATTATAGTTAGCTAAGGCTTAACGTATCGTTTGATCTATGAGACTTGGCGGATGGTACTAGGGCCGAATTTTTCCTAATCACCTTTAAAACTTAACATGTTATCGTGTTATCAAATTAAAATAATCAATTTGAATATTAAAAATGAACCGTTAGCATTACTTCGAAATTATTTTATGTGTTTTGCTGGACGCGCAATTTATATGGGTTTTTTTTTCTTATCTAATTAAAATTTTAGCCTTATACGATACAAAAGGTATTTTTAGAAGGAACTAATCTCCTAAGATGTCGATAATTAGATTGTATATAATGGACTCTTTCAGATAACAGTCGCCATGAAGTGACCTAACATACCTAATTTACTGGTGGTAGGACCTCTTGTGAGTCCGCGCGGGTAGGTACCACCGTCCTGCCTATTTCTGCCGTGAAGCAGTAATGCGTTTCGGTTTGAAGGGTGGGGCAGCTCTTGTAACTATACTTGAGACCTTAGAATTTATATCTCAAGGTGGGTGGCGCATAGGTGGTTGTAGATATATATGGGCTCCAGTAACCACTTAACACCAGGTAGGCTGTGAGCTCGTCCACCCATCTAAGCAATAAAAAAAAAAACATGAAAATGCAGGTGGCATTGTCGGTCGACTGCACTGTGGTCCGATTCTGGACCAGCAACCGTTTTTGTGTATAATTGCAAATGTAATTTGAAATAAGGTCGAAGCCTCAACTGTATAACGACTTTCCCGACTTTTAATGACGAATGCATGAGTGCTTTGTGACAGAAATAGGTAGGATTTTAGCTGCCCATACGGGCTCATAATACGCCAGCATATTGCAATATACTCATGAACATAGTGGTAGTTAATGCCCGATTACTTTGCCATAGATTCCTTGTTCGATTCCCGACCAGGGTCAGTCTTTGTTATTAATGTACTAATATTATAAAGCTGAAGAGTTTGGTTGTTTGAACGCGCTAATCTCAGGAACTATCGGTCCGATTTGAAAAATTCTTTCAGTGTTAGATAGCCTATTTATTGAGGAAGGCTATAGGCTATATAACATCGCGGTAAGACCAATACAAGTGGAGTACCAATAAAGAATTTTTCAAAATAGGGGTTTAAATAGCTCTTTAACATTCTATAATTCAAAAATATTTTCACTTTTTACGTAAATGAAGAAAAATTATGCGTTATGTCAAAGTAATTATTCCACGCGGACGGAGTCGCGGGCAAAAGCTAGTCAATGTTTATTGGCATTTGAGGTTTGATACTTGTTCTGATGGCATTGATTTATTTCCAGTAACGAAAAGAAATTCCTACCTTGAAGCTGACGTAGAACCTTTCAAAACAGAATTTTCATTAATAAATAAATGATAAATGAAAAAAATGATTGACTCTAAGCATTTTCGTAAGCAAGAAACATGGTATTTACGTAACAATTATTATAGAAGAAAACCGTTTATTCTCAAAATACGGTTCCAAGCCGAAATTGAAAAAGTGATTTGCTGTAAGTGGTATTCAGAGCCATCAATTCAAAATTAGTTGGCCAATACACTCTGCAGGGACAAAAAGGCTCGACAGAAGAGCCTTCCCCATATTTTTATATTAGCTCTTGAATATTGGCTGAGCGAAATTGGGACCAACGAGGAAAGTTGGTGTCCCGGTGAAATGAAATATAACAATGGATATTGAGGGCGGCGTTGAAATTTTATTGGACTAGCCCCTAGAACTTTATAGATTTAATGAGTTTTATTTCGTTCGAACGTTACATAATATAGTTCGATGGCTGAGTTATTTTATACGATTCCATTACTAATCCCAGGTAGGAATAGTAAAAATTAATAAAAAAAATTGAATAGAAGCAGTAAATGTAAATACGGATCAGGATATTATGAACTTTTAACACGAAAATGCAATTAAAACATCATCATCATGTCTTAAGTTGGATTTAAGAATATTTTTTTTTTTTTTTTAATGCCCTTGTAGGCAGACGATCATACCGCCCACCTTATGGTGAGTGGTTACCGTCGCCCATGGACTTCAGCAATGCCAGGGGAAGAGCCAAGCCGCTGCCTACCGCTTAATACACTCCACAAGCCTCGTTTGAAGAAGGACATGTCATAGCGCTCGGGAAACACCGTGGAGGGGAGCTCATTCCGTAGCCGGATGGTACGTGGCAAAAAAGACCTCTGGAAACGCACTGTGGATGACCGCAGTGGCTCCAGGTAGTATGGATGAACTCTACTCCGGTGGCGGGCGGTGCGATGGTAAAAACGAGATGCCGGTATCATCTCGAATAATTCCTCAGAGCACTCCCCATGGAACATACGGTACAAAATATTGAGGGAACCGAAGTCCCGCCGCAGACCCAGAGGTTCCAAACGATCCGATCCGTGATAATTCCGGTAATTACTCCAGTAAATATCAACTTAGGCCGTGAGTATGTTCAGCTATATAATATATGCAATGAATAAATAAAATATTTGGACAGAGCTACGTTAGCAGATGGTTATAAGTACCCAAAAGTTTTTCTCGTCACCATTTTGGTCATTAATCCGTTGTGATAAAACTTCGACCGCATATAACGATACAATATGTTCGTAAATTCGCGTTTGTTAACGTAAGTGGCGATAGTGAAGATTTACGAAGGTTTGCTGCGTACATAGTAAACAAGGGTTGTAAAACAACAGAACGGCTTTGGACGTGCCTCAGAGAATTGTTTTTTTTCTCTCAAACATACACCTGTTAAATTTGCGTATTAAAAGATATTTTTCTACCTTGTAGGTAAATCAATTTTTATATTAAGCATTGTTTTTAATTTCATATATCGAAAACGGAGAAGGAAGCTACAGTATCTTATTGTGATACGGATGGTCAATGAACATAAAACTCAAATGATTAAAATCAAACAGATTACAGAGTTTATGGTAGATTTTATGGTAGGCAGCGGCTTGGCTCTGCCCCTGGCATTGCTGACGTCCATGAGCGACGGTAACCACTTACCATCAGGTGGGCCGTATGCTCGTCTGCCTACAAAGGCAATAAAAAAAAAAGAAAAAAAGATTCTTTATTTCATTCGAGAGACTCTCTCTTCGATCGGTTCCTCACTGCTGAGGATCGTGACTCCGTCCGATTTCGTCAACCAACTGTCTCCATCGATCCCGCCCTGCAGCCCGGTGGAGTGCGTCGCTGATAGGTATTCCCAGTTCCTCCGCTATTTGGTCCGACCATCGTTTGGGACCTCTACTCCTAGGCCTTTTTCCCTCCACTTTACCGGTCACCACAAGGCGTTCCAAATTGCTGGTATCCCTACGTGCAATATGACCAAAATACCGCAATATTCTTTGTAGGCAGATTGTGGATAGACGATGAATCTTTTCTATTTTTAACTGCCTGAGAATAGATATGTTGGTGCGGCGGGCCGTCCATGGTATTCGTAGCATACGTCGCCAGCACCACATCTCAAAAGCGTCGATTCTCTGCCTATCTGCGGCTTTGAGTGTCCACGTCTCTGCACTATATAGAGCAATGGAGAAGACAAGGGTGCGGACCAGATGTATTTTAGTTCGGTGGGTAATATTACGGTCTCTCCAGATTTTGCTCAGTTGGGTCATTGCAGATTTTGCCATGCCAGTCCGTCTCCGTATTTCCGGTTCGCTACTTCCTTTGTTGGTAATCAGTGAGCCAAGGTATGGGAACTGGGTTACGGTTTCGTAGTCATGTAGGAGATTGTTGCGTTGGATAGCTTTGAAACGGTCAATAATCATTAGCTTGGTCTTGGATTTATTAATAGCAAGCCCCATTTCCATACTGACAGTTTCCAGTTTGTGAAGTAGCTCCGCCATTTCATTTTCCGATGAAGCGAAGAGGGTGGTATCGTCCGCGTACCTGAGATTCGATATCTTTACTCCGCCTATCTTTATGCCACCTTCCCAACCATCTAAAGTTTGTCGCATTATGTGTTCTCCATAGATATTAAAAAGGATGGGAGATATCACGCATCCTTGGCGAACACCCTTATGGAATTTGAAACGGCCTGATGTTAAATCTCCTACAGTCACAGTGCCATATCCTGACTCATACAGCTTGCGAACCAGCATTACGAGGTGGTCCGGTACACCTGTCTCGGAAAGAACTTTCCACAGTCTTCGCGAGCCTCGAGAGACAGAGAGCACTTTTAACTACTTTGAGTGTTTGCAGATTTTATTTCTTCAACGAAGCACACAGATTTGAGACATTTGTAAAAGAAAAAAAAAAAGAACATAATATTCCTAAATAACCTAAAAGTACATGTTATTATCCGCAACACGCTTCGACAGATTACAGAAATAGAGCTCTATCAGCAACATGCTTCGTCAAAAAGTGAGTGTTTAATTTGATCTTTTTTTTTCATGTTACTATACCCGAGGTTTCAAATACAATATTCGTGGTCAGGTTTTCAAGCAAAATCTAGTACTATTGATAGAGCTCTTCAATTAGAACCAAAACGGTCTATGTGACAAAAGCTAAAACACAAGAATATTAAATTTAATTCCCGCTCCAGAGGATTTGTGGTAAGCTTCTGTTCACTGTACGGCAGCTTAAGGTTTGAATCTGCTGGTCAATTTGTGTGAAGCGCATTATCCTGCTTCGGCTTTATTCAACCACACTATCCAGTAAATGTATACGAGTATATTGTGCTCTTAATTGTATCGAAATATCCGCAGCCTACATTTTAAGATATCTGGTACTAAGATACTCTCGCCATAGGAAATTTGGTAGTATAATCTTTTTACGTAATAATTATCTCTTAGATGTGTTAGATCTGTATAGCATAATAAAGTTGGTAAACCCTGTGTAACTATTGGTGGTACCTATTTATGATTGGATGTAGGTATGCATTCTGATTTAAAGAAAATTATAGCATTTATTCTGATGAATATACATAGGTTTTGATCTCATCTCTCAAAGCAGGTCGATGTTGCTAGTTTGTATTCGGTCAGGTAACCAACCATATTAGACCAGCTGATCAGCTCATATTATTATTAAATAGTATTTATATGTAATTTTATTATTATATTAATTATTTAATCAAATAGTAAATTTATTTTAAATAGTAGATAATGTATAATATCATTTAGTACAAACACAACATAAATTGTAATCGTAATATTGCGAAAATTTAACTTTTCTTCTAATTAAATTTCCGTGAAAGAAACACAGAACAAACAAAATTGATCTCATTACAGTAATTACAAAAGTTATAGCCAGTACAAGAAACAAAAGTTATCGCAAACTTTTAAATAAATTAATGTGAAGCTTCCCTTATATAAGTCAACTTATATTTAAAAAATCCCAAAAAAATACATTTTTCTTAAAGCAATACGAATTGTTTAAATATGTAAATGGAGAAAACAAAATATTCCATCTAAAAGGTAACGGGAAAGTAAACCATATTAAGGAATTCGGATAATAAATGTACTCACATAATGCGATGAGAAAAAAACAAATTTGAAAGAAAACACATTTTTTTGCCCTAACATATTTCTTGTAACACAAAAACATAGTGAAACATTTCTAACGTTACATTTCTAACGCACGCTACTCTTCCCCATCTGGTTACTTTCAAGAAAATACTTATGAAGCTGACGAATAATATGATATATACTTTATAGAAAATTATACCGCACGTGTAATGCGACCAAGTATTTTTTTAGTTCAGGTACAAGGTCTAAAAAAATACAATATAAGCGCATGCACAGGAATAAAATAATTTTCATATTATTTACACAAGTGATTGTTAACGAGCTTTACAAAATACTGACTAATTCATTCCACAATCGAATTGCGTAAACTATTTGAGATTAATTTAAACTAGAAACATTTTAAAACTAATCAGTTTGAAAAACTTAGCTTGTATATTCGCGTCGAAGCCAGAATTACTTTCAGCTAACCGATCACCTCAGAATGCGGTAGCTGTCGCTTAAAGACTTCGACAGTACCAGGACCAACACTTCTTTCAAATCTGTGGAAACAATGAAAAGAGGTATTCATTTCTAAACATGCCGGAATGCTGCAAAAAGTATAGTTGTTGAGTTCATCTAAGGAAGATTTTTTTTACAAGTTTATTGTAATTTGCTTGCATGGAAATTCCTGTTTTTTTTTTTCAATCAGAAATATGCCGATTTGAAAACAAATCGGCTCCGCACTAATGATCATTGTTCGCCACAATTCCAGCACTCCCATCAAGATTTAATTTAGCCTGAACGAATTGTGATGAAGGGAAAGTCTCCTCACGCCATCGGAAACAAATAACATTCAGATCACGTTGCGAACAAAGCGTCAACTTCAGGCCGGGCCGATTCGGACTGGTTAATGAAGTTAGCCAGGATCGGTGGAGCACGCTTCCAAAATAACTAAGCCTTAAATTACATGGATTTGAGGCACCCTTTGTGTAGTTAATGTGTTTACTAAATTCAATTCATATCTCAGTCTGTGCTACTCTACCCTTTTCGATTGTTCGAAAAATAAAATTTGCTGATTATTTGAAAGGTTCCTGCTATTTTTGTATACGTCGTGGATAACGACTTTAGTAATATTAAGAAATTATTTTGATTATTATTTTAAATAATAAAATGTTGTTTTGATAAATATCACAAAAATGTAGGGTAGACGACGTAACGCCAGAGTATAAAATGGTGGTACGTGGACAGTCGTTTCAGGCAGTCAGTCAGTCAGTCAGACTCAGGCAGGCAGTTAGTGTCAGTCAGTCAGTCGCAGTCAGTCAGCCTGTCAGTCTGTCAATCGGTCAGTTGAAACGAAACTGTCGGTTTACCCTGTAATTGTGCAAATTATTTGTTGAGAGTTTCAATAATTATTATTCAAAAAGTTTTATTGAATTTTATTGCAATTATTGCAATAAACTGAGTTCTACCGAATACGAATGATGACGGAAACTGCCGCTCAGCCATCCCGGGCGCCGTCATATTATTAATTTGGTGTTTTTAGCACATATTTTTTAGCTTGACCAGTATCTTCTGTCCATTTGTGTATGTAACGGGTTTCTTCAATGTTCTTTTCACCAACTCCAAACGTCTGACCAAATTGAGAATTTTCACACGTATCAAAGACTGCTGACAATTTATTAGTTTAATATCTTTAGCATAATTTGATTAGGATTTAGCGAGATAAATAAATATTATATCGGCTTGCTATTTAAGCGTGTTTTTGTAATTATAAGCCATTAAAGATAGCGTTTACCTGTTGAAGGATAAGGAAACGGAATATTTTTCTCTATATCTACAATACGTTCAAATAACACACGTGTCTTTCGATTTTGTGTCGATCGTCGGAGTTTGGATGCCAAATTTTTTTAACAGAAATCTCGACGATATCAGCTAATCCATTTCAAGCTTAGAGTACGCTGCTTCTGAAGATTATTTCGAACTCTTAAGCCAGTTCAAATAAAAAAAAAAAACAACAAATATTGTACGACTCTCGTCGGATACAAACGGTGAGAAGTTTACATGTAATAAATTCAAAAACACCTTCGGTTCAGTTACCCGAAATTTTAATATCCAACTTCGGTAATAAACTTCTCGTTCCGAAGCCGGGAACAGCCCGTATTTTTCTCAGCGAACATTTTTATCGTTCTTCTCTTGTTCAACTGGCATCGTAAACTTGCGAATAGGTTTGGAGGTGAGCGCCTATTCTTTATTTTTTTGACAAAGTCCAAAAATATTAATAATAACTTTTTTGTTTTTTTTTACTGCCTTTGTAGGCAGACGAGCATACGGCCCACCTGATGGTAAATGATCACCGTCGCTCATGGACGTCAGCAATGCCAACGGCAGAGCCAAGCCGCTGCCTACCATTAAGTACTCTCCCCAAGCCTCGTTTGAAGAAGGCCATGTCATAGCGCTCGGAAAACATCGTGGAAGGGAGTTTTTTCCAAAACCGGATGGTACGTGGCAAAAAAGATCTTTGGAAACGCGCTGTCGATGAAAGCAGCGGTTCCAGATAATATGGATAATAACTAATAATAACAATAGCTAATACTAGATTTTGAATTATCCCTATGATTTATTACTATTATCAAGGTGGTATATACTACCACATACGTGAACAAGTTATTATTAAATGGGTCTAAGTCGCATATTACTGATAAACCATTGAAAAGTGACTTGGATTCACTTGCAATATACGAGCTATTATTTAACGATACTTTTACATGTCAGAGAAGTCACAATTATTAACACCATCGTAGGGGCAAATAGGGTGATCGACTAAGAGAAATATTGAGTACACCAATCACGCTTGTTGTCTTAGAACAATTTAGAAATCTTCTCTTGACGTTAGCAAACGAAAACGAATGATAATTCTTAGGACGGAGGCACCGCTCTTCAAGAAGGCTGGTTGGTAAGTGTGATGGCGTCTACGCGCCTCCATCAGCTAGGCTCTGTCGTAGTACGAAGTTAGCCGAATTCCGACGATAGGTACCACAATTGTGCCACCATCTCTCGGAACCGTGCTGCGTTTCGTTTAGCTACCAAACAAATGACCGTCTTTCCCCGAAACGGTCGTGTCATTCATGACACGACTGTTCAATTCCATTCTGTCCACAGGACGCTTCCCGGGAATTTGGAAATTGGGCAAGGTTATTGCCCTGCCCAAACCCGGCAAGGATAAGAGAAATCCCTCCAGTTATCGTCCGATCACTCTGCTGTCGCATATGGGCAAGTTGTTCGAGCGGCTGCTGCTGAGAAGGGTGTCGCCGCACATCCTTCTCAGACCCGAGCAATTCGGGTTTCGCAGCGGTCACTCGACAACGCTGCAATTGGTCCGCGCTATGCACCACTTGGCGGATCGGTCCGACGCGCGCCAGTACACGGCCGCAGTCTTTCTCGATATCGAGAAGGCCTTCGACCGTGTCTGGCATGCGGGACTGATCTACAAGCTGTTACAGAACACGGACCTCCAGCACGCCTATGTGCGACTGCTGGGGTCGTACCTGGAGGGAAGATCCTTCCTTGTCGCGGTCGAGGGCGCAAAGTTGTCGGTGCGCCCAGTCACGGCCGGAGTTCCCCAGGGAAGCGTCCTGGCACCAGTCCTCTACGCTCTCTACACCAACGACATTTGCGAGGTTGCCCTCAAGCGTGGGAAGCCGACGTGAAGTTGGCGCTGTTTGCCGACGACAGCGCCTACTTCGCGTCCTCAAATTTCCCTTCTGCGGCCATTACGAGGATGCAGAGGCTGTTGGACCTACTGCCCCAGTGGCTGGACCGATGGAGGGTCGCGGTCAACGTGGGGAAGACCGTGGCTATTCTCTTCGGTCCGGTCCGCACAAGAGTCGTCCCAGGACAGCTCAGTCTTCGTGGAGTCAATGTCGAGTTTAGGCCCAGTGTCCGATACCTGGGAGTCAATATCGACCGGAGTTTGAGGATGACCGCCCACGCCAAGTCGGCGTTGGCGGCCGCCCGCTATGCGAGGTTTCTCCTCCGGCCGGTGTTGGCCTCCAGGTTGCCGACCAGGACTAGACTCGGCATTTACAAGACGTATGTTCGTTCCCGTATCACGTACGCAGCTGCGGCCTGGTATCACCTCATCCCGNGAAAAATGATCTACATGCAACTTTCTAGAAATTGGTTAAATAAAGTTAAATTAGATAAAGTTTAAACAAAAGGATTTTATTATCATAGACATGAATACAAAAAAGTTAAATTAGATAAAGTTTAAACAAAAGGATTTTATTATCATAGACATGAATACAAAACAGATGGCGCGTAACGGAAAAATGTGACGCGTAACCGAAAAACGTGACGGTATTTTTTCCAACGCCGATAAGGAAGTTTCACTTCAAAAAAAAAAACAGCCGGCGCCGGGATGACTCCTCCGCGGGCATCACTCCGCCCAAGAGAACCAAGCCCATCGTATTATGTATAAGTATATATGTTTTGTCGATGCTATGCAACCGTATGCGCGCTGCGAACAGTCCTCCCCCGTCTCGTCCTGCACCTATACCACCCCTGCCCTATGTGGCAGGGAGCTCCGTCCCGGGTCGTGGGGTTTGCCCCGAGGCCCGTTCCGTGCCCCCGAAAGGGGGTACGACGACCCTTCTTCTTCTCTCCAAGATGCACGATAATTATTTGTTTTTCAATTACACTCTTGTTTTTTTGGTTGGATGGACGAGTCATAGTGCATTTAGTTTAAGTGGTCACTGGAGCTGATAAAAATCACCACGTGAATCATGGGGAAATGAGATTGAAGTATCAAATGTGTTGTATTGTTGCTTTGTGGTAATTGAGCGTGGACTGTATTTATTGTTTTGAGATATTTATTGTACCTTTACATGACAAATTAAGGACTTAATATAAGAGAGATATAAAATTAAAACGTTGCTCTTGACGGCTGGATTTGAGAAAGATTGGGAGAGAAAGAGTGTCATGGCGGACGTCACTCGCTGACATTTTTGCGTTCAGAATCTGAGCAGTTTAAAGGACGTCCCATCCTTTAAATCAGAAGCCATGACTGCTTCGCGGCAGATATAGGCATGGACCACTAAGATAGTCATAAGACTATCCATGCCATCTTATAGTACGTACTAAATTCATCGGGCCCATTTTATCGACTAATCCGTATTTGATACAAATCCTTGTTTCTGCCCCAAAACAAATTGATCTGATTTGCATGTTAAAATATTCTAATATACGCTGAAATGATTGAGTGTCAATTAGAATTTCGTAACAAAGTTTAATCTCGATAGATGAATCCAAATGAGGAATATTCAAACTAAGCTGATCTTCGTTGTGAATCTAAAATCGTTCCCGAAAAACCGTAAAGCTAATTGCTTCAGAAAAGCCATCAGGTTTAGCCACGTCAATAAAGATTTGTTCACCGGTTGAAAAATTTAAATTCAACACGATACCCGTAAAGCCTTCGGGGAACCCAAAAAACAAAACTACGATTTCATACTACGGTTATCAGTTGCAAAATTTCGATACTGGGTCGCGGATCAAACAATGATCGAAATTTTGAATTGAATTTTTTTTACGGGAATATTAATTTTCGTTTCTATTTTTTGTGTCTCTGAAATGAATAGTGGCTTTTATGTTTTCAATACTTAGTCACAGCGTTCACGTGTTTGGCGGAAAATTCAAAGTGTCTCTAGTGACACATATGAATGTAGTCTGACAGGTGCCTAGACCACGTGTTATGATGGTCATGAGACAAGTGGTCAAAATCTCAGTTGTATTCTGAAACGGATGTTCACCATTTAAACTAGAATGTACGACTATACGAAAAAACAAACATATAAACATATAAAAACAAATACAGTATAAAACCATTCTACCGTGGTTTCTCAACATCTCGCATCAAATAGTGACGCATTTTTTTTTATGATTGAACGAATACTGGTGGCCCGGAGGCCTTTTCAGTTTCACCAGGACAGTTGGGCGAGCAGAGGCCAGGAGGAGTGGGATTTGCTAACAGCTACCCGAGCAACTCCGAAGGAGACCTAACAACTCAAGAGCAGCTGCTTCGCGAATGAATCTACTACCGGATCGGAATCGCGACCCGCTGAGAAGATCCGGCGAGAAACTCAGCGAGCTGATTCATGGGTTAGGTTGCACGGCGAACTCTTTGTCGAGTTCGACGAGTACGGTTACCGGGGTCCCTAAAACTGCTCCTAGTATTAGAGCTGAAGGTGTCTAATGCAAAGGTTATTGGATCTGATGGATCCGTAAGGACGTGTCTAGGGCGTCGAGGGTGACTGGCTCCTGCGTGATCAGGATTCGGGGAGTAGTCAGCGGCGGCAACGATAAGGTGATTATCATGACGCATAGCCTTATCGAAGTACCGTTCCGACGCTGACTTCATGTATTTCTGGATAGATTCGAGGCCCAGGTCGTCGTGTAGGTCAACGTTCCTCACGAACCACGGAGCTCCGACGGCTAACCTGCAAAAGCGGGATTGAAGAGATTGGAGGGTGTCTATGTGTGTGCGAGCCGCGTGAGCGAACATCACATTCGCGTAAGTCATGACGGGCCTTATGCAAGTTTTGTAAAGTGTCACCTTGTTCCGAAGGGACATTTTACTCCGCTTACAGATCATGGGATAGAGTCTACCGAGAATAAACGCGGCACGGTCACGGACTGATTATATATGCGGGCGGAATGTCATCGATGCGTCCAGGGTGACGCAAATTTATCAATCGTGCATAAATACTTTTCAGACGAAATTATTCGTTAATCGCGGTAATCTTTTGGGAGCCCGTATAAAATATGTGTGCGCTAAATTCGCACGAAAGAGCTTCACTTAAGCGAATATCGAAGCCTTAATCTCAAACGATAAATTTCTTTCTCTCATAACAAAGAAAGAAATGCGTTAAATAATTTTCAGTTTTCAGGTCAAGATGTTAACGTTATTGTTACCTCTTATTGTTTTATCGAGTAGAAATTTATTATTAGTTACGTATTACGTATTTCCTTTCTTTTCAAAGTAGCTGACAGATGATTTAATTATTGATATTATTATAAAATTAATTCACTCATACCTATGTTTAAAAATGCATAGTGAAAACACACACTTACCCACACACATACACAATACAACACGCGTGCGTGCACCCACAGACACGTACATACACACACACTCACACGCACAATGACCTACTTAAATGATAACACCTAATGATCTCTCAACACTAGTCCGTGACATCTGTTCACGACTTAACTTAACCTAATCTATCTTAAGAAGGAGGGAGTCTGGAGATCAGTAATACAGGTCTCTGAACCTAGTACAGACTTCAGCTCTTTCAAAGGCTAACAAAATAAATTAAAAGGTTAATCTCTATTTGTATTTGTATGATACCTTTTAGAGAGAAATAAATAAATAACTATTACTATTATATTATTATCATAATCTTATCAGGAAAATGGACCTACTGGAATGTTTTACTGATTAAACGGAGTGATTTACAGTCTCAAAGCGAATGGTAGTTTTAACGTTATGGCCTTTCGGTATTTCCTGAACGCTACGACCAGTTTTTGGTCGATTCGATTGGCAAAGACCTGGTTGTGCCCCTGACATTGACATCGTCCTTGATGATGGCGATGATTAAGCTATGTTATCTTACAAAACATAATTAAAAAATGTATGTCATAATTTGTAAGCTGTAATTAAAATTTAATAGCACAGTACTATGTTATTGTTACGCCGGTAAGAGTAACGCCATCTATCGCCGAAAATCAAACGAATATCGAAGGTTCTAGAACGCTCGAGAAGTACAACGCCATCTATTGTCAGATAGCGGAAACTACTACTAAGATAGCGGAAACTACTACTTATATATATATATAATATACTTATATATAAATATGTACATATATATAATGCAGCTTTGTCAATAGAAGTCATTAAAGTTAATATTAAAATGAAGTCACTCGCAGAAACGAAGTAATTAACAATCATTTCTCATTAAAGCATTAAATCGTTCAGAATATTGTTTTGATCGATGAAATGTTAATTAGCAATAAAAATGGCGAATCTAATTTTAATAACCTGTGGCACGGTGTATCTTAAGTAATAATATTAAATTGAATTTACAGTATAATATATTGTGTATGAAATATATGAATAGCACTCGATTTAGAAATGAAATAATAATAGTTTAAAAAAACTAACAAAATACGCTCTTATAGAAAATCCACCTAAAAATAGAAAATAAATTTTCTTAAATTTGAATTAAAAATAGTGTAAGAAAAAAGGATTTTATTGTAAAAAAAGCGTTTAATTTAAATTTATTAAAATTAAATTTTCTATTTTTTAGTTGGATTTTCTATAAAAGCGTATTTTGTAAAAAAAATTTTAAACTATTGTATATTTTTCATTTTTTAGTTGAATTTCATTTTTTTTAATTATGCCTTTTTCAATTATTATTTTAATATTGAATTGTCATCGGTCCTTAATAAGTATACCAAATTTCTAGTTAACCCGACGTTTTGAAGGGGGTCAAAATCATGTTTAAAGATTCCGTTACATACTAACATACATACGTCTGAAGCTAATAAAAGCGTATTAAAAAAAAAACTTTCGAGATCTTAATTTGATATTAACATAATGAAATAAATAATTTAAAAAAAACCATCAATTACTGAATACCTTCATTGAATCAAAAATTAACGTCGGCGAAAATAGATTGCTCGTGATAAAATTCGCAAAGTCAACAAATATAGCGGATAGTAATCTGCATACAAAAATTATTTTGCCACTGTAAATTGACTCTTAAGGATACGACTACAAAGCCTGTTATCCACTGAATCGTTCCGCGATTCGCCTATTTGCACTTCCATGATTGGGCCTGCATTATACAGAAAGTACATAAACGTTATAATACAATAAATTCGATTTCGATGAAAATTTCAAAGGAAAATATGTATTTTAAACAATGATTATTAAGTTAGATTATTAAGTTGGTTATTGTATTATTATTGTATTACTACTGTTGTTTTATTACTGGTGGTAGGACTTGTTGTGAGTCCGCGCGGGTGGGTACCACCACCCTGCCTATTTCTGCCGTGAAGCAGTAATGCGTTTCGGTTTAAAGGGTGGGGCAATCGTTGTAAACTATGCTGAGACCACTTATATCTCAAGGTGGGTGGCGCATTTACGTTGTAAATGCCTATGGGCTCCAGTAACCACTTAACACTAGGTGGACTACGAGCTCGTCCAACCATCTAAGAAAAAAAAAAAATACTATATGCTAACAGTTCTAAAAACAAAGAAACGACATTTCAAGTCTAAAATTTATAGTAAACACGTTCACTATTCTATATAGAAATTAATTTTACAACTTCATATTTCTTCATCTCTGTCACTACAGTTTTATTGAAATACCAAATTAATTCGAATTGCATTCGATCTCCAAGCAAAGCAAACGCGGAGAAAGTTAACGTCAAAAGAAGGCCACATTTCTTTATATATAGGTATAGTTACAATTAGCCATTGACTGACACATTAGAACTCATATCTCAAGGTGGATGGCGGCATTTACGTTGTAGATGTGTATGGGTTCCGGTAACCACTTAACACCAGGTGGGCTGTGAGCTGGTCCACACAACTATGCAATAAAAAAAATACATATAGGTACTCCTACTCGTGTGTATGTAACCTCTATACGATTTATCTTAAAAGAGGTTAATGTCTTATAAAGATGAGAAAATAGAATTTTGAATATTGCAACATTAGAAGAAGGAACATTAGGAATATAAAAGCAATTTGGGATTTTGAAATAAAAAAAAAACACATACAAAAGTGGTGAGGCAATAGCTTTAAATGTTGTTTCTCTTTATAGAGCAACTCAATTTGTGCTATAGTTTTACTAAGCTAAACTGTATTTTGATGTTAATAAAATAATACATTATATTGACGCTTGAAAGGCAAACGAGACTAAGCGACAATGCGTGAACTTTACAGTAGACTAATTTAAAGTTGAAATACCTGAAAATAAAATTTATTTTAACGAATCTAGCTGTAGTAGAATCTAGCTAGTAGCTGTAGGATTGAAATGATTTTAAAAGACCTAGAAATATATATTTTTTGCGCATCGAATATGGTCATTGCCTATCATTTATGTACCAAGCAGTTATTGTCGCTTAGTCACGTTTGCCTTTCAAGCGTCGAATTATGTATATAAATTTTGTGGAAGTCAATTAAAATGATGATCTCGACATTATATGACGTAAGATTAAAGACATTGGCGTTCTGATAATATGAATTTCGGAAACTAATACTAAATTGATCTGCGGACTTAGACCAATACATACGAAAACGGACTGAAATGCTATTAAAAAATTGACCGTGGTGGGTCATCCGCACTGATTGAAACATGAGAATAGATAGTAAAATTGACCTCAAGATTGATAAATAAAAACGATTAAAGTCATGTGGAGTAAAATTAGCTGGGAAATAGCAAAAGGCGAACGCTTCTAGTGAACTAATTAGAAGGCATACGTAGTATTTAATGCATATAAAGAAGTAACGGCGTCTTGTATGCACATTCACAGACACAAGTGGGTTGAGAGTGGCCATGCAAAGGTGGTTTGATGGCATTAATTAGAGATCATCATGCCGTTTGCCGTCACAATATACGGCTCCGAGTTTATTACCAAGCCGCACCAACAGATGTTTCACATGATAATTAGATTAATTTAGATTAGAATTAATTAGAAGTCGTCGTGGCCTAAAGGATAAGACGTCCGGCGCATTCGTGTTGAGCGATGCATCGGTGTTCGAACCTCAGGCGGGTATCAATTTTTCTAATAAAATACTAACTCAACAAATGTTCACGATTGACTTCCACGGTGAAGGAATAACATCGTGTAGTAAAAATCAAACCCGCAAAAATTATAATTTGCGTAATTACTGGTGGTAGGATCTCTTGAGAGTCCGCGCGTGTAGGTACCACCACCCTGCCTATTTCTGCCGTGAAGCAGTAATGCGTTTCGGTTTGAAGGGTGGGGCAGCCGTTGTAACTACACTTGAGACCATAGAACTTATATCTCAAAGTGTGTGCGCATTTACGTTGTAAATGTCTATGGGCTCCGGTAACCACTTAACACCAGGTGGGCTGTGAGCTCGTCCACCCATATAAATAACAAAAAAAAATAAAAAAAAATCTTTAAAAAATATTTTTTTTAGATACCTTCTTGTTCTTGGAACAGATAATTACGTATTAAATTTATTTTTATTGTATAGTCTTCATGGTGAATTTTTTAAGGCTTACATATGTAGACGAGCGTACAGCCTACACCTGATGTTAAGTGGTTACCGGAGCCCATTGACATCAACAATGTAAATGCCGCTATCCACCTCGAGACATGAGTTCTAAGTCTCAGTTTTACAGTACAAAGGCTGTCCTTCCCTTGAAACCGAAACGCATTACAACTTTACGATAAAAAAGGTAGGGCTATGGTAACTACCCCTTCGAGTACATAAGACGTCATACCAATAGGAAAAGTAACGATATTTTAAAAACCCCAATTCACTTTACATTCGTCCGAATCTGCCAAGTAGACGAAATGGGTGGAACGTTTTAAAGAAATGAAATATTCAAATATACATTTAGAGCACTAGCCTTTTGAAATGCGAAGTAATATGCTAATGCGGAGTAATACTAGTAATAGTTTTAAAAGGTATTTAAAAAACTTCGCGAACTGAACGTGACTTTGATGCTAGATTAGCAGGCTTTTAGATTTTAAATGTTATTTTAGGACGTCTTCTGGGCCCGCACGGATAGGTACCACCACACTGCCTATTTCTGCTGTAAAGCAGCTATGCGTTTCGGTTTGAAGGATGGGACAGTCGTTGTACTATAAAACTGAGACTTACAGCTCATTTATGTTGATGGTATGACCTCTTGTGAGTCCGCGCGGGTAGGTACCACCGCCCTGCCTATTTCTGCCGTGAAGCAGGAATGCGTTTCGGTTTGAAGGGTGGAGCACCCGTTGTAACTATACTTGAGACGTTAGAACTTATATCTTAAGGTGGGTAGCGCATTTACGTTGTAGACGTCTATGGGCTCCAGTAACCACTTAACACCAGGTGGGCTGTGAGCTCGTCCAACCATCTAAGCAATAAAAAAATTAAAAAAATCATGTCTCGAGGTGGGGCGACATTTAAGTTGTAGATGTCTATGGACTCCGGTAACTACATAACACCAAATGGAGTGAACTCGTCTACCCGTCTAAGCAAATATCACCATTTTGCCTTATTGCCATGCCATATTTCTGGTATGAAGAAATCATACATTAATTTGCAATGTGGAGTATACATTATACCTCATAACTGGGACCTCAATTATGTCTGAAGTTTAGTTGTTGCCTTAACGTTTCTTTTGCAATATTGATCAAGATAAATTGAAAGTCTTGATTTTATCATTATCATTTTTCATTTTCCATTATTTTTGTAGGCTTAGAAATCTCAATATCAGAAAATAAAGATATTGTCTATTGTTTTCTTAGACGCTCTTGTTGAATCCACGTGATTTGTATTTGGGTTTGAATTGGGTTCCCGATTTCTATCGTCCAATTTTTGCATTAATTCATTATTTGCATTTCAAATTAAAATTATAAGTATGGATTCCTAACCTTATGATCTTTACGAACTATGCAATCGTCTAAAAAGTCAAAGAACGGTAAGGTACACTAAAAGAATCAATTAATATATTTTAATATAGGACAAGTAATTAAATTAAAGTCGATTTAGTTTTCTATTTTTTGCTCACATCATTTATTATATCAGCGAATGTGAGATTTTTATTCGTAAATAAATCTCAGATAGGGTAATAAAAATTCAATGTTACTAAAAACCAAAGTCCTTAATGTTACAATAACAATTCTTACATACCCACCTATCTCTCTCTAAATATCTCTGTAATAGTGCAATGTCTATTAAATAAAGACATCGCAGTAAATATAAAATAATCCCAGATTCTTTTAATGTGAATTAATGGCTCGCAGAACAGACTAGTGTGGCCAGCTTTATTATGTTGCCTGGAATTTATGGCATTTCGTGTGAGGTGATTACGGTCGTCTCTTTGTTGCTCTGTTATCTGCAGCTAAGGTCTTTTGGCCAGCAGCCTTTTATAATGCTTTTACATTACCCGAGATTCACAAAGAACCGACCCGTGCAATAGCTTTTATATTTTCTTCAGTGTAAAAATCTCTGTTGTCGAGTTTACATTGTATTTTCTGCTTTTTAAGAGGAAAATGACAAAAAACCAGATATTTGTCTATATCATGATCATGTATATTAAAACTGCATCCACATTTTTTTTATTCATGCTATGGACTAAATCGAGTTTGCCATTTAAATCCTTATTCTTGGAGAAAAAAAAATACTGTAGAAAAAAATGTTTGATAAAAAGAATTCCTGTAGAAAATCACATATCATTTCATTCAATCCCTATGTTTATCATATCATATCATTTAATTCAATCCCTAAAAAAAAAACCCTATGTTTATCTAACGAATCATAATCATAGTTCGTAAGCTGTTAAGTAAATGAAAAACTTTATACGGAAATTTAGCAAGAACCATTTATGTATGTATTTTGAATTAACCAATTTAGTTTCGATCAGAAACGAATCCGTACCGACAATTAACTCTAGGCTCAGTTCAATTATTCACCAAAACGTTTCTTGGCCGTTTTCCGGTGACCGATACCGCTGGAACGATCCGAACTGATTTTCGCTATGTTTAAAATGTAAAGGACGACGCGAACGTTGGCGCTCTGAATTTGTTACCCAAACGTGATGAAGCGTTTAAGTAAATTGCCGATCGCAGACCGTTTGCTTTCCGACGAGATATATACGGCTGAGTGGTCGATTCGTTTTGCAGTTCTGCAAAATAAACAACCAGTAGGTAGAGATTTTCGATTCGTGATATTTTAAGATTTTGAAGATGCTTCGGTTCTGCGATTGGATTTTCATTTGAGTCATATAAGTATTTTATGTGATCTATACAATTACTCGTATAAATAAAATTGGAGTGTCTGTTTGTAGTATTGCAATAACCGCTTTTTACTACATGCATATGAATATACATAATATACGGTAAATACTTGGCGTCACTCGGTGGAGCAGGAGCTAGGTGTCTTGGGCATGACGTGGGGAGAGCTAGAACAGACTGCCCAAGACCGATGTGAATGGAAAAATTTAATTCGAGCCCTACACCCCAGCAGAAGGTAATAGGAAAGAATGATAATGATGACGGTAAATACACCAAAATATTTTTTTTTATAAGTTTTGTCTGTCTGTTTGTTCCGGCTAATCTTTAGGACGGTTCGACCGATTTTGACGCGACATTCACTGATAGGTAGCTGATGATATAAGGAGTAATTTGGCTACTTAGACTAGCTTCGCCCCGATGCGTCACCCGAGGTACGACAATAACCGCGGGTAGGATCGCGGGATTCAGCTATCACTACATAATATAAAACAAAGTCGCTTTCTCTGTCCATATATCTGTCTGTCCCTTTGTATGCTTAAATCTTTAAAACTACGCAACGGATTTTGATGCGGTTTTAATAGATAGAGTGATTGAAGAGGAAGGTTTATATGTATAATAACATCCATTAAATAGTGGAGAAATCAATAATAAATTACAGTTTCCGAAGCGAAGCGAGGGCGGGTCGGTAGTTAATAATAAAATTTAATGTTTCCGAAGCGAAGTAAGGGCGGGTCGCTAGTATGTAATAGATTTACGGGTGGTAGTTCGAAGCCCTTTTGACAACCATAAAGAAGAAGCAGTTAAAAATATGTTCATGTTTGAAGAATGACCTATTGCTTTTCTTGGCTTGGATGTATGTTTAAAAGAGTATCCGCATGTTCATAGATTAAAATGTTGATTTAAGATAATGTAACAACATGCGGGGGTCTAAAGTTAAAACAAAAACACATAAGGCGTATTCTGAAAAATGCATTAAACTGTTATTTAATAAAACCGCTGGTGAAATATATTAATCTTGGTGGAATTACTTTGTAGGCTGTAACCGGGAACTTATAATCCTGACTTTTCCTAATTTAATTTTCGAACGAGAAATTCGTAACTTGTTTTGCTGGGGAACGAAACGACATATTTCTCGAGCAAGTAGCACCGATAAATCTATTCAACGCCAGATGTAGGGGTGCGGTCTCAAGGAAGGAATCCCCTTTAATTTAATTGTGAGACAAAAAGCATGGGGTTACTTAAAGGGAGGCTCTCGCAGTTTCATTAAAAGTATTCTGTCGTGGCCGCAATTTTCCTTGAGATAGCTTCCGATTTTGTTACCGCTGTCTTTGATGTTGGGTTTGTTTTCGCTTCCAATTCAAATAATTGAGATTTTAATATTGTTTCCCGTAACGTGAGCGGTAGCTGTAATTAAGTTTTGGCTTTTTGCCCATAATGCTAAATAATAATAAAGCAAAAAACAAATTTTGTTTCTTAATTACAAGTGGATGTTAATTCAATTATTATCGGTACATAAATTATTAGCAGATTTTCTGGTGCTAAATCCGATTCGTATAATAAGAAAAAAATATGTGTTGTGGGACACCGGATAGGAATGAAGTTCCTTATTATAAAAATATTAATTTTAAGTTGTATTCGAGGTGTAAAGAAAATAAAACTGGAGGTTTCGCAACAACCCACGATCATTCGGTAACGTGTGAATTTATTGTGGTACACTTCATTCTGTATTGCGCAAACGAACGCTCTGAAATCGTGATCAATGAATGATAAAAAAATATGTTATTTTTTGTACGTTATTACAGAGTTAAGTCGTACACTGTGTGCATTACTAATAAAAATCTTACGTTACGGACGTTTTTCCCGGTTAGTAGTTAGTTAGTAGTTAGTAGTAGTTAGTACCCCTCCGCATCGTCCCATAAGAAACTTCGTTCCAAAAAAACGTCGCTCAATCAGTAATTTGTTAATTTTAATAAGCGAATTAAGGCTTTAAAACCAAAGAAGATATTTAAGTACAGCGTCGCACTAAAACTGAGTCAACAAAATTTATACTGGATAAAACTAAAGTAATAAAAAATATTTTATTATCGTTCTAGTCGTATGTGTGAAAACAATCCGTAACAGACCTGTATATAGGTAGATAGGGAATAAACTAATAAAAGCATGTTAAAAAGTTGGAAATTCGAAAAGAGCTGAGTGCCACATGCTTGTGCTATTGGCTGTCAATATCGTATCGAGGGTTATCAAAAAGGCTTTGTTCACATTCACTCCGCGTACAGCGATGCGTATAATATACATTTTGTAGGTGTAATGCTTTTGTGCTTGGGAGGGACTGAAGCGATTTTTTATTTTACGAATTGATAAAGAAGAAACAAATAGCTACAATTAAAATTGTTTCAGATATAATATAAAGTGACTGATTTTATTTATAGATTATGTTCTCTTCGTTACCGATTTCCATAAATGTTAAGATGTTTTCAATTTTCTCTTTCCTGTTTTTGGTTTTAAGTTACACATCATGACCGGACTGTTATCGCGCCGATATCTGGCAAATTTTAATCGATAAAAATATAAAATATTTAAT
Source organism: Bombyx mandarina (assembly GCF_003987935.1). Next base: position 2,291,663 of record NW_021011483.1, read on the forward strand.
TAAAAAAAGAAATTCAAAATATTGTGAACAGTTCAATACAAAATGGTTAGGTTCGTGAATAAAATTAAAGTTTTTCGAATTTACGTTCCCTTCTTATACGACATTATTTGGGGTCGAGGGAGCATGTCCTCCCTCATGCTGCATAGGGATTTGGTGAAATTTTCACGTCCAGAATTTTATGGTAGCCAGAATAATTCTCTTAGTTGCCTCTTACGACACTTACGGCAAGATATGGATTTGTCCAATTCGAAATCAGGAATGAAACTTAAAAACTATAATTATGATATTAACCGTAAAAGAAGATATAGATTAGTTTTCAAAAATAGGATACAGGGATATCTAGATTAGATTAGTTTGCAAAAATGCATTAGATTAGTATGCATCACATGAATTTTTTTCTCTGGTTTAATTAGATCACTGCGAATTTCATTTACCTTTATAATACGACTCTGTGTTAGTGGCCAACGCTGTCCCACGGGAATGTCGATAAATATGTATGTATCGGGACAGAAGGGGCGTCACCTGGGATTCTGTAATTGCGTTCCAGTCCCATATTATACATATTTATATTTGATTGAATGCCTTTCCTAATATGACTTCGTATGTTGGTTTTCGTGACTGGTTTTTTTATTTTTTATTGCTTAGATGTGTGGACGAGCTCACAGCCTATCCGGTGTTAAGTGGTTACTGGAGCCCATAAACATCTACAAAGTAATTGCGCCACACAGCTAAATACTGAGTTTCGAAAATTCTAGTTATTCATTCACACGTAATTTCTTATTTAAAATCTTTAATGTCTTCTGAATCTATGTGTAACTGTATTATTAACTGTTTTATTCTATTATTTAACATAAAATGCCTCATAGGCCTATCAGTACATAGTCTTTTTAAGTTGTTTACTATGAAACTCGTTTACTGCTACTTGATTTTGGTTGTACATGAATTTCAAACCAGTAAACCTTGTATATGTAGGTGAATTAATCGTAAAATTCCCATGAAATTTCGTGTGAGCGTTTCAATTTGATTACTCCATGAATTGGTCTATGTATAGTCAAACTACCAAGAATAAATTTCGCTATTTCAATGTAATGAATTACTGAAGTGTATATTTTAATATATATTTTTTATGTTGTCTATATGTTATCAATTGAACTATGGTATATTTCTAATTTAAAATTAAAAAAAAATCCTTTTTTTGATTCTGACTTTGATTATTAATTAAATTAACTAATACTTAATGAATAAATAAATAAAAAATAAAATAGGACATAATTTTGTAGTCGCGGAGCTACGCAGCTTTAAAACTGCTCATATGAGAACTAATATAAAAACGTTTGGTAATGTAACTAGCCAGGATTGCATTTCAGCAAAAATTTGTTGATAAAAATACTAGCAAAAGTGTGTTTTTATTAATAAACCTTGGTCAATAGTACATGCATATAATAAAATTCTATTACAAACAACTGTCAACAATATACATATATTGAAAAAACGAATAAAAACATACAAATAACTTTCAATTTATCTGAGCAATAAAAGATCGAGATGCTTTTAATAAAAAATAACTACTACTGAGGTCTTCTTAATAACTACGATTCCATACTTTATCCATACATGTCCACGCTCACGGTTACATACGTTCAACGAGCACCGAATAAGCAGAAATCTTGTCCAATTTCCTGATCTGTCATATTTATTGGCTCTTTGGCGGATATCATTGAGATTGCTGAGCTAGTATCGGCCGAATGTGGACGGTATATTGCACTAATGGAATTTCCGAATATAATAATCGTTATGGTGAGGCGTTGGTGTATCTTCTGTGTAATGAGAAATAAAATGTATGGCTTTTTAATACGCTTTTATTAGCTTCATACGTATGTATGTTTGTAACGGAATCTTTGAACATGATTTTGACCCCCTTCAAAACGTCGGATTAACTCGAAATTTGGTATACGTATTAAGGACCGATGACAACTCAATATTTAAAAAGAATAATGAAAAAATTGAAATTCAACAAAAAAATGAAAAACGCTTTTTTTAGAATAAAATCAACAAAAATACAAAAGTATCGCTTGAGAATATAATATTACAAGTTAAATTTTGGTATTGTTTAATTGCTATAAAATATTATGAACAATTTTGAAAAGGTCAAAATAAGAAACGCAAAAAAATAGTTTTTTTTTAAATTACCTAATGAATTATGGAAAAGTTTCTCAAGCGCTATGGCATCTTCTTGAAACGAGGCTTGGACAGCGTTCCAAGCGTATTACTGAGCGATGGTGATGGACTGGACTATACAGTCCGCCTATGGCCCGTCTGCCTATGAAGAGAATAAGATAAAAGATCTACCTAAGATAAAATATCTACCTAAGAAGATAAAAGATTAAAACAAATTCAAAATGAATTTACTGACACTATTCACAGTGCGTTTCCAGATATATTTTTTGTCAACCATTCGGCTTTGGAATGAGCTCACCTACACGGTGTTTCCCGAGCGCTATGACATTTCCTTCTTCAAACGAGGCTTGTAGAGAGTATTAAACGGTAGGCAACGGCTTGGCTCTGCCCCTGGGATTGCTGACGTCCATGAGTGAAGGTAGCCACTCACCATCAGGCCGTATGCTCGTCTGCCTACACCGCAATAAAAAAAAGGAAATATTTTTTTCTTTACAAAAGCTTTTTTTTTTTTTTTTTTTTTTNTAGGCCCGGATTGCCGCGTTCCTAACTCTTAAGAGATTCCTAAGATCGGGGGACAGTCTGATGCGGTGGAAGCTGTCCTCCACATCGACTTCTTTAGAAGATCTAATGATCGCGGAAGAGATGTGATCGGTAATGATGTTTATGGATTCGACGGTGTCCTCGGGGGATAGATTCGAATCCGGGCCGTAAGGGAGGATTGGCGGAGCGGCTTCGGCTAGGCACGTGCCCAGCTTATTCCAATCCACCATGGTCCTCGTAACAGTGACTGGGATGTGAGGGCGACCGAGCTGCATAACGACAGGTCGGTGGTCTGAGTCGAGCTCTGACAGTGCTTCGATGGAACGCAAGCGCATAGTTACGTTCCTAAGCAATGCCAGGTCTATAGTGCTCGGACGAAGCGCGATGTTATACGGATAACATGTCGGAGTTGGGGGACCGACTACTTCAAAGGTGAGGTCGTCTATAAACGCGTCGAGACGCCTACCGTTGAGGTTTGTACGATGGCAGTTCCACCTAGTGTGGTGGCAATTTAAATCGCCTACCAGGATGACAGAGTCTCCCATGCCGAACAGTGACTCGATGTCACTGCTCAGAAGGGGCTTGTCCGGGGGGAGATAAACGGATGCGATGACGATCGGCTGGTGTCCCGTCAGCGAGATACGGCACACTGACGCCTCGATATGTAAGAGCGAGGGAGTATCGAGAGGGACAACGTGCAGGGCCCGCCTATAGTAAATGGCAGTCCCGCCTTTGGAGGCGGTGAGTCTGTCATTCCTATTTTTTCTGTAGTATTCAAACCGAAACGTGGTACTGTTTCGCGTCGTTGGCGGTACCCTTGAGGTCCTACCACCACTAATATTTCAGATGAACTAACATGAAAAATATATTTCAATTCAGATACACGAGTTCCTGCAATCTCACTGTTACAACGCTATACGTAAAATATCCAGCCAAACGCGGTTTGGCACCGCAACAACGCAATACAAGTCTTTTTGCCAATCAAAGGGCCCGCTATTTGAAGCGACGCCAAATCCACATGTAGGTAGGGAAGCGTGGTAAAAAGGAAAAAAGGGAAACAGAATTCAGCGAACCGTCGTCTATCATACTCGATTAACGTAGTAAAGACTCAGGGAGTTTAATGGAGAAGGTAGACGCTGTTGTCTGGACTTATTTGATTTTTCTCTAAATTATTGACTTTTGAATTAAAAATGTATGAAATTTTTAACGAAATACAAAAATAAGCCTCTTTTTTACGGTTCGAATATCAAGCAGTGGTAAATTTATATTAAACATACAATTAACAGAACTAGGGGTACAATTGATAGGATTATTATTAGACCCATTTTACTGGAAACAAGGCCTTTGCTTCTGCAGTGGGTTCTTTTAAAAATCTTGTGTACTTGTCCCATAAACTTCATCCATCTACAAATAGATTATATAAAAATCTAACACTAGAAAACAACTCGAAACTCTTAAAATAACCACGTTAAGGTACATCAAAACAAAAGGGTTGTCGAAAAAAAAAAAATCCTACGCATCTCTTACAAAACAGCTCCTTGAAACAGAGTTCCTTTGTCATTCAATAAGTTGCAGGCAAAAGAGTCTATTAAAAGTCGCGAACTGAACAAAGTTATTAAGATAAGGGAAGTATGGCGCTAAAAATAGTCCCCAGAAGATAGCAAGTCGGTCTTTGTGGGTCGAGTAAACTTGTGGCTTGGTGCAAATCATAAGAATAAACGATTTAGATAATTGAATTGCTTGTGCGGTTCTTGTGATTTTGATGAAGTCATAAAATATACGAATAGTTATTTTAATAAAATGTGCACTTGAAGTAATAAAATGGTCATCATCACAATTACTAGCAGGTTATCATTCACTGATGATCATAAGCCTTTGAGTAGACGCCTTTCTTTCCTCTTCAATCCGTCAACATTTTGTACCATTTTCTTGATACTTCATAACGTTGGGCAATACTATTATTCTTATTCAAAAAACTTTTTCTAACTCTAGTAATAATTTATTATTATATCATCATAGGACCAACTACTGAAACAACGTTGATAGCAGTAAAAAATTAGTATGTATTTTTTTTTATTAGTGTTGAGGCTCAATCGGGTAGGGACCGGTCTAGGATTCAGGCTATTTTAGTCGTCGTATTACTATGAAATTTCAACCTTATTTATCACGCTAGATGGTGGTATTTACGTTGCAACGTCAATGGGTTCCGGGAACGATTGAAAGTCGAGTAAGTCGTGAGCTCATTTACACGTCTAGGCAATTAAAAAAACAATTAAAGTTGAACACCATCAATATAATAAAGATGAAACTGTCAATAAATATTATATCATATCATTTTATTGTTTAATCTTTATTAATTACATCATTCGTAGCCATTTCGATTCAATGGTATTGATAAGCTTTATCGTAGCTGTCTTGTATCTTGGACCGTACATCATCAAGGCGAGGATTTAGCCTGAAGCTATTGGCAATTATAGCAGCCTGTCGCACTTCAAAGAGATAGTGGAACGCGGAGATGAGACGCTTTTCACCCGTTCAGTGCATTACAACGTCAAACAGGTGTTGATTACGTCTCAGTGAATCCGTGATGACCGGGCCTTTAGCAGAGCAAGTTATACCGATTATTACGGAGAGCTATTTTACCCCCAATATCATTGTTGATAGACAGTGTGAGTTAATTTCCTATTGATTTGCATTAGGTGTACCTTAGATGCGTTTGCATGGTATATAGTACATGAGATGTTGGATACTAGATTTCCACCTACTGCGCCTCCTGCGCGAGTCATACTTTACATCGTATACACATAGGCATAGCAGTGGGATGTAAGTTAGTCTATATTATTAGGGCTTAAACAATTTCCGTACCGAATTGCGTCAAAATCGGCTCAGTGACTTAGGCCTGAAAGCGGAAGAGACAAACAGAGCTACTTTCGAATTAAGTAGTAATTATATTTGCAATGTTGCACAGGAAGCTATGAGTCAACCTATTTTTAAGCCGAGAACCGCAAGTCTAACGCTGTTCTGTCTTTTAATAGGCAGCTTGGCTGTACCTCCGACAAAGCTGATGCAAATAAGCGATGGTGGATACTTACCGTCAGGTCAGACATGCTGATCTGTTTTCAGTGGCAACAAAAAAACCATGTCACATTTCAAGGTTAATGTGTTTATTTTTATGAGTTCCAGAAACCACTTAATAATAGGCCTAAATTACCGTGAATAGAAAATAATTTTGAACAGAGTTCATTGCGTTGACTTCGTCAATTGATTCTTTGATTTAAAATCTAAAGCTTACATGAAATTATTGTATCCTGGTAGGTTTATTCAATTTTTTTTTTAATAAAAGTGATCATGAATGTTTAGGCTTCGGTTGAATTATTTCATCTACCTTGAAATACCTCCTCAGAAATTTAAATTCATTATTTCTTGGAACGAATATATTTATTTTTAATATTGTATGCATCATTTGATATTGCTAGAAATTCAATCTTCAGAACGTAGTTGCAAACTCATTTAGAACAAATATGTATGTACGAAAAAATATATAAGTTCATGGAACCTCAGGAGCTATCGACTTTTCAAAGTTATTATTCTTGAATAATAAATATTTTATTGAATGTCAGATGTAGGGCGCAGACGGGCATCGATATGCTTCAGAACTTGGTGCATAGATAATAATAATGTGTACAAACGATTACGTGCTCTTAAAAAGTATTTTTTGCTTCAAAAATAGTTTTCATGTTTTTATTCTTTTTTTTTTGTACTTTGATGGGCGAACTTATTATACATTCGATTCATCACGGCAAAAATAGGGAGAATGGTGATTATTAAATTGTAAACGTACTACTGTTTTTATTAGTTGAATGTACCAACTTCTCATAGTTTACGGTTAGAATGGTGTTCCTCTCCTGGTAAAACTGAAATGGCCTCCGAGCCACCAAAGAAATAGAATCGTGCTTAATGATTAGCGGAGCTCATAGACATCATCGGGTGAATCTTGGAATTTTTTGAACGATGGGGAATCTGTTTAAAGATACTCGAGAAAGATTCCTTGAAAAAGGCGCGCAATTAGCTGCGCGGCATCAGATGCGTAAGACCCAACTGGCTAAGCCGACTACCGACTAAACCCTAGCGAACTCCACCACTCCGGCAAGGCAAAGTCTATGGTACCACACTCAAGGTCCGTCTTCACTGGTACCCATCCTGATGATAGGGCGGAATTTCATCCTCGAAAAGATCCCGCAGAACGTCATCTCGGTAGAAATACCGTGAGCGACTCGCAGGAGCCACCTTACATCGCCTCACCCCCGGAATGACAGTCGAGCACTGGGCGCCCCTGCAGCCTGGACCTGTTGGCCCCTGTGGGGGCTAAGCTGGTCCCGCCCACCCCGCCTTTTGCGCTTACGAGCCAAAGAAGGATCCCATGACCAGACTGCAAAGCTTTGCAGAAGTAACTTAGCAGAATAAAACCTAACAGCCTAGGAATTGGTGTTCGCTACAAACCTTTATTTTTCTATACGGCTTTTGATATAAAATTAATTATTTTATTGAAAACTTTTCAAATAAACAAAAAAACTGTTTACACTAAATGATTAATAATTATTAAAAATAAAAATAATTGCCCGCTTAATTTACTTTCACTGGTTTTCCTCGGGACTCAGAGAATGTCATTAGAACTGGCGATAAAATGTGTTGATATTCAACAAGAAATAATCACAATTCGAAGACACTATTGTAATGCACAATGGCCGTGCCCATCAAATCAAACCCAATGATTGCTTCTTTGCCGAAAATAAAATCATTTATAATAATATCGCTGGCGTACCTGGCATTATGATAATAACTGAAACGCCCTAATTATAACTTTAAATCGAACGTCAAGTACGCACAGAATACAGTTTTCAACTACCACAGATCCATTCCCAAATGAGTAAAGTCACGACAGGCACCCCGAGGGAGGCAATCAAACGTTAGGAACTTGGTTTATTTGCGTTACTGAACTGCAAACTAGTGCATTCTCAGAGGATATTCACATAATCCACCTGCTTAGAACTTGCTTGTTCGTGTTTACGATGGAAGCCAGATTGAACGAATATATTACTTGACTTAAAAGGAAATACATATAACAGAAAATACCACGAAGCTAACTAACATCAGCTTTTGTGTATTCACATTTATTTTTAATATTAGTAATTTTTTTTTATTGCTTAGATGGGTAGACGAGCTCACAGCCCGCCAGGTGTTAAATGGTTCCTGGAGCCAATAGATATCTACAAAGTAAATGCTCTCCGACCCTTCAAACCGAAATGCATTACTGCTTCACGGCAGAAACAAGCGGGGTGATGGTACCTACCCGTGCGGACTCACAAGAGGTCCTACTACCATTAAAATTAGTCTTTTAGCATATAATTCTTTTTTCATTATTCTTTATTAAAACTCCCTCGGATATTCAAGATTGCAATGCTTTGAATTAATTATCTTCAATTGTTTATTTCTACTAATATATTACAGATATCAATGCAACCATAGTATATTATTATATATTAAGTCGAGGCTCCAAGAACCAAATAAACGCAATATATTTAACAGAATTCATCGCATTAAGTATTACAATATTAACATTGATTTAGATTAATATTTTATTTATTTGTCTCACAAACACTACATTAATTAGTTTTCAGAAACTAATGAGCAACTAAAAATGTGCTTTGGTCTATTTATAGAGCAGTATAGCTAGACTAATGTCTATTATAGACTAGTCTGTTTATTGCTGCTATTTACTGCTCTTTTTGCAATTAAGGCGGGGACAAAAAAAATTCGAGGCTTTCAATTCATAATCGTTCAAGACAAATTTAAAACAGATTCGCTTCGAAATAAAATTATACTAACAAACATATTCAATTACAATCTCGATTGAATAGCGCACAAGACAAGATTAATTGTATCCAAATCCATGTAATGTGATGTGCATACAACAAGCACCGGGGTTCTCGCTAGCCATTCGACAGAACAAACAGAACAACAAACAAACAATCGACGCCTAACGAACCCCAATTAGGCGCCGGCCGATCCCCGCGGCTTGCTAACGGCACAATGCACTATCAAGTTATAAGTACCGATACGGCCTATATATGTACACACTTTAAACATGAACCATGCATATTTTCTTTTTGTTTATTGCCTTTGTAGGCAGACGAGCCTACGGTAAGTAGATACCGTCGCTCATGGACCTCAGCAATGCCAGAGGCAAAGCCAAGTCGCTGTCTACCATAATCTTATTATAATGGGAAACTATTGTTACGCGCTGGGGTTTGGGATAAATAAAAATTCTACCAAAGTACAAATTGAAACTGTATTAAAACTTAGAACACTTAACGAGCACTTTAAAATTCTCAATTCGCTTCTTCCGCTTCACTTCAGGTGATCCGTTCGCTGTTTCGCTTCGAGTAGTTCTGATTACTGATTGACTTCGTGCCATCTCTGCAACGCTTTTATATCAGATACGAGATCCCTAGAATTATTGAGAACATTCCTCACAGGTCGAGTATTTTCGATATGCTTTTCTGCCATTTGACAATGGATGGCGTTATACTTCTCGAGTGTTCTAGATTTCACTGATTCTTTTGATATTCGTTTCTTGTATTCGATGATAGATGGCGCTGCTATTATCAGCGTATGGTGATAAGAGTAAAGTGTGAATTACGTTGAGGTGCCGAAAAATAATGTCCTTGACTAGCTATATCAAATAAAAGTGGCCAAGAGTACGCCAAATTCAAAGCGACGGGCGGATCAGGTGTCTGAGCATCTAGTGATTCTGCTCTACTTTTTTATTGCTCTTGTAAGTAGATTAGGTTGCGGTAACTAGTGATTATCACTCAAGAACATCAATAATGCTAGGAGCATAGCCAAGGCGCTACCTACTGCTGAGGACTCTTCGTAAACGTCGTTTGCAGAAGGACATAACGCTCTGGTTACTCAAGCTCTCCTCGATTTAATTCTAGAGCCAACTGCATTAACAGTTACGATTGAATTGAAAAAACTATGGAAGTGGATAATACTTATTTCGTACGTTTCATCAAAAATACAATGAAAGCTTCAAGTGCATGTCTCGATGTGATTAATATTCACGAGTTTTGTTAGCCAATTAATACCATAATTTAAAACTAATTTTACAGTTTAATTTCGCATTTTCATTGTCATTATTTAAGACGTTCCGAATTTACATTACAATTTTCGTGGTCACGGACGAATAGTAGTAAAAAATCGCGCGATTAAACCGTAAAAGCATTTTTAATTATGTCTATGACTCGCAAATATTGCATATCATACCAGCCGATATGTGTACCTAAAGCAAATCTATTATGAAAAAGGTTTATTTAATTTTTGAAGATTTTTTTTTTGTTTTCACCGTATATAATTATTGTGGATAGTGCAGAAAATGTTTTATAGCGTTATATTATCGAATTGTGACAGGTAACGTGCAATCTCTTTCGAGAACTAGTGGTATTTCATATCAATCAATAGTTCACTTATAATTTAGTTTTCAGTCAAACGTTTCATGTCAACTGCCTTAACCATTTAATTTTATTGGTTTTCAAAACTCCGTATTAATAGTTCAACACTGCGTATTTGTATTTGAAACGGAAAACAATTCTAAATCAAAATACTTTTAATACAACATTTTGAGATATAAATTCTTAATTAAAATGTAAAATTTGTATTTTGAAACAGTTAAGATATCGTTATTGGTAAATGTTAATGGTACTGTGTTACCCTGAGGCGTCCCTCGTACAGTACCAGGCAATAAATATTGCACATCGATATTTAGAAAGAGACAGACGTCTAATTATGTTTTTGTTGTAGAGCGTTACCTGTGTGCGACAAAACTTTATCTATTCTGTGGACCAAACACTAACGATCCGGTATCTATGGAGACTAAACGTCAATTAGGTAATGTGCGACAGATATGACGCTCTACGAAGCAAAACTTAACCGTCTCTTTCCCACGGTCGATGTGCAATATTTATCGCCAGGTACTGTACAAATACTCAGTACTTACAGCACACAGAATATGTCCACATACTCGTACATATATACTATCTTCACCGGCCCTCTGTTTATAGAACAAACACAAACGTACCTACTTGTATGAAGCTAATCAAACACGGTGGAGCTTAGAAACGTGTTAGTCACTGTTTGATGGCATGTAAATAGTCAATTTGTATTCCATTTTGCGGTTTAATGTACTAAGTTTAAGACGGCTTTTCTTATGTCATTATTAATTATATCATGATTGGTGTATAGGCAATGAAAGGAGATGCAACAGGCTTTTTAATAAAACTCTTAAATATCAAGGCTGATCTTCAGTAAGAAACAAGAACAGCAAATTAATACATTTATTTTATATTTATGATGTTTTGTTCTAGAATGTGTTACAGTTAATGACCAACGAATTTGTAAAAATATATCCGTTATTCTTCCTGTCCGTTTTTGAGGATTAAATTCAGATGAATTTCATCACTCGGTAGTGTGGACGAAAAGCTTATATCTCATGCTCGTGGATCACCCTTGCTTTTCCTGTTTTATGATTTGAACAATCATTAAACAATGTAACTATTCAAATGTTGCATGTTGGTATCTGCGACTACTTAACATCAAATTAACAAGTCGTCTAACCCGTCTACAGCATAAATTAAATGTTTTCCCGAGATATTTTTATACAAAATACCTACAATTTTACTTGTTAAAGGAAAGATTTTACGCCAAATATATACATCTGTAACTCACATATTTATCTAGTAAGGAACTATTTGTTAAAATCAACGCGGATGCTATCTCCAATACGGAAGATCCTGGCATTGTATTGTCAGGAGGCGAAATGTTAATTAGTGAATTAATGTCGTAGGTTGACTTCTCATGAATAGGTATTAGTTACCGCACATTTGGCTGGGTTTATTGATCTTCTCTACGGTATACGGAATCTTGTATTTGTTGTTAGAATGTTTGTTGTTGGGAAGGATGAAGAAAGTTTTTGGGTATATTAATTTTAGGCCAAATATTTTTAATTTATTAGTGACTAGCTAACTAAAAGACGTAAACTTTTTTATAAAAGAAACTAAAAAAAAAGGAAAAACTAAACTGTTATTTTCATATAATTCCGAGCATTTTCATATTTATCTACCTTTTAAACCTTCTCTGGACTTCTACAAATAATTCAAGACCAAAATTAGCCAAATCGGCCCAGCCGTTCTCGAGGCTTAGCGAGAGTAACGAACAGCAATTCATTTATATATATATAGATAGTTAGATAAGACCAGTGAAGTTTCTTTAAAACAGCACAGGGTCAGCTGTCTGTCATTGATAGTAGTGACTGAAATCTTCTCTGAACTGCCAACAGTATATTACAATCTGACGTAATTACTTAGAAAGAAACATTCATTATTATTTAATAGATTTAATCTTATGTTTTTGGCGAATGAAATGATCTTGTGAAAATCTAATTGGATTGTACGACTATTAAGTGGTATTCTACAATTTTATCAACATTCTGTAATAGGATTTTCGTATAGATTAATTGGCCGCACCCAAACGATACAACGTCAAAACGAATCAACAATAATAAACCCCGAGCGGCCATTTTTATTACCCGTTGGATTTCCGGGAGTTCGGGCATTTACAGACGATTTAAACCAAATGATTCACTTTGGAAATATTAATTGAATACGGTTGAATCATTTACTACAGGTATGTTTACAGGTTTACTTTCCAAGCATGTCAGAATTTCTAGTTTAAAATTTAATCTAACTAATATTTTATTCGTTTGTAGATTATATAGGGTTTCCGCCATTACAAAAATTTTGTTAGTTGTATAAAAATCTTCTGAAATTTTTAAGCGCTACTGACATCCATGAACACTAATGACCACTCACTTTTTAGGCGGAAAGCTCGGTTTAGGTCCGGAAATTCGTTGGATACTGCTTCTAGATTGTCATAGTTCAGATCTTTGCTAATAATAAGTTTTACCAGATTACCTTACTGGCACTATTGTAGTACGGTACATACCGTTTCTCAGAAAAAAAGGCTATATATTTTCTGATTTGTATTTTTACTGCACTAGTAAAATTCCCACATTTCGGAGCTCGAGTGAAAAAAGATTTGGCTGTAATTCTAAAAACGTCCGTAGATAATTTACTTCTAACTTGAACGATGTTTAAGGACACACCTATTTCAGAGATTTATTATCAGCTAAGGCCGGGCTGTCTGAGCATAGCTATCAATACGTTATTCCTTTGGCATGACTACGGTGATAGCTGTTGAATTTATGAGTTGATAAGGGAAGCCATTTTGTTAATGGATTGCCTCGTTTACGATCCCTGTCACGGCAGAAAGCAAGGAAATGTAATATCCTTTTTAAGGACAGATAAGTTAATTTGAAGACATTTTTTATTTGTAAAAGGTTTTTTTTTATATTTAATGTTTCTGTCACAAGATTTTTTTTGGGATAGTAGAGTTATGTTTCTGTTTACAGCTATTGTAAACGATTCAATAAGTTCGATTTAAAGAATCTTTATTACAGTTTAAGTGAATGATTTTTGTATGATATTTTTAACTACGAAAACAAAATATGATTTGTTATGTTAATTGTTGGTTGTCTGTAATAATTGTTTTTGTTTGAAAAAGTTATGTCCGTTATAGTTTAAAGGAATTTTTTAATTTTTATTTTTTTATTTTATTACCATCTTTTATGCCTGTGTTGGTTCTTTTGTTTTTTCTAGATAAAAACCCATGAAATTCAGCTTGTCTTTTTTGTGGTGTAAACTTTATATTAATCTTAATCAACATATTTATTACCTTTATGTACAGTACATAACATATAGTGCAGTAGTAGATATTTGTTTGATAAATAGAAAATTGAGGTCGTAAATAAACTTTAAGCGATTTATTTAAATAGATTCAGTGTGTCCTGTGACCTATAAATTTGCGTGTAAACCCAATGAAACCTAATTCGACGGAAACCAATGAATATGTTTCCACGCACTCAAGCATCTACGCTCGCTTCCATAGCTAATCAGGTTAGAGACGCATCTTTATATAGAATCCTTTGCAACCTAACCATCGACATTTCTGTTTCGTATAAGGCTACACAGAGATTTAAGGTTTCAAACGTTACTGGTGGCAGGACCTCTTGTGAGTCCGCGCGGGTAGGTACCACCACCCTGCCTATTTCTGCCGTGAAGCAGTAATGCGTTTCGGTTTGAAGGGTAGGGCAGCCGTTGTAACTATACTTGAGACCTTAGAACTGATATCTCAAGGCAGGTGGCGCATTTACGTCGTAGATGTCTATGGGCTCCAGTAACCACTTAACACCAGGTGGGCTGTGAGCTCGTCCGCCCATCTAAGCAATAAAAAAAAAAAAACAGATTATATATTAGTCTGGTCACACGCGCCAGGTTTGTTTGCTTTGTTATTAATGTGACTTTTAGGATTATTAATAATTTTTTTTTTTATTTAATTTATTTAAGGTCGCTTTTTAACAACTAGGGTCATTAACGACCACAGTTTACAGTATCATTATAAGTTACATTGACTTCAACATCATAATAAATTATACAAACCAATGATCTTTAAAAAACTAAGGGTCTGTTTATACCCATCTTGAGTCAGACAGTCTGTTAAATTATTAGGGAGCTTACAAAATTGTCTTTCTATGTCATATGCTTTACATTCAACTAACAAGTGTACCACAGTTTGATCCAAACCACACTTACATTTGTTTTTATCTGTTTTGGTAATAAGATGTATGTGAGTTAAATTTGTGTGTCCAATCCGCAATCTTGGAAGAACCACTTGGTCTTTTTTTTTAGTTAAGGAAAAGGAAAGCTTATCAAAAATTGAATTTCTAATTTTAAATAAAAATGATGTGTTCTCAAATTTCCAGTGATGATCCCAAAGAGTTTTAATTTTGAACTTGAGATGTTTTTGAACATCTGATGCAGTGGAAATGCTTAGCTTATTATTCATGGTGAGATTTAAAAAAAAAAACACAGCGTAAAGTGCCGAAATTATTCTGGTTGGAAAACCTACGGGGCTTAGTATTGAGAGTTGTCTTAATTGAGTTAGTCATCGTAGACAGGAGTTTGATTGTGTGGTGTAGCTTAAAGTAAAGTCGTCGTAGTAGTATATATTATGATAAGAAGTTTGCTGTAGTCGTATGCGACGATGCCCGTATTCAAATATTGTAGAAAATTACTAATTGTTCTAGTAAAATTACGTTACGTAATATTACGTGCGTAGGCAGCGGCTTGGCTCTGCCCCTGGCATTGTTGATGTCCATGGGTGACGGTAACCACTCACCATCAGTTGGGCCGTATGCTCGTCTACCTACAAAGAAAAAAAACTATGTTACAAATAGTCACGAATAACTTCAACAATCAGAGAAAATAAACCGTGTAACAAAAATTAAAATCAACAAAAAATATTGCGTAATTACTGGTGGTAGGCCAATGAATAGGCTGAATGAGGCACGACCAATCTGACAAGAGTGATACTACAAGGGAAAAGGCCTATTTGGACCCCACCCGTTGAAGTAACACCACCCCGTTTATTTTTGTCGCAAAGCAATGGCCCGTTCCAGCTTGAACGATGGGATTGCCGCTATACTGGTCTACTGGTGGCAGGGCTTCTTGTAAGCTCGCAATGGTAGGTACCATCACCCTGCCTATTTCTGCCCTGAAATAATAACGCGTTTCGATTTGATGGATGGAGCAGCCGTTGTACTCATGTTGCATATTGTACTGGATGTAGACTTTTTTCCTATCTATGCTGATAGCCTTGAGAGGCTATATCAGCGTTACCCTAGCTTGTAGGTGAGCTCTTAGGGCTCAAACCGAAGGTGTTGGCCCTAGCTAGAACAGTGCTTCGCAGAGTCTACCACCGGATCGGAAACGCGACCCACTGAGAAGACCCGGCGAGAAACTCAGTGGGCTGTGTCTATGGGTGCATGTAGACGGGCCACAAAACCCGGTTTTGCAATTATTTTCTATTGAATCGCATGGGCGAGCACGCTCCATCTGTCTTACAATCTCCACTGCCACCATAAATTACGCAATTTATCTAAATCGCCTAAACACCAATCTCGTCGACTCATAACAAGAAAACCACGCTAAGTTACTTTCAGTTTTCAGGTCAAGATGTTGTTAACGTTCTTGTAACCTCTTATTACTTTATCGAGTTGGAATGTATTGCGGTTGCCATAGAAACAGAATAAGAACCAACCGGGATTCAGGTCGGCGAAATTGAAATTATTGAGGCGAAGTACAAACCGAATATTAAGTAAATACTTGACTGATTATGAACGAGAAATTGCTTGTTCTGTTTTTTAAACCTTTTTTAACAGTTGGTCGTTTTTGATAGCTCCTTTGTTATTTAACCACGAGGTATGAGTAGATTCCCGGTCGGAGCTTTCTTTGTTAAGGATTTTATCGAGTGCATTTTCATTTGTTTCGTACTTATTTTCCGGTTTTCAATACAGACAAAAATTATATAAATTATTTTGCCAATTAATATTAGTAGAACCTTTTCTAAGTTTTATATCATGGGAATACTATATTCCATTTTTAAACTGAACCGCCATTTTAACGTCGTTTATAAGGAAGGGAAGGCAGGTGCTTGTACTGTTACCGCGGGAACCCTGTACTCTGCCTGGGCTATGACCCCGGGCGGAGATTGGACGTCGGGTGTGAGATTATAAGGGGAGTCGTTTGGTGAGTAGGGCCCTAAAACATCCTTGGGCTTGCAGTCTGCTCTGAATATCTAAGGACCGTCAAGACCCCGCGTGCCACCTAGGTGCGAAAATCTCATGTATGTAGCACGGCCAGCTGTCGGAAAAAAAGGAGCTTGTACCGTCACTTAATAAAAATAGTTTTAGTTTTAACCACGTTAACAGAAAGGTCATTAACCGAGAACCGATCCAACGAGAAATAACTTACGGTTCAACGCATGCGAGTGTGAATGAATCCGGACTCTTCAGACCTAATTCACTTGTACAAGTTTCAGGAATCGAATTACTAGGTACATATGGAGATGAATTCTGTTTGTCCGACAAATTCACTTCACAGTTGTAATGTAGTGTGCCGGGAATTTCGCTTGGGATTTTATTGACGTGGACACAGTGCTGAGTTGTGTGCTCGGTTCAAGTGTATTCGATTAGCTTAATAGCAGTTTGTTTAGTTGTTTTGATGGGGGATTTGTGGCCTTGTGTATCACCTGCCCCTTGATGAATTGTCTCGTGGACAACGTTTCTCGCCGGATCTTCTCAGAGGTTCACGATTCCGATTCAGTAGTAGATTCTGTGAAGCTCTGCTCTTGCCACGGCTAGTGCTTGATGTAATATTGGTCATGGAAATTTTGCCTGTAACACTGTCAATACTTACAAGGCATATTCATCTCGTAGTGTGTATAAATTATTGTCACAGCTAGAACACTAGATGAGTAATGTGCTCTTTTAGTCAGGCTAAAATAGTGGTAGTATCCCAACGCGATTGATTTGAATTTTGTTATAATAGTTTCTTAGTCTCGAATACTCTAAAATTATCTAGTATTTTTCAAGTAAAACACATTTAAACACTTCGAAGAAAATCTCTGAATGTTCTACACAATAAAACGCACCAGCTTCGAATGTAAAATTGAAAACGTTTTGTATCCTACCTTGTTTCGCGCTGTAATCGGATTCATTTTGCTGCACCTGCTCTGTTACTAGAACGATTTTCTGTTACTTTACTATTTTCACAGTAGGAGCTCTCGATTTTTTATCTTCTTAAAAAATAACTAATGGACAAGACGTCGTTTCGTTTTTCATATCGGTCTCTACTCCATTAGATAAGGGTGGGGTCTTAGATAAGTAATAAACTGGATGATCATCGGTTTTTTTTTATAACGCCTTCTTGTTGTGTCTTTAAAGCAGTTAGTTGCTCTCAATTAAGAAAAATAGTATTATTATTCAAAGAGTCATAAAGTTGATTATCGATAAAGTTGATTATTGAAAACACGAATAAAACAACATTTCCTGAAAATAAATCGTAGCTAGATCGATTTATCGCCCCCAAAATCCCCCGTATACTAAATTTTATGAAAATCGTTGGAGCCGTTTCCGAGATTCAGATTATATATATAATATATACGAGAATTGATCGTTTAAAGGTATAAGATTAATAAAGCAATAAATACTCGTTGCCTTTATCGGGTCATCGCGTCGGTTTACAGATCTGGCCTCGGGTGACTCCCTCTGCTCGGGCGTAGGCTTCCTGACAAGGCAGGAGTGATGTGCTTGCTTGATCATTAATAAGTATGTGCTGGTGCGGCTTTACTTCAGACTTTCCCTTCTCCTGTGAATGACCTTCTTCTTCTACTCTCGGGGGCAGCAGCTACTCTCCTTTGTTTTTTTATTTAGCTTAATCTAGCTTATGTCTTACTTATAACTAACTTCCTGACTAAGTGACATTGACGTTCCTCACCAGCAATCCTCCGAGTGTTGAGGCGGTACGTACCATCACGTCTACTTCTAACTAACCTATGCTACAAGAATGTAGTTATGAGTTAGAATTAGTACTGATACGTTATAGCTAAACTACTGCTACTAAACAGATGACATATCTTGAACATGATGAACTATCTTGAATATTGCACATAAAAATATTCATATTATATTAACTGACTTATTAATGTGTGAATATAAGACGAACAAATGGTATCTTAGAAAAGCTTACGCATTTAATCTTTCATTAATTCTGTTTAGAATTAGATACTCAGTAGCATGGGCAAAAGGTATGCCAGAAGAGTCAATAAGGGCCTAAATTACGTTCGTATACACACTTAACTTCAAACATTTTAGTTACTGTACTAGCCTAGCTTTCATAGTTTGCACTAGTATGAGACATTACCATAGCTATGCTAAAGCTAAACTAGTTTCGCTTAGCTCTGGCTCTGCAACTAGCAGATCTTTTTTTTTATTGCTTAGATGAATGGACGAGCTCACAGCCCACCTGATGTTAAGTGGTTACTGGAGCCCGTAGACATCTACTACGTAAATGCGCCACACACCTTGAGATATAAGTTCTAAGGTCTCAGTATAGTCACAACGGCTGTCCCACCCTTCAAACCGAAACGCATTACTGCTTCACGGCAGAAATACGCGGGGCGGTGGTACCTACCCGTGCGGACTCACAAGAGGTCCTACCACCAGTAAAAAAAACCTCTGCAAATCATGCCTTTCGAACACAAACCTCCTTAAAAATGTTATACAATGTAAAATAAAACTTCTAAAAGCCGTCAATAGTGAGCATTTTTAAACATAATGACACGTACATATTATTATATAATATTAGTATATAAATAAATAGCTGAAACTGTGACCTCTTGGGTTATTCTGCAAAGCCTTTAGTGAGATATTAAATCTATTCACATTTAGCTATAAAACCTTTTATAATTTTAGCGTTCATTTATTTGTATGTAGTTTCATTTTGCTTTGATCTTGACTTTATCTATTATTTATGAGGCCTTTGTGGTCCCGAGCAGCCAAAATAAAGTACTAATGATAGCTTTGTCCATTTTCATAGCTTAGAAATAATAAACTGATTATCATAGACAAATATTACTTATACTATAATATTACTATAATAATTATGTATCGTGTAATAAAAATGAAACCCGCAAAATTATAATTTGCGTAATTACTGGTGGTAGGACCTCTCAGGAGTCCGCGCGGGCAGGTACCACCACCCTGCCTATTTCTGCCGTGAAGCAGTAATGCGTTTCGGTTTGGAGGGTGAAGCAGCCGTTATAACTATACTGAGACCTTAGAACTTATATCTCGAGGTGGATGGCGCATTTACGTTGTAGATGTCTATGGGCTCCAGTAACCACTTAACGCCAGGTAGGCTATGAGCTCGCCCACCCATCTAAGAAAAAACAAAAAATACAGTACATTTCATCAAATCTCATTTGACGAGCAAGTAAAAATTACTTATTTATTGATGTGTCCATTTTCTATTATAATTTTCGGTACGCGTAACCCAGTTTGTGACCTTTGAATTCAGATGACCCCATTATAGAGTCTCCAGCAGACGTAATAAAGTGAGCATAATATCGTGTACTGAACGTCGATTAAATTGCCGACGACAAAAGTAAGTTAACTGCCGTCTAGAGTAACAATAATAACTGCTCGTATCGCATAAAGCTCTTGGGTTTATGCTCGTATTACTGCGAGTGCGGTTTGTTTGGCCCATTTCAGAAGACGAAGCGTTATGTTCATCTATTTGGCACGTTCGGTAATATCAATATATTTCTTCTTGCATGGTGTTCGAAAAAATAGCGAAGTATAACTATTATAATTTCACAGATATTTGTAAATTTTAATCGTATGGGCTTCGATGTCTTTTGTTCTTAGGTGGAATAAAGATCTAGTAAATTATTTGTTTGCCATGTACCCATTGAAATCGACAACGTAAATGCCACATCCTCATCTTGCGACATGAGTTCCACGCAGTTTTATAATACAACGGCTGCCCCACCCTTCAAACTAAAACGTATTACTGCTTGCTTTCCCCGTAATTTCACCATCATTTGAAAATATTTAATGTAATTGATACCTTTGTGTGAAAATTGCGTAACCTATTGAATATCAACAGTTATGGTCTACGTTTGAAATCTACTTTATGCTCTGATGTTTCTCAGCATTTTGACTGTAACAGCTTAAAAATAAGTTATTTAAAATCAGTTAAATCAAAAGCGATAACAGCTACTCTCCCCAGAGCCATAGAGTAAACTGCTATCATCGAGAAAATTCATATTCACCCGCTTCGTGTTCATTATGGGACCACATCCGAAACATGCCCCTTCAGTAATTGGACACATTGAGATATGCAAAAAACGGGGCCTGTTTACAAAATAGTCCTCGTGAGTTTAGTCTCCCTCTGATTTTTAAATTCACTTCATGACCACAATACTCCATAATTTGGCGTCGGTTGAAAGCACGTGCTTAGCATTATCTGCCTTGAAAATTGTATTGATAATTACAGAACAAATACAGATTATTTTTGTAATTATTGAAAAACTGAGAGCTTAGAAATTAGCTAAGAATCTTTAATCTCCTTAAATCCTCCTCCTAAATCATCTTAAAGGATAAGATGCTCGGTGTAGTCCTACAGGTAGGCACCAATTTAACTAAGTAAATATGTTCTTAAAGCGTATTGACAAACAACTTTAATGATGAAGGAACAATAACGTATAATGATTTTATCTTATCATTAAAAAAAATAGAATTACGCAATTAGTAGTGGCCGCATCATCCCTCCTCACTGCTCAGCAAATGATGAAATATTATATTATGACCATCATATTTCGACAGGATTTTACTCCTTGTAATGTCCCTCCAGCGCCTCCGATCATTGGCCGCATAAAGGACTTCGTGGAATGGGACGTCTAGTGTGGTAGGATTTGATTGATCCACCTGGTCGGACTGCGCCCGCGCGGTCTCTTTCCCTCGATCTTCCCTGTCACGAATAGTCTCAATAAGCTATCGGGTGTTTTCCGAGCAATATGACCGAAGAACTCGAGTGCGCGGCGAAGGCAGAGTGTAGACAGTCTTGTCTTGATCTGCAGTTGGTCTAAGATAAACGCATTGGCTCTCTTCGCTATCCAAGGTATCCATGGTATTCTTCTCCAGTAACACATCTCAAAAGCATCCACGCGTTTGCGATCAGCCGCTTTCCAGCTCTCCGCTCCGTATAAGAAAATGGATAAGATCAGAGTGAGCACCAGTTTTATCTTTGTTTTCTGGGTAATGTTACAGTTCTTACAAATTTTACCGAACTGGGTTATGGCTTCCTTTGCCATTCTGATACGTCGCCCGCATCATCAGCTTAGTTTTCATGCAGTCTGTATTCTGGTTTCAAAGTTGGTTTTTGGGCGGTACACAATGCTATTGAGAATTTGCTGACCTTTTGCTTCGAGGTACTAATTAATCATTAATCCTGCAATTATGGGACTTAGTAATATTGTAATATATTTTTTTTACTGCCTTTGTAGGTAGACGAGCATACGGTTCACCTGATAGTAAGTGGTCACCGTTGCTAATGGACGTCAGCAATGCCAGGGGCAGAGCCAAGCTGCTGCCTACCATTAAGCATTAGCTGTAGGACACTAGGCTCGAAAAGTTGACAGATACAATTATTTTACTAATCTTGCTAAATTAAGAGCTAAATATTTTATAGTTAATAACGACAAATAAGATCACCTCAAATAAGATCTCTAATGAAATTTTTCTCGTATATTTTTCATAGAAGCCTGAATAAATTAATCAGACATCAACCTATATGGACCAGAGGTTACCAACGCTAATCGGGATAATCCATTTGCCAGACAAGTTTATGACCCGGCCGCTTTATCTTGACCTCCCTGACCTATCTTTAGCGCAAACAAATATGTACATATTGATTAGAGTGTTAGAATTAGCGAACAAAGACTTGAAATATGATCGATTCACAAGAACTTGAGTGAAGAGGGGGCTTCCTAAAAATAATTTGGTGCCCTGTGTGAAAGAGGATATGCAGTGATGACGTATTATAGCCCTAAATGGAAAAAAGGAGATGCTACGCCGACCCAACCTATTTGGGATAAGGAAGGGAAAAAGTAAACGATTTAAAATGACATAGACTGCTCAGATTGTATTTATTTTAACTTATTTTTATTGCCTTTCTATGCAGACGAGCATACGGCCCACTTGACGGTAAGTGGTTACGATTACGGTTGGTGGTAATCCAAGCCACTGCCTACCATTAAGTACTGTCCGCAAGCCTCGTTTGAAGAAGGACATGTCATAGCGCACTCGAAACACCGTGGAGGGGAGTTCATTCCAAAACCGGATTGTACATGGCAGAAAAGATCTTTGAAAACGCACTGTCGATGAACGCAGCGGTTCTAGATCATATGGAAGAGCTCTGTTCTGGTGGCTGAAGGTGTATGAGGGGATCATCTCGAATAATTCCTTAGAGCATTCCCCATGGAAC
Source organism: Bombyx mandarina (assembly GCF_003987935.1). The sequence goes on from NW_021011483.1 coordinate 2,314,441, forward strand.
ATACGATATGAAAGGTATGGTACGCATGTTAGGGTGCCAAATTTGGGAAATCGCAGGGAATATATTATCGCGTTCATTTTATGTATTGTTAAATTATACATTTTAATCAGTTAAATAAAATACCACTAAAGATATAATAACACCACAGAGTTTTTAACATAGAGTACTTTATTTTGTTCATTTAGACTTTTTATAAGGATTAATTTACAAATTCACAAAAAATGTGTAAATGTGTGATTTACATATTCGACTTTTTTAATTCAAATTCTGAACTATTCGCTCCAATATATTTAATTGCGTGGTTTTTTTTTGTAGCTTTCAAGTGGCAATCACCACTCACGTTGATTAGGTCAGATTTTTAATCATATTGCTTACCTGTTCAAGCCTTGAAACGCGAACACATTAATATGCTTTGCACAAGTAATAGGTAGAATGATGGTACTTACTTTTGTAATCTCAGAGTAACAGAAATTCGGCGTAGTAGCAGCAACATTTGTATTTTTTTTACGTTTCGTTTCCAATAGAATTAGTTATTTGAAAATCTAAATAAAATTTAATTCCATTACTAAGTTATTGAAAAGTTTGTTCTTCTAATGATAATGACGAGTGTTTCGTACTGAAACAGATTTTTCGTGTTTCTGTATTTTTATTAATATCGAGTATTAGGCAATACATCTTCAAGACAACACAAATCTTAACCTAGGTACAGTAAGGTTCGATCTCGCCTGTAGACGGCCGGCTAGCCAACCAGAAGCTTGCTGAGCAACCCCTCCAAGCCTACGGGCAGAGATCGCCGTCGTATAGTAACTTAACACACGCGTTCCGCGACAGACATTCTTTATTACAAACAACAAAAATTATCCAACGCAAGTCACGCGTAACCATTAGAACCAGCGACAATTGTTCATCGNGCGACAGACATTCTTTATTACAAACAACAAAAATTATCCAACGCAAGTCACGCGTAACCATTAGAACCAGCGACAATTGTTCATCGTGTACCAGTCAAGGGACAGACGGTCCCACCTCCGGAAACGACGCTGAGCCCAGGGAGCGCGAGGCAGTGGAAGGAAGGTGAACCGGTAAGTCTTCAGACATATTTCGTTCCTTACTGTACAACGAGGTAGTTACTATTTGCAAATTGATTTTCATGATCTGCAGTTGGTTTTCGTTTTTTTTTTTGCTGCTTAGATGTCTGGATGAGCTCACTGCCCACCTGGTGTTAAGTGGTTACTGGAGCCCATAGACATCTAGAACGTAAATGTGCCACCCACCTTGAGATATAAGTTCTAAGGTCTCAAGTATAGTTACAACGGTTGCCCCACCCTTCAAACCGAAACGGTTTACAGCTTCACGGCAGAAATAGGCAGGGCTTTGGTACTTACCCGTGCGGACTCACAAGAGGTCCTACCACTAGTAATTACGCAAATTATAATTTTGCGGGCTTGATTTTTATTACACGATGTTATTCCTTCACCGTGGAAGTCAATCGTGAATATTTGTTGAGTACGTATTTCATTAGAAAAATTGGTACCCGCCTGCGGGATTCGAACACCGGTGCATCGCTTCAACACGAATGCACCGGACGTCTTATCCTTTAGGCCACGACGACTTCAAACTTCTTTAGTTGTTTATTGGCTGCAGACATCTTGGTTTATGAATCATCCGGTAATTTACATTACGGCGGAAGAAAGCGGAAATGTCGTAGCTTGCATTTTGGCTAAATGACTGTGCCTTATAAAATTATATATAATTAAGGCTCTAGTATAAAATTGGGTTTTTCAAGTTACGACAATTCCGCTTTCTTCCGTCGAATATTATTATTGAGTGTTAAGACGCACGCTTGTACATGACATCATATATATCGTCTCAGATTTCCGTTTCAACTAATAACGAAGTCGCCCAATCCCGCACAAAATTGAACCACACTCTAGCAATTTAATACTTCCAAACAATAAAGTTTTCAACCGATTAATACTGGGACGCACCTGGTGTTTTGTAAGCCGCCATTAACATAACCGCTCACCGTATGTTTACACATGAGTACATTGACGTTATATAATTTGTTACATTAAATAGGTCTTAGTTATGAAAGCGTAAATAAAATTCGTAAGAAATGTATTAAATAAGAATATTATAATAATATATTATTATGTAGGTGTACAACTTGACCAAAATATTTAACAGACTTTTTGTGTTTTTACTAGAGTGTTGGTTTGTTCTAGATGAATGCCATAGTCCTTTTTGAAACAAAAGGCAATTTTTTTATTTTTTTTTATATCGTATACCACACATTTAATATTGGCACATTTGACTGCTTTGCGACATGAATAACCAAGGTGTTTGTAGCTACTTGTGGGGTCTAACAATTCGTCCTACAATTAGTAAAAACAGGTTGGCAATCGCAGTATGCTGGTTTGAAACTTACACAGCTCTGTAGCCTATTTTCCGCCTACACCTACGAAATAATGAAAAGGACTAGTGCTATTCTAGACATCACACAGCCAGTTGTTTGTTATTAATTAACAAGTTGTTAGCAAGTGCAAGGCTTTAGAGGAAGAGGAAGACCTAAGAAAAAATGGATGGATTGCGTGAAAGACGATATGTGTAAGAGGGGAGTGAGCGAAGAACTGGTATATGATAGAGGAGTATCGAAAGAGAAAACATGCTGTGCCGACCCCGGGAGAAGGGCAGGAAAATGATGATGATTACAAGTTATTAGCCGAAAGACATAGAAGAATAAAAACGCCAGAAATAAATTAGAATCAAAGCTTTTAATTCAATTGGCTTCTAGATTTAGCTGAATCAGATCCATAAACAAATGTCGATGCCCAGATTTGAGGTCGCAGACGATGAGGGCGTATTATCAATAACATTAGTCTTAAGGTCGTTTTTTTCTTCTATTCGAACGAATTATAACTTTGAAGTAGAATCAAATTATATTTAAAAATGCAATATAAACTGTTAGTCCCGTTTTTCATATTACATCATCGAGCAAATGTTAAAGTTTTCGTATTTGTACAAAACCGGAACGTTATGTGCACATTACTTCCTCTAGTGTGTGTACGGCCCAGTTTTTCCCTAGTTTTAATACTTGCCTGACGATGTTTTAAAATTTATTAAACTTTTGCGGCGCTGTTCGCACCCCGTTCTCGACTTTTCGTGGAAAATTTTCGAGTTTAGTTCTAAGTTTAAAGTTTGCGGGTAGGATGAAATGTTTTAGGTAGCTTTGATAGCGTTACGAACACGTGTTGTGCTTAGAGGCTTTCAGTAATTTATTGTTATTGTATAAAATTTATGCTTTAAGCCTTCGCAATACAGTTTATTATTAAATTCGAAAATCAATTGTAAAATAGAATATATCGCAGAATGGGCCGATATCTTCATAATTTTTTGACACAGTGGGCGTATGGTGGGTATTCGAGCAAAAAAATTGCGCATCACGAAACGATGATAGTTTCGAGACGTCTTTTCTCTTCTTAAGTCAGGCAACGAATGTGCTTCAATCCCATCCGAACGGTGACACCTCGACCCTGCCGAAACAAATCACGCGAAATGAGTCGATCTTGCGGCTCACATCCACTAGGTGGCACTTCGTTTGTCATGTCCAAACGCGACAAATATTTTTAGGTGATTCAATGATGAGATGAACTCATTGTAGCCTAAAGGATAAGTCGCCCGGTACTCGTATCGGACGATGGGACTATGCCGGTGATTAAATCCCGCAAACAGATACCAATTTCTCTAATGAAATACGCACTTTGATGACTGGTTTTACCATAACGCATTTCACCAATTATTTCGACTGTGAAGGAATAACATTATAATATATTTATATGTAGTTAACAATTCTAAAGCATTAGGTTCGGATGTGTTTATTTTCTAAACCAATCTACGACAACGTAACTTAACTGTTTTATTATGATAAATGAATGATGAATGTAATAAAAAGAGGTAATTCACAGCCAAATTCAATGCCGAAGCACGTCTTCGTAAATACCTTCATCGAACTTCTGTAGCGTTTTCACATCAAAGTGGCGGACCCATTAAACGGGGTCACTCCAGCCGCAAGGTCCCCGCCGGCTAATTAATAAAAGCGCCTCTGAAAAAGTTGTTACATAAATTTCGTGACAGCCAGTTTCAGCTTACTAAATGTTTTTTTTTTTTTTTATGTCGTTTTAAATTTTACAAGATTCCTTTTAAGCCGCCATGTTTAATTGAAAATAGAGTGGAACTCAAAATGATTTGCAATTTGAGAATATCGAGCCTATTCTAATTTCCGTGTGTGCAAATGGAAGTTTGTTTTTGACGGATCTTGTACGTACCTTAATTAATTGAAAATTTGAATGTCAGTGCCGTGAAAAAGTACAGAGATTTGGTTTTAATTTATTGAGTAATAGCAGCAGATGTATGCTTATTTTCGTACATTTTTTTTTATTGCTTGGAAGGGTGGATGAGCTCACAGCCCACCTGGTGTTAAGTGGTTACTGGAACCCATAGACCTGTACAACGTAAATGTGCCACCCACCTTTAGATATAAGTTCTAAGGTCTCAAGTATAGTTACAGCGGCTGCCCCACCCTTCAAGCCGAAACGCACACGGCAGAAATAGGCAGGGTGGTGGTACCTACCAACACGGACTCACGAGAGGTCCTACCACAATCCTACGACAAATTTTTCCCGATTGACCCCTGAGAGAGCTTTCACAAAAAAAAAGAAAACCTTTAGCTAATCGAGCTTGCTCAGCACAAACATTAGGACACAGTACTAATTAGTGATAAAATATTTCGCAGCTTAATTCCATCGGATTCCAGCGAAATCGTACAACTTTGATGAGTACGGCACATTGCAAATTAGACCCACAATAATAAAAGCTTAATTGCCGATGCTTTGGCGCGTTGTACCGAGGGCTTTAGCGTTCTATGTTCGAGAGTGACGCGTTATGGATGCTAAAGCCTATTGTGGGATTATCATCTAGCGAACGTAGGCAACAGAGAGAGTGAGAATAAGTTCGGTTTTTCTTGTTAGCTCTGACAAGAGTTTGTGAGAGATAATGGTAACAAAACTGCTGATTGCCTCCTTGCATAAGATGAAGGCAAGCGAACGAGTTCCCATATTCACACAGTCACAGAGTAGTACACGCTCACCAACTTAAAATATTTTACTTATTTGAAGTATATTATTATGACAAACTAACTGATCCGGCAGACTTCGTAGTGCCTCAATCGATAAATAAAAGACCTAAACTTTTGTTTGTGTGTTGTTGTAACAAAACTGTTATTTTTATTTAATTCCGAGCAATTTCATATTTATCTACCTTTTAAACCTTCTCAGGACTTCCACAAATAATTCAAGACCAAATCCAGCCGAATCGGTCCAGCCGTTCTCGAGTTTTAGCCAGACTAACGAACAGTAATTCATGTTTATATATAACTAGTCAGGTCATAAGTATTGTCACACAGTAAAAACTTTTCTTTTAGAATGCTGGCCACAAAAAAGTTTATTGAATTCGAATTTCGAATTGTTCATGAAAATAAAAATGTATACTTTTAGAATTTTACTCATTTTTAACTATGGAGTGGACGCTTAAAGAAGACTGTGTTGCAGTTATTGCGTTGCATCGTTGCGGTTACGCGCCAATTCAAATTTTTAACATACTGAAAAATTTGAATATAACCAAAAGATTCGTTTATCGTACCATCAAACGATACAATGAAGACTCTAGTGTAGATGACAGGTCAAGAAGTGGTCACCCTCGGTCTGTTAGGATTCCAGCAGTGATAAAAGCTGTGAAGGCGCGAATTCAAAGAAATCCCAAACGTAAGCAGAAACTGTTGGCCCTTCAGATGGGGTTAAGCAGAACCACGGTGAAAAGGGTGTTAAATGAAGACTTAGGGCTTCGGGCATATCGAAGAAAAACGGGACATCGTTTGAATGCTCGTCTAATGGACCTGAGACTGAAGAGATGCCGCGCTTTGTTGAAGCGGTACGCGGGAAAAAAATATCGGGAAATTCTTTTTTCGGATAAAATTATTTTTACCGTAGAAGAGAGCTACAACAAACAAAATGATAAGGTGTACGCACACAGTAGTGAAGAAGCGAGCAACCGTATTCCGCGTGTCCAACGAGGTCATTTTCCATCCTCGCTCATGGTATGGTTGGGAGTTTCTTATTGGGGCTTAACAGAGGTACATTTTTGTGAGAAAGGTGTAAAAACGAATGCAGTTGTGTATCAAAATACAGTCCTGACGAACCTTGTGGAACCTGTTTCTCATACCATGTTCAATAACAGGCACTGGGTATTCCAACAAGATTCGGCGCCAGCTCATAGAGCGAAGAGCACCCAAGACTGGCTGGCGGCGCGTGAAATCGACTTCATCCGGCACGAAGACTGGCCCTCCTCCAGTCCAGATTTGAATCCGCTAGATTACAAGATATAGCAACACTTGGAGGAAAAGGAATGCTCAAAGCCTCATCCCAATTTGGAGTCACTCAAGACATCCTTGATTAAGGCAGCCGCCGATATTGACATGGACCTCGTTCGTGCTGCGATAGACGACTGGCCGCGCAGATTGAAGGCCTGTATTCAAAATCACAGAGGTCATTTTGAATAAATTTTAGTGTCATAAGAATCTATGTTTTGTTAAGTTCATTTTGGGATATGAATGGTTACATAATGAATAAACTTGTTTCAATTATTTTACATTAAACATGTGACAGAATTTATGACCTGACTAGGTATAGATTATACTTGACCTACTCCGTGATTTTATCGCACTGTATATTTAATTTCAACATAATGAAATTTATACCATTTTATTCCGAAAAAAGCTACTCACATTTTTGGGTGAAAGAACAAAATAAACAGATTTTTTTCCAACAATGGATGGTTAGTAATGAACAGGTTTCTATGGACACGACGCGGTCTAGACGATTTTTATTAGAAAAAGCAAATTGGCCCTTTCGAACCTGAATGAGCCGCTGAGCTTTAATATAAAAAAAAACTCTCCAATTAAATCAAGCCAAGCTTTCGTTTATAAAAATCATAAAAGAAAATCCTAAACCAGATTGGTAAACCAAAAATATAATATTTTTCTACGTTTTCCTCGCGCGTCACGATACATCAATAGGGCACTTTACCTACACTAGTCCGAAGGGCCGCATTTATGTTTCACATGTCCAACGCACCTGCAGCGGACCCTAATTCAGACCCTTACGTCGACAGTCCTAAATGCTTAGCACCTTTATGGGTTCATATAAAGCTTTCAAGTTACGACTCGGCGTTAAGTTTGCCGCTCACCGTATTTAATAGAAGCTAAAATATGTACGCGTTGAGAATATCTCGCCTAATATAAATTACTGTAGCATTTACTATTTAGTGCGTATAACTTACAGTAAACTAATTATCTTGTATGAAATTTGTATGAAAAATTAAAAATGTATTATATTTCGTAATCCTTGTTTATTGCACTTTATACATAAACAAGTTTTTTTAATTTTATTTATTGCTTAGATGGGTGGACGAGCTTACATCCCAAGGTGTTAAGTTTAAGTGGTTACTGGAGCCCATAGACATCTACAACGTAAATGCGCCACCCACCCTGAGATATAAGTTCTAAGGTCTCAGTATAGTTACAACGGCTGCCCCACCCTTCAAACCGAAACGCATTACTGCTTCACGGCAGAAATAGGCAGGGTGGTCGTACCTAGCCATGCAGACTCACAAGAGAGTGGTGGTACCTACTAGCTCACATGGCTCAGATATGGACTCAAACATGAGTTCACGGTACGCCCAAAATGACGTATAAAATAACAAAAATACCACGGTAGTATACCTTTTTCCTATGAACTGATAACATAGATGTGAAACACTAAACGTTACGAAAATGTATCAAAACAATACATTTCCCATATTTATTCTATCTGATAAACAAAATTTAAACAAACAAAGTTCATAAACCGAAAATGTTAATTTGCACAAACATTAATGGATGAATCGTGGGGTGTACGTACGGTTGATCATTGTTTCTGGTAATTGTCCATGCCCCCTCTGCCCTTCGTAATTATGCCGCGCCCCTGTCATACCACGATAATTTACACCCAACTTCCAACTTTACCCTTTTTTACGTCTTTTTTACAGCAATTACTCAAGCAAACTGAAGAAGGCTGTGTCCTTTACGCAGGCGAATTAATTTTTCACGTAAAGTAAGCGCTGAAAGAGATTATGAATTGCTTTAACTTTTTAACGGTTAATAACTTGCTGTTAGGTATTTGGCTCGGTATGATTTTAGCTTTTTTATAGCTGTCACAGAACAGAGCAGTTCGTCAGATGGCTCACAAATCTCCTGACATATTTGTTAGGCAAATTTGTTAATTATCACACTTTGCGTACATTGACGTCTTTGATGCTTAAGCCATTTTTACCAGTCAACCAAATGCAGAGAATAAAATGGTAGGTGCATTGAAACACAAATTAATGATAACAAACACAAAACAACAATAATAAAAAAAACATATATTTTATACTAACTACACACAAAAGTGCAAATAAAGAAAATATAATTTTTTAAAAATTTAAAACCCAAATACTGACGTAAATTTAGGTAAAAGTTGCGAGCTTAACAACCATTTATTATATAATCCTTCCAGATCATGTCCGAGATTGATTTCATTAAGAGTTTACATTTACCATTGTTCGCCCAATTATCGAAATTCGACCATAATCCCTGACACCTCAAGACTAATCAATTAACTAATCATTTACTCTTTTATTGATGATATTATTACAAACAAACATCGCTTAGACAAAATGGAAGTTAATTGTATCTTTGACTATTCAGTTAGTAGTTGTAAATAAAATTTAATACCAAGAGTGTTGCTGTTGGTAGCAACCACTTTTCCGCGTACTTATGCCGAGTATCCACCGCGCGCTGCGACTTAAGCCTTGGGATAGGCGTACTGCGATCCAACTTAAGCTTTGAGCTTCTGTATGTAAGCTCTTGGCATTGGAGCCAAGGAGTCAATCACTGCAATCTACGAGATGGAAGTGTATGTTAGAACAACAGCCCTACTCCTCCTTATTCCAATATATGATTGATTCGCGTTGAAAGTCACCTTTGCGTAAAGGATAAGTCGTCAGGTTTAATCGTATTGAGCGATGTGACTATGCCGGTTTATATCGCGTGGGCAAGTATCAATCAAATACATGAACAATTCGTACACAATATCGAATTCGACGATGAAGGGATAAAAAATGCCACAAAAACCCAGCAAATTTTACAAAATTGGGTAATTACTGGTATCCAGTATATTAGTACTCAGTTTTTCTGACGCGGAGCAGTAAGGCGCTCCGGTTCGGAAGGCAGGAGATCCACTACAAAAAAAAATTAGATTTTGGCTTCAAATCTTGGGTTGGGTGGTGGCATTAGCGTTGTGATACCTGTAGTACCCAGTAACCAATTAACACCACCTGTCCTAGGAGTCGGTTCATCTATCCGAGATTTAATTTAACTTCAGTATCACAGCCACTTTGATTGTCTAGAGGAAGCATCATTGGGTCTATTGCTACATTTCAGAATACTGCTCTTAATGATATATTTATATTGTGATGTAGCAATTCCCAAAACTGCTTCATCTAACATTGCTTTAATGTTTTTACCACTTAAGGCAGACCCTCTGTTAATTATGCATTAATATATTTTTTTAAATTAATATTTGTTTCCTTGTTTCAGAAATACTAACGGGAATTCTAGTGAAATGCTTTGAAGATCGAATCAAAATGACTTTAGGAGTGTTTATACTCCTATTCCTGCAGTTGGGACTGTCGAATGCGGGGAAATGCAATACGTAAGTAACATTTTATTACGTGAGTTTATTTAAAGATATTGGAAACAAGGAAAATCGTTTGCAAATCGGTTAACGTGTTTCTGAAAATCATCATTTATGACGTAACGGGTAGCCATCATGCAACACAAGATATTTGACAGATGCCTGAATCTCGCTTACGACATTTTCAAGATAAGTTTTTTTTTAACGCTTATATGGGTGGACAAGCTCACAGCTCACCTGGTGTTAAGTGGTTACTGGAGCCCATAGACATCTACAACATAAATGCGACACCCACCTTGAGATATAAGTTCTAAGGTCTCAGTATAGTTACAACGGTTGCCCCCACCCTTCAAACCGAAACGATTTACAGCTTCACGGCAGAAGTAGGCAGAGCGGTGGTACCTATCCGTGCGGACTCACAAGAGGTCCTACCACCAGTAAAAATTTGCATATAATATACAAGTTCCGAATAACAACATTCGAACCGTCGGTCTACCGAGCAATATCAACCGCTCGGTGAAAGATCTTCCCTTTATCATATACCTCCACAGATATCGTTTTGTTTCACACATTTACATCGTTCACAAATCAAATAATAGGGTACACAAAATTAAAATTAAGTAACACAAAAATATTAAACCTAACACTTTTCCAAACATAACTCTCTAGTTATGCCTTCGTTACGTAGCTTAGTGTACATTTTTAACATTCGCTTTCAAAAAGAGAACACTTGACCTTCGCATCGTTCGAGCGTGAGAGCAGAAAAAGCTCGTGGAACAGTCCCATTCATCCGGGCACTGGGTCTGCGTAGGGAAAAAGTGAAAACGTGTCAAGCATTGCCCGTAAATACTGCACCGCTAACGAGTGTAAGTCGAGACGTGCTGGCGTGAAAATATGTAGGTAGCTCTTTTATTTATTTTTAATTCGGTCCTTAAAAATTATTCTAGAAGGACAATTGCGATTTTAATTCATATTTCGAAAATCCAAAAATAGTCTGTTCTTAGATTATTATTTCTTTTTTTATTGCTTAGATGGATGGACGAGCTCACAGTCCACCTGGTGTTAAGTGGTTACTGGAGCCCATAGACATCTACAACGTAAATGCGCCACCCACCTTGAGATATAAGTTCTATGGTCTCAAGTATAGTTACAACGGCTGCCCCGCCCTTCAAACCGAAACGCATAACTGCCTCACGGCAGAAATAGGCGGGGTGGTGGTACCTACCCGTGCGGACTCACAAGAGGTCCTACCACCAGTATTAGATTCATTAGAATTCATTTAAAATTTTAAAACGGTTTTTTTTATTCGTAAATAATCTTCGAAAGTTAATATTGTGTTTAAAAACGTCGTAATCTAAATATAAAAATCGTAAATTTCAGTTCAATACGTTCAAATATGGATCTTTATCTCTAAATTCAATCAGATCGAATTTATGTATTTCTAAATAAATCTTTTTTTTTTTAATGCGAAATATGTGACTATTTGCACCAGAATATGATAAAACATTGTTCAACCGAATGACCTCGTGGAAAAATAAAAACGTGTCAAGCGTTACTTTAACTACTGTCGCTAACAAGCACGAGGGGGCGGTGAACTAGGGTGAAGTCGTTATATTTTGTCGAAAAGTTATTAATATATATATTTATCGGTGTAGTAAAAACGCTATTCAAGCAAGAATTACGTAAATACGACCTTTTATCGAGATTTATTTTCCAGAGTAAAATATAATATCGGCGCTGAGCATACTACGAACAGTAATAGATGATTTAACTGCTAACGGTACTAAAATAGGGATGTGATATTTATGACAAAAAAAAAATATTTACTAGAGGACGACCGAGCTTTGATCGGTTTTTTTTTTTTTTGATAAATTGTGTTTTCGGTTGGCTTAACAACGCCATCTGCTGAAATAGCTTTAGTGTTATTGTGTCTTTAAAGCAGCTAGTTGCTCTCAGTTATGAGAAATAGTATTATTATTCGCCAATAGATGTCGGGAAGAGTCATAAATTTGATTATCGATAAAGTTAATTATTGAAAACACGAATAAAACAACATTTTCTGAAAATAAATCGTAGCTAGATCGATTTATAGCCCCCAAAATCCCCTGTATACTAAATTTTATAAAAATCGTTGGAGCCGTTTCCGAGATTCAGATTATATATATAATTACATATGTAATTGCTCGTTTAAAGTTATACGATTTGCCATGATGGACAGACGAGATCACTTCCAACCTGATATTAATAACGTCAGCCAAGATATATTAGAAGGCAGATTAGAAGACCGCTGTGCAGCTGTATATTGAATTGACAATTGCATTTGAATAAACCCTGGTCTACTGTTTAGACCCAGTAGCTTGAAAACAACTCTTTCTACTCAGTTTTTGTTTAATAATAACTGAGTTCTACTCGCTTGATAATCTTGGTGATCCCGGACCAAGCTCACTTGATCTCCCGGGCAGACAAAAATTGTGGTAAGAATGCGTAAAATATTATAATACTCTTTAGTGTGTCTGAAAACGACCGTTTTGTTAACATCTGTTTTTTTTATTCTTGAGTGACCGACTGCTCAATCAAATGCAGTTCGATCATACTATTTCTCGCAACTCATTCAGAGAGAATAATTCGTCCTACACAATAATAATCTTCACCGTGAACTAATATCGTTGGGAACCTGTTAAACATAAAATTATAATCAAAATTTCAACAAACTTTCAAAGCTCTAAAGTCGACCCACGCAATTTGTGACAACATCCCGCCGTCTCGCTCTATCACGTGACGTCAGAACGAGATCAAGGAAATTGACTTTAAAATTTCACGGCACGAAAGTTAGACGATAATCATTTTTCAAAGGAGTTTCAAAGATATTCGGAGGCTAATTTTATTCTTGGGATTCGTCTTTTTAATGGCATTTAAACCGAAAAAAGGTTAAGGCGAAATGAATAAATTACGCTAACAACTAAGATTTATAGAATTCTCCCGGAATTTTCTTTATTTTGTTCACTCGATACGAGGAAACGAAAATAAATTAAAATAAAGTTTAATAAATGAAGCTATTACCGAACGTTTAGTATAAAATATTTATTCTTAGTACAGAGAGAGAGAGAGCGAGAAAAAGAGAGAAGAGAGAGTGCTTTATTCTTTGTAGAGTTTTCTTGGAAAACTCATTGAATTTTTTTCTTAACACAAAATGTTACTACGAAAATCGCATTTAAACGAGTCTTCTTTGGAATTTCTCTCCTATAACACCATTATTTTTAGATCATTTTCAAAATTACTTAGAAATAATTCGAGTTTTCTATTGTTTCATGTTTTGCGGATAACTAAATTATAAAATGATTTAAAATAATGAATGAGTGATAAAATCAATCAATCTAAAAAAAATCATTCATTCGTTCATTCTAAAAAGATTCGAAGAGACTCAGTTAAATAATAACACAGTAGTGATAACGTAATCCAAGGTAATAACTTTACAAATTTTAATTAGTTTTCAGAACATGTATAATCTGTATGAATACAGCGTACATGACTGTAATAACACCGAGATAATTATGTACTAATTAAATTGTAATCCACTCTGTATTGCTGTGATGAAAGTATTGTATCAAATAAAATATTGTATTGTTTCGATTAAATCGATAAGTGTCATAATTTTAGGAAAGACTGCGAAGAATTGATGTAAAGAAACGCTTACCGTTACTAAAAACGAATTGAATTATCAGTAACATTAAAATAACGCGTATCCTGCCGTAAAGTGATGGAAAATGTTCAACAAATTTGAGATCTCATACAAGAAAGGAAAAAGATGTGTGGTATCGTGGAACACCGCTCCGGATAGGAACAAAGTTTCTTATTATAAAAATATTAATTTTAAGTTCTATTCGAGGTATAAAGAAAATAATTATTCGGGTATACATTTTTTATTATGATTTTTTTATTGATAAAAATAAAATAAAAACTACTTTACAAAGTTATCAACTTTATATTATTCACAATGATTTATAAAAAATATATAATAATAATATACAAAGAAACAGCTATTTATATGAATAATAATAATAACCGTCATCACGTAGACATTAGACACTGTATAGCAATCATACTAAGACTATACATAAATAATAAAAATCTTACGTTATGGACGTTTTTTCCCGGTTAGGGTACCCCTCCGCATCGTCCCATAAGGAACTTCGTTCCAAAAATACAAAAAAATGAGCGTCTTTCACGCGCGTCCCAAACGCCGACGTCAAATTTGACAGCTCACAATGACAAGGGAAATAAAAGGAAATTTATTCGAGCGATACATTTTACATTTACATTCCGTGACATTTATAAATAATTATAGAATGCTTAATGTACATTCGGGAATTGAACAAAAAATGGTCTCATTGTTTCGTATTTCGTTCTATTTATGATGAAGATTAAGCGTTTTTTTGTTCAAAGTGAACAATAGTATTACATAATAAATTGGGTAGGTGCTTAAGTCCTTTTTGTTTCATAATACTATATGATACTTTTATATTCAATATTCGTTATACAGTCATGTGCCATCATTATCGTATACATAAAAAGGCGATTGGGAATAGCTTGCGTCAATCGTTTGGAACCTCTGGCTATACAGACACTAATATTCTTTTCTTATTGCTTAGACGGGTGAACGAGTTCATGGCCCAAGTTAGTGGAACTCATAGACATCTACAACGTAAATGCCGCTACCTACCTTTGAGATATGAGTTCTAATGTCTCAGTATAGTTACAACGGCTGCCCCACCCTTCAAACCGAAACGCATTACTGCTTCACGGTAGAAATAGGCAGAGTGGTACTACTCGTGTAGGGTAACGAGACGCCCTACCACCAGTAATTACGCAATTTAAAATTTATGCGGATTTGATTTTTATTACACCGTGTTATTCCTTCATCGCGAAATTCAGTCTTGAACATTTTTTAAGTACGTAAGTATTTTATTAGAAAAAATGGGGATTCGAACACCGACACAGTCGCATCGCTTGATACGAATGCACCAGACATCACATTCTTAAGGCCACGATGACTTTGTGTTTTTTTTTTTGCTTAGATGGTTGGACGAGCTCACAGCCCACCTGGTGCTAAGTGGTTTACTGGAGCCTGTAGACATCTACGACGTAAATGCATCACCCACCTTGAGATATAAGTTCTAAGGTCTCAAGTATAGTTACAGCGCCTGCCCCACCCTTCAAAACGAAACGCATTACTGCTTCACGGCAAAAATAGGCAGGGTGGTGGTACCTACCCACGCGGACCCACAAAAGGTCCTACTACAAGTAATTACGCAAATTAATGCACGGTATCATCTGTCTGAAGTTTTCTAAGAATTATTTTTGACCATTACTTCATTTTCTTTTAACATCGCACCACAGCTAATAGAGCAACTTACTAAATACAATAAATACTTAGAATCACTGAGCTGATCGATTTCAAAAGATATTTTTTACCAAATATCATCCGGCTCTGGAATCAACAATCAACCCACGATGTTTTTGATCACTTTGACACGATCTAAGTCTATTTTTATAGCATTCAATGTGACGAAGTAGTGGTTATAAATAGTGAGGAATAGTTATAAGAGTTTCAATATGATGAAGCAGAAAATACGCTCTTTGGTACAATGGCGTCAACGCTGAAGGGCACGATACAAATTTTATGTGAAGACTCGCGTCACGAGAAAAATCTTTAGACCTTTAGCTACATCCAAATATTTAATGGCGTATTTCTCAGAATTTCATTAGTTACGTTCTTCGTTCCGATCTAATCTGTTGCCTGTTGCATCTGTGTTTCAGCATCCAAGCCGAGGTAGCGACTTTAATTTTCTTCTGCCATATCTATCAATCTGTCATCATCATCATCATAATATATGTCCTGTCCACTGCCACTTTCACTGATATATCAAAAAGAAGTTCAGTCTATTGGAATACAAATTTAAACCTTTTGTTTATACAAATACGATTTTATCTCTTTGCCATTTCAAAACATAAGATATATCGATTGTCATTACCGAATATTTCATGATCGCAAGTGTCTGTGAGGCAACGTCTCTGAACAAAGCAGAGGATAATCCATCAAAAGCAATTTTATTATTTCATTCATCTTACGAGTGAAATTTATCACCACGTAAACGTTCTCCACATTCACGGCCCAACAAAGCAGGAATCACCGAATCATCGCGACGTAAAATTTTTGTTCGTCATCGCTTACTCTCGCTCTTACACGAAAAATCAATTAATCATTCGCACTGGCACTAATAAAATTTACTACTCGACGTCACTTCGTCTGACGCGAACGGCCCCGGGAAATTCGATTTATTCTACAAAGTCATCTATTTAATTGGGGAACTTTGCAACTCCGCGAAAGGGGAGGGACGTGTAAGTTTTTTGTCGGCATTCAGGAAGGTTTTCGGATTTCATTCGCGCTCGCTCTGAAGTGCTTCGACCGAAAATTCGGTTTTCGAGATCGCTTCTGTGTTTTCTTAATTTAGGGTCCCTTTCTTTGTTTTGATAAACTTATACAGTTAAATGAAAAAAGTATTTACAGTTAAACTATTCGTTTCATGGATAATTCGGAGTCAGTCATTCAGAAGATCAATCGAAGAAAATATAAGTCGGAATAATTCTGATTCTAAAATTACAATAAAAAACGTTTTTATTAGTATAGGTTCGGACGACTAGCGTATCGCAATGTTAAGCAGTTATTAATTTTATAAAAATCCCAAATATAGAAATTCCAAAGTATGAAACTGTTTAACGTTCGAATTTTCGTTATTCCAATAATCTGGAAAACTTAATTTAATATCCCAATCTGGACGAATAATTTTATATTGAAATCCTCTTATAGCCTTAGGTAGTGACTGAAAACCAAGCCTACGATATACATACATACGTACATTCACGACTTTCACGATTAAGAATTTTAATATCGAGCCAAAATCAAACCTTCGACATTTTTAAATCTGGGTAATTGCTGACGGCACTCATTTTAGGTAGATTTAACTGTTCCTCCTATTTCTCCCGCGATGCTTTTATTATTTTATTTTATTTTTTGAAACGAAGTTCCTTATGGGACGATGCGGAGGGGTGCCCTAACCGGGAAAAAACGTCCGTAACGTAAGATTTTTATTAGTAATGCACACAGTGTACGACTTAACTTTGTAATAACGTACAAAAAATAACATATTTTTTTATCATTCATTGACCACGATCTCAGAGCGTTCGTTTGCGCAATACACTAACTCTTATGCAAACAACCGTGAATGAAGTGTACCACAATAATTTCGCACGTTACCGAATGACCGCGGGTTGTTGCGAAACTTTCAGTTTCTTCATACCTCGAATAGAACTTAAAATGAATATTTTTAGAATAAGGAACTTCGTTCCTATCCGGTGTCCCACGACGCCACACATCTTTTTTATATTATTTATTTTATTTGTACGAACGCACACGGGCTATCCAATAGTGTGTTATTATTGTCTACTTCCTAAATTGAGATACGCTTAAAATTAAAAGAACTTAGATTATTCTCCCATAATAAAAAGGTGGGCTTGGTAACTCATCTGTTGAATTACACCAAAAATAACATTTAATAGGCATTCAGTTTGCAATTTTATTTTTTTATTTTTTTATTGCCTTTGTAGGCAGACTAGCATACGGCCCACCTGATGGTAAGTGGTCACCGTCGCTCATGGACGTCAGCAGAGCCAAGCCGCTGCCGACCAGATTTACGATTTGCCTACGATTTTACGATCACAATATATTATCAAGGCTTTGAGAATCGATATCTCTATATTTATCGCTAGAATTCCCCGTAAATTCAGTATCAGAAGCCCATAGTTCGGTTTATGTGAAATTGATGAATCAGCGAACAATACATTCTGCGTCGTTCCCTAATGGACTTTACCGTATATGTGGGTTTGCGTGTAAGTGACGTATTTATCATACGTGTATTTACACAACTAAACGTTAGTATCTAACGGGGCAATAAACTTTAATAATACTGAGTAGTTTTTTTTCTTTCAAATAAGATATTCTCAATTAAAAATATCTAAAACTTTGATAATTCTTCACGCATATAATATTAAATATTATTATTATGAATCTTTTTAAAAGTCGTCGTGGCCTAAAGGATAAGACGTCCGGTGCATTCGTATATCGCGATGCACCGGTGTTCGAATCCCGCAGGCGGGTACCAATTTTTCTAATGAAATACGTACTTAACAAATGTTCACGATTGACTTCCACGGTGAAGGAATAATATCGTGTAATAAAAACCAAACCCGCAAAATTGTAATTTGTGTAATCACTGGTGGTAGGACCTCTTGTGAGTCCGCACGGGTAGGTACCATCACCCCGCCTATTTCTGCCGTGAAGCAGTAAAGCGTTTCGGTTTGAAGGGTAGTGCAGCTGTTGTAACTATACTTGAGACCTTAGAATTTGGTGGGTGGCGCTTTTACGCAGTAGATGTCTATGCGCTCCAGTAACTACTTAATACCAGGTGAGCTGTGAGCTCGTCCACTCATCGGAGCGATAAAAAAAAAATGCAAATGTAATCTAGTTACGAATATTGTAAAAGATTACATACCTTGAAATCCTTATTTGAAACTGATACACAAAAATATAATATAATCTGTGTCAATATAGAAATTACCACCAAAAGGACTTTTTGATCAGAACACGAGTAACGAAGTTGTGTGAGCTATTTTATTTTGTGTTTCTTAATGTTTCAATGTATGATATCGAAGCTTATTAACTGCTTAGGGTCTGTAAAAGTGCATAAATTTGGGAAAACTTCTCACGCTCTAACAAAAATTCCACTGAAAAACTAAAGAGATACTTAGTAATTTCATCCCAATTGATTAAAGTTTTAAATGATTCAACTTGGTCTTATTTTTTTTCATAACAGATTTAAATTTATTATAATATAATATGAATTAAGAAGAAAATATAAGATAAGGTTTAAAGATCTATTTACCAGGGCACAAGATCTTTCATAAAAAACCGCGAAAAAGTAGAAGTGAGAAAATATAACCGAATCAAATTACTTTATAAAATAAATTACTTATTTCACGTAAAGACTCGCATGTTTAAAAGTGAGGTACACAGTTGCCAACCTCATTGTGTTTTGCGATCAACTCCGTCCCCGAAAATTGTCGAGTGCCATACTAGGGTGGCCGCCACCAAAAACTGAAGCACACTCTACGAGGAAAAACGCTGTACTGGTTATTGCGGTTTCCTTCCATCCCTAGTCCCACAATTCTTACAGTTAATAAATACCGGACAAAGTTCACTCAAAATCGAGTGACGGATTCTTGCAACCGCGCAAACAAGATACGTACTAAGGGTGTTATAACTCTATCTAACAATATATTTTCATTTTCTACTCACGACGTCTCGTATTACGCGTATCTATTATTATATTGCTAATGTTGTCAAGTAATTAAATTTTAATTCAATTTATATCATTTCCGTCATAGCTTCAAATTTCTTTTTTTATTACGTTAGATTTATTGATAATTATTATAAGTATACTGTTTAGATTTCGAAATTTTTATTTTTTATTTTTTTATTGCTTAGATGGGTAGACGAGTTCCCAGCCCACCTGGTGTTAAGTGGTTACTGGAGCAGATAGACGTCTTCAATGTAAATGCGCTACCCATCTTGAAATATAAGTTCTAAGGTCTCAGTATAGTTACAACGGTTACCCTTCAAACCGAAACGCATTACTGCTTCACGGCCGAAATAGGCGGGGTTGTGGTACCTACCCGTGCGTACTCACAAGAGGTCCTACCACCAGTAAAAATTTGTAATTTTTAAATAATAAATAATATAATATTATAAAAAAATACTAATTAGAAAATTAGTATTTTTTTATAATACATTTCCCGATCCATTCATGAATTTCTCATGAATTATCTGCCTTAAATTCACTGATTTGGTAGACCGAGCATTATTCACGTTTCGAATACACAGAAGTTCGAGTCAATTCTGTTAGCTTTTGCAGCTCCAAAGCTTTATGGGAGCTTCGGCTTTTCAGCACTGTGCCTTAGACTATTAATTGAGACAGGATACTGCACCGATTTGGTTTTCAATGTTTGCCCGAATGAAATGTTGAATTGTATTCAAAAACGTGTTCTGATATATACGTAACAAAATACATATTGTAATTATACATTTAATACATGTGTAATGCATGCATTGAATGTAATGTATGGTAGTACCAATAGAATAGAACCTATCTGATTTTTTTAACTGACAATTCCTATGTACAGTATATCATATGTACGCAGTATTTTTAAAATCACTTTATTTTTTGTAGGCAAAACGTCAATTTTAAAAGCGATGAGTCTCAAGGGACTAATTTTTCAATCAAGAAAATGCTAATATAGCCAAATATTATATTTTTCGTTTTTCGTTTACATCATGGTGCTTTCGATTAAATTTTAATGAATATTCATTCATCATCATATATCATGTTCATTGCTCAGGTTTTTTTGATTTTTTTTTAAGTAGGTGAAAGGATTCATGACTCACTTAGTAATTATGCTGTTTCCGAAACACATAGATATAGAAATGTGACTGCTACACCCCAAGCTTGGACATGAAGTTCCAGTGTCAATTGTTTCAGTATTTAACGGCTGTGCCATCCGTTTAAGGGTTATAACCCACATATCAACTTGGAAAGGGATCGTAACCGTATTAACTCGAGCCAATTAGTATTCTTTGTATGAGCCCGGGACACCAGTGCTACGAGGCCCCTACTGTGTTGTGCTGTGCGGATAGTGAGTGCCCAAAGCGTGCGTGTTGTTATCTAGCGGTGTTGTTTCGGCGCGGAGACGTTCCGAGCAACGAAACGCAGGACCCGGGATCAGGTGAGTTGTTCGACACCTTCTTTCCTAACATTGGTTAATTGCGGGTAGTTGTCGTTCAGCCTGGAAAAGCTGCGTACTCATTTTATTCTAAGAATAAAAACCGAGTTACGTTAGCGCCTTCGAGTCTGGCCATCTGTGTCCGTTCCCAGTCCTCCCCTACCCTTCGGGGTTAGGAGGGGCTGATACTAAACCCGCGTAAGCCAATTTACGGTGGTGGACCACGGCAAAGTCGGGAACCCGTAAACAGTTTGTTCTAGAATTAGTACATAGTTATTTTTGGAGTTTACTCCTTTAGAATCGATTTACATATATAGGCCCGGGGTATGAAAATTATGGGGACCAAAATCGTACTAGCATGTCACACGAAATGCGTTATGCGCCTGATTGGCTCCTGATTGCGTGATGCGTGCGCACGCCAATCAGGAGCCAACGCGCGGCCGCGTTATCGCAGGTGACGCCGGGCTGCTGCGCCGGCNCCCCCACATTGTTGGGGTGCCCCCCTATGGGGACCCATTTTCCACCCCCGAGGGTGGACCACTCCCCCGTTTGGGGAGTGTTTAAGTCGGCCCCTCCCCGTGACGGACTTCCCCTTCTGGGGAGCCCGGAGCGGGTGAGCGCCATACTAGTGCCGCGGCTCCCCCTCTGACTTGTAGAGGCGGGGCCGCGGCATGGGGCCGGTGGCGGGCCCCTCGTAGCCGCTGACTGTTGTCCCCGTGTAAATAGTAGTGTAGTTTAGTTTGTAGTTAGTTTGTAGTTAGTTAGTAAGGGAAAAAAAAAATTAAAAAAAAATTTTTGAGGACAATACGACGCCGGAGGATCCTGCTGCCGGGCGTCATCCCTGGAGCCATTCAAGCCCATCGTATTATGTATAAGTATATATGTTTTGTCGATGTAGTGCAGCCGTGCACGCTGCGAACAGCGTACCTTCCCCAAGTTCTCCCCGCATCTAATTCACCCCTGCCCTATGTGGCAGGGAGCTCCGTCCCGGGTAGTGGGGTTTGCCCCGAGGCCCGTTCCGTGCCCCCGAAAGGGGGTACGACGACCCTTCTTCTTCTTCTTTGTATGAAACTCCCTACTGAAAAGGATAATAATCGAAATCGTAACGTAAACCATTCGCTTCGGGATAAGTATTTACGATCCGTATTACGCGTGACGCGTGGTCAACCAGCAATCCCCACGCTAACATATCCATATGTGTGCATCTCTTCGTCCAGCCTTACTCCTCGCACATGTGACATGTCCCTCAGAGTCTATGTGTGCTATACACATAATAATGTCAACTCGGAAGCAAAAATAGGCAGAGTTATGGTAGCTGCTAACGCAAGCAAGCCCAAGCCAATACCCTGACCAATATCTACCGCAAAGCAGCCATTTATACCATTTTGAAGGTAGGTCAATAATTTTTACAATTCAGTTGAGACTACATTAATTTATGAATGGGATTTGGTAATTATTTAATACCAGATGGGTCTTAAGATGAGCTGAAGCCTTAATATGTATTAAGGTAAAGTTTATGTAAATTAGTCAATTAAGGTACAATAACAACAGCCGTCTGGAGTACTAGTAAGTGACATGGTCACTATATAAGAGGGTCGTGGGTTCAAATCCCGCCAAGGGAAGATATTTGTATGATATTGTAGGCAGACGAGCATATGGCCCACCTGATGGTGAGTGGTTACCGTCGCCCATAGACTTCAGCAATGCCAGGGGTATAGCCAAGCCGCTGCCTACTGAAAAAATGTATTTTCCAGGGTTATGGATGTATAATAAATATATGTATGTGTATAATAAAAATCTTACATTTATTTCCGTTATCTGGTACCTGTAGCACAAGTTCTTTACGAACTTAGCACGGGACCAGTTAACGTGGCGTGATTGTAAATAATGGGCCCGATATGATGCATTGTAGACTGAATTGGGCGAACTTTAGGCCAATACAAGAGACTGCAGTATAAGCATTAATGAGGTCTTATTTCTGAGGCCAAAAACCATTTTGGTCTTTAAAGCTAGAAGAGATCAGCACTGCTTGTTTCCTAAAAAGCCTGACACGATCAATACTTGGACTGAGCTATTGTCAATGCCAATCCTCTAATCACTGCAGTAATTTTTACGCCAGCGAAAGGAAGATCGAGAAATGTTTTCAGTACATCTTTGCCAACGACACATGAATAATTCATTAGCACGTAACGAGTTTCCAGCGAACATTCAGCTTCGTAAGAGAAATCTATACGATCCGGAGAAAGGACAGCTTTGATGATTTTAATAAAAAAAGGGTGTATTTTCTTTAGCTTTATACGATGAGAGCTTTTTTTGCTATCAGGTGTTTGCATTAACCCACATACATAAAAAACTAACAACATAAAGTAATTTTGCGAGTGGACTAACAATTTGCCCTTTTTTACTCTCACTAATATTTTTCTAGGACCGTTCGCGTTTCGCTTCGAAAGGGATTATATAATAAAATTTAAGCTTAACGATATCTATGAGCTCCACAGATTAACAACAGGTGGGCATTGACCTCGTCCACTAATCTAAAGATGTGTTAATTTGGTTTCACGAATCCAGAGATCATAAAATTTATGGAAGCGCCCAGATGAGGGGCAAAAGAATAAACATTTAGCTTAACCTTAAAATAAATGTTATGGATTATCCGACGTCAGTACTATTACTAAGAATATTAAAAAACCTGGTCAGAAACAAAGACAGAAAAAAGTCAATTCAGTCGCAGTATTGTTTAAAAGCGAAAATCTTCGATACATTGAAACAATGTGGTGAAGAGAAAACTGTAATCAGCAGATGCACTTGTTACCGCCAGATGGCGCCCGTGTTTGTTCCACATTATTGTAACACGAGTTCTAATACATTTTCTTATTGTAAGGATGAAGGGATATATTGAATTGGCGAGGTCTGCACGAATATTCTAAGGGAAAACTGAATTCGGATTTATGGTAGCGTTATGAGAGCTTTGTAAATAAAGAAAATAATAAAGATGTGTTTATTTGTATAGAATACGTTATATAAATAAGATGGAGGTATAATATTATTGTGGATAACCGTGTCACTAAAATTCTTTAGCCAAATTTTTGGTCCTATCTCGAATGGTCAGATCTTTTTTCATAAAAGCTT
Organism: Bombyx mandarina; assembly: GCF_003987935.1. Next base: position 2,338,290 of record NW_021011483.1, read on the forward strand.
TTTTTTATGACAATCGGTTACTCGACCCTATCCTATTTCAGTTATTTTAATAATATACAATAGTTATCCTCGATTAAGCTAAGTTTTTTTTTGCATAGATGGTTGGGCGAACTCACAGCGCACCTGGTGATAAGTGGTTACCGGAGCCCACAGACATCTACAATGTCAATGTCTATACCCACGTGAAAGTCAATCGTGAGCATTAGTTAAGTACGTATTTCTTTAGAAAAATTGGTACCCGCCTGCGGGATTTGAACACCGGTGCATCGCTCAACACTTATGCAGCGGATGTTTCATCCTTTAGGTCACGACGACTTCAATAATTTATTTCAATCCACATTTTTGATCGACTTAAGAAATGAGTAACCATGCTCAGGGGCTTTGTTCCATTTTAAGCATTTGTCTAAATTCTAAAAACCTTACGATGAACAATTTGCCATAATTAAATACCTTAGATTCGAAATAAACAAACACAAGAGCAAACATAAGCTCGAACGTCGTCCCTAATAAAAAGTGACTCTACAAGAATCAACCCTTCAAACGTAAACATTGCTTTAAAATATCGCTGACAGAAGAAAAAAAACGTTCCGATATCACGTAGGAGCCGTTACCGTTTCTATTTATTTGTTGCTCGGGTCGTTTCAGCCAGTCCAAGTACTGGGCCGACAATGGAGTCACGCACGCGGACCGCTTTCCCGCACTCTGGGAGGCTTAAAAATATATCGGATGTTTATTCGTAGAGGCATGACCCGGTGAGATATGGATTGACCGAATTTTCGGGTTCTTCGTCGAGTTAGGCCATTGTTTGTCTCTATTCGATGCTTTTTTTTATGGCTTAGATGGGTGGACGAGCTCAACAGCTCACCTGGTGTTAGTTGGTTTTTAGAGCCCATAGACATCTACAACGTAAATGCGCCACCCACCTTGAGATATGAGTTCTAAGGTCTCAGTATAGCTACAACGGCTGCCCCACCCTTCAAACCGAAACGCATTACTACTTCACGGCAGAAATAGGCAGGGCGGCGGTACCTACCCGTGCAGACTCACAAAAGGTCCTACCACCAGTCATATCGTCATATAATGCCGAAAGTACACACTATTAGTAAATTTAATAACAAGGCTCTTAGCTTTTTACAATACTTTATTAAATATAATAGGTTTTATAAGACAAATTGTAAGAATGGAAATGCGACATAACCCTCAGTATTCGCGAGACCCTCATAAAAACATTACAATACTTAATGCTTATTCAAATCGATCGATTCAATCGTTCCTGGCAAGTGTCCATGGCCGATCTTTTGTTGTTTGAATCCCTTGTATTGGATTTCTCTTACATCCTTACAACAAGGCAAATAAAGTTCATTTTGCTTTCATCATCGTTGGAGTGATTTCACAATACTTGCGGCAAGAATATCCTTAGCGAATTCGCATCGTCATACAACTTACGTAACAAAATCTGGCCTTCTTCAAGGCTTCTATCGTCTTGTAAACTTGCTAATAAAAACGCATTACAAAAGTAATAGCGCAGTACTTTTCTATAAATTTTTTTATTGCCCTTTTAGGCAAACGAGCATACGGCCCACCTGATGGTGAGTGGTTACCGTTGCCCATGGACTGAAGCAATGCCAGGGGCAGAGCCAAGCCGCTGCCTACCGCATTAATGATCAAATATTGTTTTTTTTTCAAGTACAGTGGAAACTTTTATGAAAGAACGTTTTTATAATAATGTAATGTTACTCCAGTCAAAGTAAAGAGTTCAAGTAATTCAATATTGACACATAATATTTATATCGATGAGATGGTTGTTATACAAAGTAGTTTACACTTGAGATTTGATACTCAGAGGCCACTGAACACTGAATGAGAGATATATGAATAAATTACGCGTAAATTTTCAATGAACTTTGCGGCAGAGATGCGAATGTTGAGATGGATGTATGGAGTGACAAGAATGGATAAGATAAATAATGAGTATATCAGAGGAAGTGAGAAAGTAGCCCCGGTAAGCAACAAATTAAAGAGCGGACGGTTAGCGTGGTATGGACATGTGGTGAGTAGAGAGAAGATGCATGTGACTAAGAGATGTATGGAAATGGTAGTGCAAGGTAGAGGGGGAAATCGACAGAAGAAAACATGGATGGAGTGTGTGAATGACGATATGAGAGAGAGAGGAGTGAGTGTTGAGATGACGGCTGATAGAAGAGAATGGAAGAGAAAAATTAGCTGTGCTGCCTCACCTAGTGGGATAAGGTAGAGAAAAAGAAGAGATTTTCAATGAACTTTAGTTTCAATAAGTTTTTATGTATGTGGATTTAAAAATAAAACTAAGTAGAACACTCGAATCAAGAGTCACTTCCTACTGATCATTATAGATACTCTTTACTTTGAGTTAACATTTCCCAGAGGGAAAACCGATCCCGGACAGTTTTAAATTAAGTTTTAACCCACATTTAGTTAGAAAGCTGAATGAGTTAGCTTTTAAAATTTATTTTTAAAGCCAAAAGCCTTAAGTTTTTTTTTAGTTTTATTAAGAGAATTAGAATTGTGATGGTTTTTTCTCTAATAACATCATTTTTTTGTTCGTCTCTATGGTGATACCAAGGAAAGGCTATATCAGCGTTAGCGTAGTGTATAGGTAAGCCCTCGGGACTCAAACCGGAGGTGTCGCTAACACTTGCCCGAGCAAGAAGAGTCCTTCGCAGAATCTACCACCGGATCGGAAACGCGACCCACTGAGAAGATCCAGCGAGAAACTCAGTGGGCATAACATCGTTACGGTGTAAATATATGTGCAAAGAAAAAAAGATGTGTGGTGTCGTGGGACACCGGATAGGAACGAAGTCCCATATTATAAAGATCTTAATTTTAAGTTCTATTCGAGGTATAAAGAAAATAATTAATCCGGTATACATTTTTTATTATACTTTTTTTTATTTATAATAATAAAATAAAAACTACTTTACAAAGTTATCAATTTTAGTTTATTCACAATGATTTATAAAAAATATATAATAATATTATACAAAGAAACAGCTATTTATATGAATAATAATAACCGTAATCACGTAGACTATACATTAGACACTGTATAGCCATAATACTAAGACTATACGTAAATAACAAAAATCTTATGTTACGGACGTTTTTCCCCGGTTAGGGTACCCCTCCGCATCGTCCCATAATAAACTTCGTTCAAAAACCTTTATTATTTAAAATTCTTAAGTTTTTGAAAAGGATTTTTCTTCAGTGTCATGGAGTGCAGTCGGTCATTCAGTAAAAAGAAAGCTGAGTCTTGTATAGATTATTAATACCAGTTTACTGTTTAATTTTTTATATTAATTTTAAAAGAGATTAAGAGATTTAAATATTCTTATCTTATTATCTTATCTTATATTATGTACAGAAAACACACTTAAGACTTTTACTGTTTATTGATTCTGAGATACCCCATATCATTATATATGTATAATAATATGATGAAAGATCCAAGTAGATGATGCGAGTAATGTCATCATCAATGATTACGTTTTATCATCTATACTAATATTATAAAGAGGAAAGATTAGTTTGTTTGTTTGTTTCGAATAGGCTCCGAAACTACTGGACCGATTTGAAAAATTCTTTTTCCATTAGAAGCCGACATTGTCCCTGATGAACATAGGCTACTTTTTTTTTTTTAAATTTTGTTTTTTGTTTTTATGTGTGTTTTAATGTTTCCGAAGCGAGGGCGGGTCGCTAGTTTATCAATAAAAATCTAAGCTAGCTGCTTAGGTCTATGGCACATCATAATCAGTCTTCGAAGCTTTCGCGATTGCCAACGTTACAAATACAATTAAATTACCAGTTCTTTAGTTAATAGCGAGTACCTAATATTGTAAAACTACCTATTTTTATTTAGTTTTATTGCTTAAATGGGTGGACGGGCTCACGGCTCATCTGGTCTTAAGTGCGGAGCTAGCGGAGGCCATAGACATCAACAACGTACATACCGCTACCCGCCTCGAGATTTGGTTTCTGAGGTCTCTACTTAAATTGAAAACAGAGACTTGTGACCTTTTGACATACCTCTAATGTCTTGACATATTGTATTCAATATTTGCACCAAAGCTTAAATAATATTATTTCAATAATCCTGCGGTGACTTATAATATATAAACATAATGGGTTTCTATTCAACTCTAGCTTTCTATTGTCACTTTTAAAGCCTGTCAAAAGTTTCTCGCGGACGACTTTGTGACTTCATGTCACATGCGACCCGGGTAACACAAATAAACCGGATAACTACTGCGGACTACCTTCAAATAAACCGGGCACTGCAACTGGAAGCCGCAATGCACTAAGTTGAGCACTTTGTACGTTTCAACTTTGAAACGAAATCGGGAACTTTTTATACTTGTTGGAGCATGTTAGTTTTTATTGTTTAACTAGCTGACCCGGCAGACTTCGTAGTGCCTCAATCGATAAACAAAAGACCTAAAATTTTGTATAAAATAAACTTAAAATAAACAAAAGGAATCCGTCCGACGGGGGACACATCAAAGGAAAAACAAAATTATTATTTTTATTTAATTTCGAGCATTTTCATATTTATCTACCTTTTAAACCTTCTCTGAACTTCCACAAATAATTCAAGACCAAAATTAGCCAAATCGGTCCAGCCTTCCTCGAGTTTTAGCGAGACTAACGAACAGCAATTCATTTTTATTAATATAGATTTATGGGTAGTTTAATTTTAAAAGTTTTTTTACAGTGATTGTTGTAACCACGGAAATTATAATAATAATTAATGAATAGCAAATCATGCACGGTCATCTGGCTCCAAATTAAGATTCCCTGTGTTATAGGTACAAAAGACTGACATACATACTTGTATAACACTTAAAGATAATAAAAACCCAAACAAAGAGTAAACAAACCTGTTTGTCACATGAATGTTTTGCCTGATGTGAGAATCGAACCCACGATCATTGGCGCAACAGTTAGGAGCGCTAGCTACTTCACCACAGCGTCATTCATAAAGTCTTCGAAACTTCGGTAATAATATAGAGGCAATAAAAAACGCGAGATTGAACTGTAAAAGTTTTGTGTCTACAAGTCGCGAAAACCGAAGGAAATGGTATAATGTTATTAGATTAGATTTAATTCGTCGCGGCCTAACGGATAAGACGTCCGGTGCATTCGTGTTGAGCGATGCACCGGTGTGCGAATCCCGCCGACAAGTACCAATTTTTCTAATGAAATACGTACTTAACAAATGTTCACGATTGACTTCCACGGTGAAGGAATAACATCGTGTATAAAAATCAAACCCGCAAAATTATAATTTGCGTAATTACTGGTGGTTGGACCTCTTGTGAGTCCGCACGGGTAGGTACCACCGCCCTGCCTATTTCTGCTGCGAAGCAGTAATGCGTTTCGGTTTGAAGGGTGGAGTAGCCGTTGTAACTATACTGAGACCTTAGAACTTATATCTCACGTTAGGTGGCGGCATTTTCGTTGTAGATGTCTATGGGCTCCGGTAACGCTTAACACCAGGTGGGCCGTGAGCTCGTCCACTCACCTAAGCAATAAATTAAAAAAAAAATCGAATAGAATAATTGCAGCAATGTAAGGCAATTCCGAAATGATTTAGCGAAATAAAATTGGGTATAAATTTATTTATCAGAAGGCGTATGACTAATACGAGTGGGTACCACCATTCGCTATGCAGTTACTATCCATACTTTATGCTTAAAACATGGATCTCATGACGTGAAAATATCAGCGAATGTTAGCATCGCCTATCCATTTCATCTGATTAACAACCGGCAACATAACCACGTTTAAGCTACAAAAAAATTCATAATAATAAAACTCGGATGATATATTGACAGTGTTTCCACAATGAGGGGATATTCCCCATTTGAGGGGAAATTAGGGTCCGTAGGAGGGGAAAATTGCGGGAAATCATGGGTAAAACCTAAAACAAACCTAAAATCGATAAGGACCGTCTTTTTTTAGTTACTACACTAGGGCCAAAAGTAAAAACTACAGCAGAACAATTTTGGAGGGGAAAAAGCGCTGAGAAGGGGAAATTTGAATTGAGGCGTGGGGAAAGGAAATCATTAAAGATGAAACACTGCATATTAAAGTTAGTAGTAAGATATATTTATAAAATATATGTTCAGAACGAAGTCATCAAACAGATATGTTCCGGACACATTGACTCCAACCCTTATCAAATGTAGACATTATAGAGCCATTCGACTAGGAAATAAAAATACAAACAAAATAAGAAGCCGTAGAAATGTATTCGCGAATTTAGAAATGAATTCTTGCTTATTGTGTCGGCATTTGGATTCATTGACAAAAAAATAATAATAATTACTTGTCTGTAAAGAGTAAGAAACATTGATGACATATTGCATGCCTTTATGAATTTAATTGAATTATTATTTCTGAATTATTACTTTGTTTAATGCAAAGAAGAAGTTACTTGAAAATTACATTTTTTTTGATAAATTAATGCTTGGGACGATCGTGCCTCTCTATCGCTTGTTCTGCGCTCTCGCTTGCACGTTCACGGTTCAAGCTCAGGCGGAACGTGACACTTTTTCGTGCGTGCAGCCGCTGTTCATCGATTTATAAGACGTTAATATTTTATCACGTTAATATTTAGTACATCTCTTCCTTGGTTTTTGTGAGTAATACAATTAAAAATACCTTTTCGGTTTATTTTCGCATTTAATTTCATTTAAGATTTTATCATTTTTCAAAACATCGTGACCACTGACATAAAATTCCAAGATGTCATTCGTGGACATTTGAATTAAATGTTTAACTGTAATTTTTTTAATTTTTTTATTGCCCTTGTAGGCAGACGAGCATACGGCCCACCTGATGGTGAGTGGTTACCGTTGCCCATGGACTTCAGTAATGCCAGGGGCAGAGCCAAGCCGCTGCCTACCGCTTAATACTCTCCACAAGCCTCGTTTGAAGAACGACATGTCATAGCGTTCGGGAAACACCGTGGAGGGGAGCTCATTCCATAGCCGGATGGTACGTGGCAAAAAAGATCTCTGGAAACGCACTGTGGATGACCGCAGTGGCTCCAGGTAGTACGGATGAACTCTATTCCGATGGCGGGCGGTGCGATGGTAAAAACGAGATGCCGGTATCATCTCGAACAATTCCTCAGAGCACTCCCCATGGAACATACGGTATAAAATATTATTAACATTTAGCTTTAGGCTATACTAGAAAGTATAGTTATGGTCTGTGAAACCTTCAATGCACACAATAAGTCAATAAGTCACAAAAATCTTCTGATTGATTTTTAAAAGTGTATCGGTGTATTTTAGCGAACTTGTAAATGTTATAAGAAATTTATTAACTGTAAATCATCATCAAATATTGTCATAGTAATTTTAATGATGCAAATATAGGCAATTTTTCTAATATGGGAACAACTTTGGGATACAACGTACGAGTGCCTAGCAGAAGTCATTTAATCCTTAAGAGAAAATAATTTCACGTTATTCAGATTCCATTTATTTTAATTTATAACACATCCGGAAAACTAGTCTTCTGAAAAACTGTATTTTCGTCAAAGAGAACTCCATATTTGGTGCACACGGTTGAAGGAAATACAATAATTCGAACATGTACGGTTTGTACAAATAAAACGGGAATTTTCAATGCTACATTTCTTTTATGTTTTGCTCGCTCGTCTGACTTCGTTGTTGGCTAAAATATTCAGTAGCATATTCAATAGCAGAGAAATCAGTCTAGTTTTAAGATATGCAAGATACTACCTAATTCTAAAGACCCTTTAAATGTTCATTGCTTTTATTGGTATATGGTTCCATATCCATCTAGTGCTAAGCATTTACCACAAAAATAGTCATAAACTTCGATACTTAAAAGCCAAAGCTGTAAATGAAATATAATACAGTTAATTAGACACAATTGAAATTAATATTTGCTTCATTGCGGAAATAAACAAAACAGTGTTTACCTTGTAGATAGGGTAATGAAATTAAGTTAATATTCTAATAAGTAACTTGAAATAAGTATTGAAAAAAGTTATTTCTGATTTGAACTCAATTTCCACTTTTAAAAACTATATTAGCTTACTGTTGCTACTATTAGGACCTGTTATGAGTCCGCGCGGGTATGTACCACCACCCTGCCTATTTCTGCCGTGAAGCAGTAATGCGTTTCGGTTTGAAGGGTGGGGCAGCCGTTAGAACTATACTTGAGACCTTAGAACTTCTATTTCAAGTTGGGTGGCGCATTTACGTCGTAGATGTCTATGGGCTCCAGTAACCACTTCACACCAGGTGCATTGTGAGCTCGTCCACTCATCTAAGCAATAAAAAAAATACAACTAATTTATCTTTTCAAACAGGGGTTTCTCAGTGGTAGCTCCAGAGGTGGCCGTACCTGGGAAGACCACAGCCGTCCTAGTGACTCTTCATGGCCGAGCTGGTGATGATACTCTGGATCCTCTGAACGTCACCGTTAGATTGGAGACTCAAGATGCTGACAATGATGTTAAATTACTTACCACGGCCAGTCAAATGATTGATGGTAAGTTATATTATTTATAAGTTATATTATAAGGTAATATTTCACAGACTAAGCAGTTGTTAGAGTAAGCTCTTTTAGAGAGTACAGTGCGGACTAGTGACTTACAACAAGTTAATTACTTGTGGCAGAGCATATAGTGTACAATTTTTTTTTATTGTTCTTGTAGGCAGATAAGCATACGGCCCACCTAATGGTGAGTGGTTACCGTCGCCCATAGACTACAGCAATGCCAGGGGCAGAGCCAAGCCGCTGCCTACCGCTTAATACTCTCCATAAGCCTCGTTTGAAGAAGAGCTTGTCATAGCGCTCGGAAAACACCGTGGAGGGGAGCTCATTCCATAGCCAGATGGTACGTGGCAAAAATACCTCTGGAAACGCACTGTGGATGACCGCAGTGGCTCCAATCACGATTCAATGACGTATTGGTTTGGCTGGCGGAATAACTATATTACAATGAAAGCTTCAAGAAACCCAGCTTGATTGGCGAGATTTTCTTGCAGTCAGTGATATGGTGACGAATAAACAGCAGATACCACCACTCAGCTTACGTCTGTTGAAAAACATTAATACCGCTCAAATTACGCCTACGCGTCAGTATGGTCGGCAGGGCATACCAAGGTTGGATCAACTAAGACTCTCTGTTGCTCAACAAGCAGCATCATTTAGCTTTAGATGAGAAAGAACTCAAACGTAGTAAACGTAGGTAAAGTCCACCCCTCCAACCGGGGTGAACCATTAATTTGAGGCAGACTCAAGACTGGTGGTAGGACCTCTTGTGAGTCCGCACGGGTAAGTACCACCACCCCGCCTATTAGCCGTAAAGCAGTAATGCGTTTCGGTTTGAAGGGTGGGGCAGCCGTTGTACCTATACTGAGACTTTAGAACTTATATCTAAAGGTGGGTGGCGCATTTACGTCATAGATGTCTATGGGCTCCAGTAACTACTTAACACCAGGTGGGTTGTGAGCTCGTCCACCCATCTAAGCAATAAAAAAACGCAGAAATAGTGGCAGGAATACACCTCCTCGTCTCCGTGCGAGTTTGTTGTATCCCCTACCAGCAGCAAATATTAGATGGCAGTAAGCTCGTGTAGTCAAAGAATTAATTAATGGTACATTAATGTTAGATACTTACATTTTTGTTGTGACTACAACATATTTGATTTATTCCGTGCCTCTCTCTGATTCTCAGGTGTCACAATTAAAGAATTTATAATAACTATTAGTTCTTTTCTATATAACTAATAACTAAATAACTATTAATTCTAACTATTGTATATATTAATATTAGTATTGAGGTCAACGAAGAGTAATTATAAATACAACAAAATCATTATATTTGTTCATATGTAAGAAACGGACAAAACTCGCAATACACGGCTTGCCTGAGATTACCAATTATTCCAGAATTTGAATAACTTGCTTTTAATATACTGTTGGTAATATAATTTAACTAGCTTTTGCCCGCGACTTCGTTCGCGTGGGATAGTTTACAAATTATGCTTTATTTTAGAACAAATTTGGTTAGCAATAAAAAACGTTATAGTGAGCCAACCTTAACATATGCTGTCGCGGACTTTTTTTAGATCTTTTAAAGGGGAACAATTCGGTCAAACATTATTTTAGCGAAACTTTAACCGTTTCTGGTAAAGGTAAAAATAACCTCGATTTTGAAACATTCTTTTTTGGTGCTCTGTTTGTATTGGTCTTAGCGTGATGTTATATAGACTATAGCCTTCCTCGGTAAATGGGTTATCTAACACTGAAAGAATTTTTCAAATCGGACCAGTAGTTCCTGAGATTAGCGCGTTCAAACAAACAAACTCTTCAGATTTATAATATTAGTATAGATTTTAAATATACATAAATTTAGAACTTCTTCAGTTCCCCGAACTCAATTTGACAAAATCCGATTCAGTAAAAAAGCCCGATTCCTAATTCAAATTAAGAATTCGTTCGATGCATTCCCGCGTAAATGTAATAAATTCCACAGGAAATACGTTCTTCTAATAGGATTCGATTTCTATAAGGCTCTCAAGATTCGATCAAGTTATTACTGGCGTAGTAAAAATCTCATTTCGCGGCCAAAAGATGCTACTGAAAATTCGACCTACTGCCAAACAAATAAACTGTATTCAAATTCGTTTATTCCTTAACTGAAAAATGTTTACAAGTATACGCCACTCGCCAACTATGCAAAGCGTTTGAGTCTGTATACTGCACACTAAACAAATTTGTAGGACACATTTTATTACTTTACTCTAGAAGTTATTACTTTAGCAATTATTACCGAGTGAATTTTCATTTCATTATTGCTTTAGTTACTCGTATTGTAATAACCAATTTCTAAGCTTACCTTCATATTTCAAAGCTATTTTCTTTGACTTGTGTTATATTAGTATTACCTATGAAATATATATGTATTAATGTTTAATAGATGTGAAATAGATACCTAGTGTACTTAGTATCCAGAGTACCTAGTAAAATCAAACTCGGAGACTTTTTTTTTATTGCTCTTGTAGGCAGACGAGAATACGGCCCACCTGATGGTGAGTGGTTACCGTCGCCCATGGACTTCAGCAATGCCAGGGGCAGAGCCCAGCCGCTGCCTACCGCAACTATAACATATATACTACTACTATAATATATACATAATAATTAATGACAGTTAGGCACATTATCAGCTAGTACGTACCATCATCTTAGTTATTTCTACTGTGAAGCAAGTATTACGGTCAAGTTTCAAGAGATGAAATAAAATTGAAACTTTAGCTTCGTGTTTCAAATTGGATGTCTTCAGTAACGATGAAACATTGTGTACCTGTGATTGGAAAACGAAAAAAATACACTACTTTATTATTTAATCAGGCAAAATATTCTAATTTCACATAATAGATTGGAGAAAAAGTCTTTTCGCATTATAGTATGTTTGAACTTTTAATAAAATCTCTTTGGCTATACTATTTGTATCTGGCTGGTTTTGGTATCATTAAAAGTTTAAATTTTAAAGAAGATAATTCCAAATTCAAATTAGGAAAATGTGTAACTTTTATTTATTTTTCGTACTGTCAAGATGAGTGAATCTAATGAAGAAATTCGATGTCACGGTATGTCGATCAGAAGCCCCAAAATTTCTATAGCAATGGGATCATGCCCCTACCTACAAGATGGCAAAAAGTTATCGAACAAAAAAGTACCTACATACTTTAGTTAAATGTAAATAAACTATATTAAAAAATGTTGTAAATTTTCTTAAAAAAAAATCCCCAACTTATTATAATAGGCGGGGAGAAGTTTAATATTAGGGTATGTAGGTATTTTTAACAGTCATATCCAACCGGCTATTTTTGTAATGTTTTTAAACTGAATTTGTTTATACAAGTCATGTTGTTTACATCGTGTTCAAGCGTTGGCTAAATGCTGTTTTGCTATGCAAGTTGGAGTACGAGAAACTTTACCGGTAGCCGCATAAAGCGGTTGCCATAAAATACGCTACTTTCAAGAACTAGTCGCGGAATGCAAGGAGAGGCGGATTTCGAATAAATATCAATTTACGATGTCTCCGGGAGTCATAAAGACATTTTTGAGAACGCGAAAACCAAGTATGCGAGTGTCCGGAAGACGCGGTGCTTGAAAACTTTTACAGTAAGAGCCGGTGAATGTATTTTGTTCTCTTTCCGCAATTCTCGATTTGAAATCATTGTTTTGCTTTATATCTAAGATTACATTTCGTTATGTTATTGTTGTTCTAGATTTGTTTTGATTGATTGCATTTTATATTTGTTTATTTTCTTACTAGCTGACCCGGCAGACTTCGTAGTGCCTCAACCGATAGATAAAAGACCTAAACTTTAGTATAGAATAAACTTAAAACAAACAAAAGGAATCCGTCCGACGGGGGACAAATCAAAAGAAAACAAAATTGTTATTTTTATTTAATTCCGAGTATTTTCATATTTATCTACTTTTTAAACCTTCTCTGGACTTCCACAAATAATTAAAGACCAAAATTAGCCAAATCGGTCCAGCCGTTCTCGAGTTTTAGCGAGACTAAAGAACAGCAATTCATTTATATATCTATATATATAGATTGCTTAGGTGGATGGACGAGATCACAGCCTACCTGGTGTTAAATGGTTACTGGAGCCTATAGACATTTACAAAGTAAATGCCGCCACCCACCTTGAGACATGAATTCTAAAGTCTTAGTATAGTTACAACGGCTACCCCACCCTTCAGACCGAAGCGAATTACTGCTTCACGGCAGAAAATAGGCGGGGTGGCGGTACCTACCCATGCGGACTCACAAAAGGTCCTACCACCAGTAAGTGTGTAAGTGTTTACTAGTAAATAGTGTCACGGGCAGAGTGTTCGGTAAATTACGCAAACCAAAATTTTTGCGTGTACGATTTATTATACGATGTTGTTCCTTCATCAAATATTTTTTCTTGAAATTGTGTTAAGAGAGTGAGAGAGAGAGTGAGAATACACTTTATTGCACACCAAAACACATTTTACATTTAAAAAAAACAGTGAAAAAGCAGATACATTTGTACAATAGGCGGTCTTACCGCTAAAAGCGATCTCTTCTAGACAACCGTTTAATTTACAGAAATTCTGGAAAATATAAAATAATATAGCAGGTATGTTGCGGTGTACTATATATAGACAATACATTATTATAGAAAATATACACATACAATAAAAATATATAATAATATACCGTTTACATATAATATGAAATATATAAATAATTGATTTATATACCAATATACATACTTACATACAGTACATACTAATATACTGACATACATATAATAAATCAATAGTATGGAGATGATAATGATGCAAACAAACAGCACTAAGCAGTTGAGTACATATTTCATTTGAAAAATCGGTATCCGCATGCAGTATTCCAATGCCAGTCTAGTAGCATCGTCCGATAGGAATAAACGGGGCGTCTTATCCTTTAGCGACGACTTTAAAAATATACTATCGGGTGTTCCAATACGACGGGCAGGGTGGTCGCTTCAATGTTATGGTAATGGACGTTATGTATTATATCAACTGGGCGAAGTTCCGGTTGCATGTCTGTGAGCTTTGGTGATTCCCTAAAACAGACTCCGGCATTGTGTACTCATCTTCTTCTCAATCGTTTGCACTCTTGACAGAGTGATTGCCGTTACCATTTTCCTGTTAGTACCCATCTATCATCATTATCCTGCCCTTCTCCCAGTCACCTGGGGTCGGCGAAACATGTTTTCTCCTTCCATACTCTTTTATCATATACCATATTCGTCACTCACTCGCCTCTTACCCATATCGTCTTTCACGCAATCTACCTCTCGCGTCTACCTCTTCCTCTATATCCTTCCACATTCATAGTTAACACTCTCTTGCCAACCTTATTTTCATTTCGTCTCATCACATGTCCAGACCATCCCAAACGCGCACTTCTCAGCTTCTCTGTCACAGGTGCCACTTTCAGACTTCCTCTAACATATTCATTCCGTATTCTATCCATTCTCGTTACTCCACACATCCATCGCAACATTCGCATCTCCGCTGCATGCAAACGCCTTTCATCCGCCACTTTTGTTAGTACCCATCTAATTCAGTAAAAAACATTAAATTTTTAATCAATGGCTTTGGATTCGTTAGAAAATATATAGACAGTATAGTTGAGGAAAAGGACCAGTGAGTTAATAGCTCAAAGCGATTGCCAATCCCCTACAAAGATATCGAATCGAACCTTAATGAATCATGATTAGAAATGATAGTGAGGAGGCGGTGTCGATGTTTCAAAGATATTTCGATTGATTTTAATTTGATTGAAGCTCCTATTAGTCTAATGTACATTATTCGTTACTTTCATTAGCGAGACATATTTTATAACTTTCAACTAGTTTTTTATTTAAGCAACGTAGTTAACTAAATAATCATTGAATTTTATTAAAAGGTGTTTTATTGGCTTACAAGGCAGATGAGTATACATGAGTATATGTATTGCCAAGTAGTGAGTATTTTTGTTGCTCGTGGACCTTGGCAATAGCAAAGTCATCGCTACCAACTACCTACTATAAATATTATTTTGCTAGTATATTTCTAGAGTATAAACTATGTGTTTTTTTTTCGACTTCTGCGAGTGCACCATCTCGCAGAAGGAGGCGGCGGGGCGAGTGAGGCAAAGCTCTCCTCACTACGCAGAAACCCGCCGCCGCCGAGCAGGGGGTCGGGACCGGGGTCCCGTCCGTAACCCGGCCCCCTAAGAGCTTCGGGCTCCACCCGCTTTGTGCGGGGAGGAGCTTAGACGTGGGGCAGCGTGGTAGGTCGCGTTCCCCCGACCGCTCCGGGGGAAGGTGTAGCGCGACGCTATCAATCGGGCTCTTGGCCCGTCGACCGAGGGAACCGGCGGTCATGTTGCTGGCGGCCGCCGGCCCGGCGTCTGGGGGACGGCGGGATGGATGTAATGTGCTCTGCGTAAACCCTGTCCCGCCGTCTCAATAACTCCGACTGGGTTCCCACCCGGTCCGGGGTAGGGCGCCGGCTGTGAGCGGCAGGAGTTTTTAGTGAGGTTCGACTCCCACATACCCCACCTGCCGTGCGGGTGGGGATCCGGCGATTTTCTCCTGTGGAAAAAAAAANTGGGGGACGGCGGGATGGATGTAATGTGCTCTGCGTAAACCCTGTCCCGCCGTCTCAATAACTCCGACTGGGTTCCCACCCGGTCCGGGGTAGGGCGCCGGCTGTGAGCGGCAGGAGTTTTTAGTGAGGTTCGACTCCCACATACCCCACCTGCCGTGCGGGTGGGGATCCGGCGATTTTCTCCTGTGGAAAAAAAAAAAATATGTGTTTTTTTTATGACTTTAGCTCAGCAGATGACCTTACGAACCTTTTTTGAAGTGGTAAGATAAAGTTTTGTGCTGTCAGGCTGTTTGACTCTTTGAACCGGAACACATGACTGATTCGCGGTAGAAATAGACAAAATAGTAATACTCACGTGCACTCACAGCACTTTCTAACATCTAACATCAAAATAAAAATTCTGCAGATTTCATTTATCTACTCATAAAGTATCCGACAAATCGTGTACACATGACATTCAATCTCCGAACCAAAAAATCCATCTTCCAGGCTCGCTTGAGTACGTAGTTATAAAGCGTTCCATTTTGACGTATGTCATGAATTATGATTATTAACATTTTGAAAACATAATTGATAGTCAAATTTTTTTTGTTGCTTAAATGGTTGGACGAGCTCACGGCTTATTGGTATTAAATGGTTACCGGAGCTCATAGACATCTAAAAACGTAAATTCCGCTACCTATCTCGAGTTAAGAGTTCTAAGACCTCAGTTTTTACAATATAACGACTGCTCCACTTTTCAAACCGAAACGCATTCCTGCTTCACGGCAGAAATGAGGCCGTCGGCGTAAAAGTGACCTAAGCTTACCACAGTTAGTCTGGAGATAATGAGGTATGAATTTACATTTACATACTTCGTGGCCAAAAATATTTCGCGCTATGTTTACAAAGCCTTCTGGTATCTACGTGTGAAACTAGGGATAAACCGTTTTTGCATTAAAATGTATTATGTTTTAAATAAATTGCAATATATTATAAGCACGAATACGAAAAATTGTGGGTTAGGCCACTTTTATGCTGACGGCCTCAAATAGGCAGAGTGGTGGTATTTACCCGTGCGGACTCCCAAGACTTTTACCACCAGTAGGAACATTAGGTCTCGATGTAGGCCACATTCACGCCTTAATACGGCCTTATATGACCGCTTTCGCAAAAAACATTTTAATTCTGTATCCAAAAACGATCTCCAGTAGCCAACGTCAGGTGTTAATGGTTCAGAGTCGCTAATTCGATATCAAAGAAATCGAATTTGGCACGTGCAGTTTAACGAACCGTGTCTTCGTCAGCTGAGACGCCTCATCAGATCAAACACGAGTATTGGGTATCGCGCATTCAAGGAAAACTTATCGAGGGAGGAGGAAATGTAATCGAGATTTTGCCGTGTGCGATAGTTCCTGGATGTATATTTTTTTTGGCATAGTACAAATAGTTTTTTTTTTGTTTTTTTTTTCGCTCTATTTATTAATGTAATTATTAAACTTGTTATCAGTGATGCTCTTAATATTACATCAAACAAACGAGGTTTGTTAATATTTGAAAAAAAATCGGTAAATACATTTTTTAAATTGCTTTTTTTATATTTCAGCAATAACATTCTTAAAGCCGTTCCATTAAAATATTTTGATTTTGCATAGTGTCCTAAGCTAAGCAAGTAAAAATCAAATTTGACGAAATTTATTTACTGGATTCTTAAAGAACTCTGACGAACATTTTAATTACGCTTTATTTTAGCTAATTCGTTAGATGCTTATAACAATCTATAGTTATCTATTCGACGACGTGAGTAATGAAAAATTCTACTGTACTGCCTAATTACGGAAGATCAAGAAATAAAAGATAATTTATTCCACCTTTGAACTAGTAGTTTATCTTTTCAGAATATATACTTTGAAACGATTTTGCCTTCTTCAACTAGTAAAAAATTTAGCCACAATCTAAATCTAATCAGGCTTTTTATTATATTCTACAATATTTTAAACTATTGTTACTATTGTAAACCTTATTATATCGTTTGTAAATTGTAAATTGTTTTGTTTCACGTTTTTATGGTTAATTAGAATAAAATTTAAGTCAGACTTAAATTCGTCTTAGCATAGACAATTTTCGTTGGGTAAAATTGTGTATATATTTTTCTATGTACAATAATATAAATAATGAAAACAGAATCAGAACAAGAAACAGTCTGAATTCACCAATAAGAGTACAACACTGGCCTGATTGACTTGAAATAGCAAGGGAGAGAGGCAAAGGCATTAACATATATATAGAGCATTTTTTTTCTCAACAGCTCTGATTCAGTGGAAAGTATCTTTGATGACGACAGAACAAAACGAGACGGTATTATTAAACAAGTTTCGCTAAGCGAAGCAGATCTCGAAGTTAAACTTTCTTTAGCTTTGTAATCGTAAAACACGACGACGTATAAAGAATAAAGACAAGATCAGATGATGTGACGTTCTCAGATGTATGAACTATGACCTTCTACTGTGACGTCACTTTTTCCACTGCAATTTATTTTATTTACAACATCCAAAAGCAGACCAAATTATAGACCTGATGAAGTCGTGGTTAACGTCATTGACGGATATACAAAGGACATAGACCACTGCTTAAGTCTCTGTCGACCTTATTCGAAGAAACTCAGATCTTGAGTAACAGTGACGAAAATCACGACGTGCGAACTAGCGCATAGATAAAACCCATTGTGTTTCTCGTCGGATCTTCTCAGTGGGTCGCGATTCCGATCGGATAGTAGATTCAGCGAAGCATTGCTCTTGCTAGGTCTAATGTTAGCAATGCTCTCGTGTTGAGCCCGTGAGATCATCTATCGGAACGCGCGAAGTAGGAATAGCTCCGTAAGGCTACTAACGTTTAGGTAGGAAAAAAAATTACAGAAAGCTCCGTTGACGAAGGATATACAAAAATTATCTTTGGAATATTTTTTTTATTCAATGGGGATACTTCAGTCATTGCGCATTATCATAAATCATAAGTCGGCTTAGTTGAGTCCGCCAGTAATTCAATGTTCCTTGGTTCAAAATTGCTTTCCACTTCGACACAGAATGCTTTTGTGTACGAGCTGTGCCCGTTTGTTCGTCCGAAAAAAGCCAATCAAAAAGATTTCTAAGCGAATACTTGTTCCGAACAAAATATTATTTTGTTTTGTTGTTTCTTTGTGTTTATGGAGATTTCGTGAAAGCTGCAGGAAGTGAAATTCTTTTCAGTGTTCGATAACGTCTTTGAATTTTTTCTTTTTTTAATTTTTTTACCCTCCTTTCAAGTGGGCTTTGTCTGCTTTGAATACGTAATTAAATGTGTTTTTTTTTAATATAAAGTAGCTAATTTTGGTCTTCACGATCGAAATAAAACTTTTTTCTCACTTCCTCTCCTTAGACATCACAAACGTGAGTTCTGATTTCTACTTTGAGACGTGAAATCGGAGTATTAGTTGTATTGGAAAGTCGCTGTTCAACCATCAAATTGGAACGCGCCAAGACTTTGGTAGGAATGAATGGGCAGGTCGGTCGCAACTAACCCATGCAGTCTCATAATAAATATCTCAACAGCAGCTTAGTATGATTACGCGTTGTAGTTCGGGGTAAATAAAAATTCTACCGAAGTACAAAATTAAATTAACACTGTATTAACAATAACTACCACTTTAAAATTCTCAATTCACTTCTTCCGCTTCGCTTCAGGTGATTCGTTCGCTGTTTTGCTTCGAGTAGATCCGATTACTGACTGCCTCCGTGTCATCACTGCAACGCTTTTTATAGGTGATACGACATCCCTAGAATTATTGAGCACATTCCTCACAAGTCGAGTATATTCGATATGCGTTTCCGACATTTGACAATAGATGGCGGTGTACTGCTCGAGCATTCTGAATGCTACTAGATCTTTTGATATTTGTGTCTGCTATTCGACGATAAATGGTGTTGCTCTTATCGACGTAACAGTTTTATGCCGACCCAGTACTCTATACTATTGGCTCGTCACAATACTAAGTATATGTACTATAATACTGATAAGTATAATACTAAGTATACTAAGTACAGACCACGGCATCGGCATAATAGTTAGCGGTGAATGAGTGAAAAAATAGTGAGTTACTGTCAAACAAAAACTTAGAATGTCGCCTGTATGTACTTAGTCGTCCGGCTTCATTGATATAAAATCATGTTAAAGCTATTTCTTGAATTGAAAAATGTTACGAAGTAATCCGGAACGGTTGCCAAGTTTCTTACGCAACGATCCGGCACAGATCCGGTTCCGCCCTGTAAAATAAGGGTCCTTTCAACTGTTTTAAAAAATAATAATTTCTTAACCGATTTCTTAAAAATTAATAATTAAAACTACTTTCACGGTTCAATTCGGATTTAAAATTTTTACTTTCCATCGTCACGTGTAATTTTTGACAAAGAATAAAATTTATCCGCATTTACGAATACTTTTCTATATTTATAATATAAACAGAAGGAACTAATGTAATACCAGTAATAATCTAGTTATTGCGTACGAATAAAACCAAAAATTCAAATATTTTTTTTAAATTGTATATTAGATAATAATTAATTAATTTATTTTAAATAATAATAATAGCAATGGTATAATAGGTATAATGGTAAGATAGTGTTAAATATGAACGTGGAAGACTATAGAGGAAGAGGTAGACCTAAGAAGAAATCGATGAATTGCGTGAAAGACGATATGTGTAAGAGTGGAGTGAGCAAAGAAATGGTATATGATAGAGGAGTATGGAAGGAGAAAACATGTTGCGCCGACCCCAGGTGACTGGTAAAAGGGCAGGAGAATGATGAATGAGTAATGGTATAATAGCAGTATTTCATTATCACGACAAGAAACACACTAGATAAGTGTATAAAATTAGTTCAAATTACATCTACGACTTTTGTGAACTGATTAGAATTGTACCATACTTTAAGGTTAGAATTCGTTTTGGAATTAGTTGACACTGCAACTTGATGTCTCTAAGAGTGTGGCATTGTAACATAAACATGTCCCGTAACGGCTTCAGATAAGCCATGAGTTTCTTGCTTCTTCAAAAAACATTTGAAGTATAATATAGTAGTTATAATAGAAGTATTAATGGTAGGCAGCGGCTTGGCTGTGTCCCTAGCATTGCTGACGTCCATGGGCGATGGTAATCACTCACCATCCGTGAAAAAAATATATACAAAAAAGACATTGATACAACTGCTCTCTTTACCCTTTAGTAGATCGACTTAAATACCCTATATATTTGTATTAAGCTAGATTTTTACATATATCAACGCTCTACGTCTGAATTAGCTCAATGATTGAGTAAGCTTCTAATATTTCACTACTAGTTAGATTGTAGATCATAATTTCGATCCATATATGTATTCACTAACGTTATACCTAAATACTAAGCTTTAAGCATCTCTCTGGTTATACACTATTTCCAAGGTCCCAGGTTCCGCAATTTATATAATCGAGTAGCGCAAAAACTAAAAAAAATATACAGCCCCCTCTCTAGTTAGCCGGTTCGTAAATCGTCTTTTTTCATAATAAGTGCCGTCTTCTAACGACTAATTCGTTATGCCCGCGGAGAGTTCCCGGCTGGGCCGAATGGCAGAAACAATGAGTTCATTATTTCGATATGGCTTTGTTCTGGACACTGACAGGATTATTGCTAATTCGTTTTGCGAGATAACGCCCTGTTTCTTTTGTCCGTGCGATATTGTATGTGCTAATTTCAGCTTCAAGGTTTTTTATGTTTTATTAATGCAGATGAGCATAAAATCTCTGCAATATTGTGTTGAAGGTTTAATTTAAGACAAATAACAGATTATTATAGTACCTCATTATTATAGTAAAGAGAATGGGCCTAAAAGGAAAAAATAGCCTTTGGTCTATTGGACACTCAGGCGAGTAGCTATAATTTTCAAGAGCTCTAAACAAAAAAATAATGAAATAATAACAATTTGAAAATTTTTTCGTGTAGACTCATCGTTAACTTGTTAACAATGATGAGATAAATGGACTTGTAGTCCAATTTTCAAATTCGTCTTAAAATTATTCTTTTTCAACCACAGTATCGTGAAAGTTTTACACATCCCATAAAATAATTCAAAAATTAATTACACTGAAATTCGTCGTAGGCGAGCGGCACGTCACGGCAATGCGGATAGAGTCCCGCAGTTTTATCTGTTAAACAAACCGAGTCCCGGAATCAGGTTCCGTACATCGGGCGCGTTGATAAATCGTCCGATTAATCCAACCAGTTCTTCCGAACCAAATAAAGTTTAGTTGCCTTTATCATTAGGTAGTTTATCGATTGACATGGCGGTAACTAGATTTATAAATGAGTGTCGCGGTTATTCAGGTTTCGTTTTTTTATCCTGTTGTCGTCAACATGAAACAAAGTAATTGTCTGTGAAATTTTTAATTAAAGCTCTGTAATATTATTGTGAAGGCCCATTTGGAATAAAGCTTTTCGAGTTTGATTGAGGCTTTGTTGATACAATTATTAGTATTGTGCAGAATTTGTAAAGGATGCTATTATGATGTTCTTATTTTAAGTTGAGTTCAATTCAAAGAAAGTTTTACTGCGCGTTATTGATTCTTCAATCTATTTCTTTATCAATTTACTCCTTTTGTTGATTATTATCATGAGCAATTGTGGCGTGTTAAAGTCCGTCGATCTTGAAGCAATCATATGATCCGATCGTAATAGCTATTCCAAAATATTTAAAACTTTCTAATCCTAAATCTATTTAAGAACTAACAAACTGTAAACCTTTATAGTAAGTCCATTTATGCTGAAACAGATTAAAAATATTATTATATTCTTTACTAGCGACCAGCCCTCGCTTCGCTTCGGAAACATTAAATTTTATTATTGATAGTTGAGTCCCGCTATATTACCCGCGGCTATTGTCGTACCGCGGATGATTCCGCGGGGCGAAGTTAGTGTAAAAAAAGACTAAGTTACTCCTTATATCATCAGCTACCTATCAGTGAAAGTCCAGTCAAAATCAGTCCAGCCGTTCCAGAGATTAGTCGGGACAAATAGACAGACAGACAGATACACAGACAGACAGACAAAAATTGTGAAAAATGTTATTTTGGTGTATGTACCGTATATATATTCATACGCATTTAGTATAAAGCAGTTATTTCAATATTACAAACAGACACTCCAATTTTATTTATATGTATAGATTAAGCACATCACAGATATATGTTAATAAATATTGTGCGATAAGCTTGAGCCCACACCAAGTCGGGAGTCTCTATGTGATTCCATTTATTGTACAAGGAAACCCCTTGAAAGATATGAAAAGCGTGGATTTTAATCAGAAATCTCCATACTAATCGAAACACCTGAAATTCTTGAGCTCGTGCAAAACAAAATTCAATTTTACGTAGACAAAACTTTTAATTGAATTCCGTCCGAACATTGAGTGCAATACTTCTATAATTACTTCTGTGTATTTCGATTTGTGCGACTGAAAAGTAAATAAATAATTCGGCGGAAGAAAACGGAAATGTCGTAACTTGCATTTTTGGTTAATTGACTTTGTACCTTATGTTGCAAATGATGTGACAATAAAAACCAGCAGCGTAACGACAAGTTCTTTTATTTGTGCAAGAATGCAGAAAAGTAGGTAGAAATGGCTGGCACGGCTTGTTTTATTAACACTATCCCCCCTTCGTTGGCTTTGGCTGGCGGCGGTGGCGGTGGCTGTGGCGGAAGGGGGCGTGTTAATATGGCTTGGCGGCTTGGNAGCAGCGTAACGACAAGTTCTTTTATTTGTGCAAGAATGCAGAAAAGTAGGTAGAAATGGCTGGCACGGCTTGTTTTATTAACACTATCCCCCCTTCGTTGGCTTTGGCTGGCGGCGGTGGCGGTGGCTGTGGCGGAAGGGGGCGTGTTAATATGGCTTGGCGGCTTGGCTGGCGGCAGGGCATGACAGCTGACGTCACGTCCGTTACACTTATTAAATTAAACTTAAGGCTCTAAAAGTAAAATTGGGTTTTTTAAGTTACGACAATTCCGCTTTCTTCAGTAGATATTGCCAATTGGCACTAAGTGGCTAACAAAGTCCATATATGCTTATAATGTTAGCGTTAGCTTCTTGCGGGATGGAAGTATCATTTTATTGTATAATGCATATCTCTTACTTCAAATCCGGACGATGACTGCCTGGCTGTAGAAAAAAAGGATGGGTGTGCATACCGGTACGAACTCATAATCGAAACCCTTAAAAAAGTGTACTTACCGAAATACCGACTGGTGGTAGGAGCTCTCGTGAGTTCGCACGGGTAGGTACCACCACCCCACCTATTTCTGCCGTGAAGCAGTAATGCATTTCGGTTTGAAGGGTGAGGTAGCCGTTGTAACTATACTTGAGACATTAGAACTTATATCTCAAGGTGGGTGGCGCATTTACGTTGTAGATGTCTATTGGCTCCAGTAACCACTTAACAGTAGGTGGGCTGTGAGCTCTTCCACCCATTTAAGCAATAAATAAAATATATGTTTTTTCTCATCACCAAGAACCAGATCTTTAGATTTTCAGAATATTCCACAAATAATGGAAGATATTGAAAATTTAAGATTTGCGTATACAGCTTAATTAGTACCAGCTAGTGCTTTTGAAAACGGAAGTTTAACACAAATGAACGCTAAGCGTGTATCTATCGAGCTGTTAAATAAACCTTCTAATTTCCAGTGTGTATGCTGTTTGAAAATTAAACTAACAGCTGCAAACGACTGGAATTCAGCTTGAATTAAGCTTTTATACGAAAAGCTCTGCGAGTTGTTGCTGATATTTCGCTGCGATAAAACGTAATGATATTGCAGGTAGTTGTGTATAATGCAACTTAAAACTATTTTCCGAAATATGGAGATTTATTTTACCTTTGTAATGAAATATGAACTAAAGAGCATTCGGACTTCCAATATTATTTTTTAATATTAAAAATATTTTTATCAGAATTCTATAATCCTCAACCATTATTATCATAAGGAAAAAATATTTACACACATATACATATAATTTAATATCATATATTCCAACAATTTTCATATAACTAGTGGTCCCGCAGTAGTCGAAATTCGACTATAATTAATTGAAATTATAAGTTTGAACATTATTATGGTTCTATTGTCAAAGAGACAAAGACTAAGTATTATATTTCTATAACCGCAGATTTCGCCAAGACTACACTATACAAATAAAATTAAAGATAAACAATATTAAGTAACCTATTCTCAATTTGACCACAGACTAAGAAATAACAAAAGTTTGACAGTATACAAATAGTATGTGTGTATGTAAGAGTATATGCGGGTGTGTCAAATACATGGTAGTGTGTGTGATGTTTTTTTAATTGATTTAATGTATTAAAAATGTATAATTTAAAAAAAATATTAGCATTGTGCACTTCTTCTCTATATTCTCTATAAGTGTGGAAAATTTCATACTCCTCTGTCCAATTTTCGTAAAAAGGGATACAAAGTTTTTGCTTCACGTATTAATATATAGATACTAATTTCGACTTTTCCCTTGGATCGGCAACCACAAAAAAAAACGTTTTCAACATTCCTGAGTCCTCGTATTATATTTTTATGATGAAAAAGATATTCCGAAGAGAATCTCCATAACGTGACAAGCCAAGACTACAATTCGCGTAAAGGAGCGTGTATAATCCCCGAGAGAGGGAGAATCAAATCAGCATTGTATCCGTCCTTTCTCAATTACGTCGCCCTTGTATCCTTGCTGCAACTGCTAATGAAGGCGTCGTAGATTCGCGCTGTTAATTTATTTAAATATTCAGTATTTGACTTCGAAAACATTGCTCAATACATTTCCGAATTAGGTAAAAGTCGTAGAACTTGATACCGGTAATTGTTTCTTATTAACCTTAATGTACAAGAAACATATTAAAAATTTTAGGAAATCATCTGTCATGAGGAACATAATTATGTATTCTTCAGTAATTTTGTGAACTGTATCTATAAAAATATCTCAATGTAATTGTCATAACATGGTGTCCACTGATATTCACTGGTAGGACCTCTTGAGTCCGCACGGGTAGGTACCACCATCCCGCCCATTTCTGCCATTAAGCAGTAATGCGTTTCGGTTTGAAGGGTGGGGCAGCCGTTGCAACTATACTGAGACCTTAGAACTTATATCTCAAGATGGGTGGCGCATTTACATTGTAGATGTCTAAGGACTACCAGTAACCACTGAACACTAGGTGGGCTGTGAGCTTGTCCAGCCATCTATGCAATAAATAAACAAAAACTTTGTTCAGCACGCAAACATATCGCTGCGCAAGTTAAAATAAATTTGAACAAGCCAGTTCGATTACGACTAGAGTTTTTAATAATGAAATCATAAATGATAATAAGGACTGCTAGTTAATAGCCTGTGTAGCAGGTCTTATGAAGACTCAAAAAATAATTTATTGAGTCAAATAATTAACGTGTAATGTTTTAAGTCACTAAAATAGATTATAAGTAATACTAACAAAATGTATGCTTTTTACTGAATCTACCCGCGCGGACTCACAAGAGGGTCCTACCACCAGTACGCAAATTATAATCTTGCGGGTTTAATTTTTATTACACGACGTTATTCCTTCACCGTGGAAGTCAATCGTGAACATTTGTTAAGTATGTAATTCGTTGAAAAAATTGGTACCTGCCAGCGAATTGGAACACCGATAAATACATTAACAATTACATACGAATGCTCGGTGCATTGGTATGTGACGTCTTATTCTTTAGGCCACGACGACTTCAAATTCTTCAGTCCAATTGTTTCAGTTTTCATTTCAGTGAATCGATATATTAGTTGAAGCACGACATCACATCGGATCCTCCCGATTCACTAACGGTGCTTTTAGGTACCTCAAGAACCGGTCACCGTTCTCGTCGTACCTGTCGCTTGCGACGAAGGGCTCGACGAGTAAATTAACCCTCAGACACAGCCTACTGAATTTCTCGTCGGATCTTCTCAGTGGGTCGCGTTTCCGATCCGGTGGTAGATTCTGCGAAGCACGGCTCTTGCTAGGGTTCGTGTTAGCAACGTCGTCAGGTTTGAGCCCCATGAGCTCACCTACTAGTTAAGGTTACGCTGAAATAGCCTCTCAAGGCTGTCAGCTTAGGTAGGAAAAAAAAAGATGATATCAATGTTGATGTCAGCTGAAATAATTCGGTGCTCATCTTTAAATAGTCTCAAAGTAACTCTTCACAAGTTTAGTATATATTTAGTATATCGCTAATTAATGCTCTCAACACGAGAAAATAATAAATCCACTCAGCTCTATAATAACGTTTCATAGCGCGAATACGTGTTTCATTCAGGCCAGCAGAAAAGTTTAATTGGAAGCAGTCCGTTGCCAACTATTCCTACAAACCATATTGATCTCGAGTTGGAAACTTTCTGTCGACTCGACTTATTCATACAATCCGGTTGCTGCTTTGACATATGTATGTATTTTGTACGAAACTTGCCAAACGATTGAGGTCAGTTTTGCGATTATGTGCCAAATTACGTGCTATCAAAAAAACATTTAGTGTCTTAATCCAATTAACAGTCACAATTCTGCCGAGTAAAATGTTTGTTTTAATCTTACTGATGGCCTCAATTATTTCGAGTGCCCAAATTCGTAACTAGGATCTGAACTTAAATCACTGATTTTAAGAATTTTATTTAATTATCTATATATTAATACGTGAAGGAAAAACTTTGTGTCCCATTTATACGAATGTATTAGACGCACACACGTATGCATAATGCATACTATTTATTGTCAAACTTTTGTTCTGGACGTCTGTTATCAAATTGAGAATAGAATATGGTTTGTCTTTGTTATTATTTTTTATAGAGGGCGAAATTTGTGATTATAGAAGTATAAAATACAATCATAATAGTGAACAAACTTAAAATTCCAATTAATTATAGTCGAATTTCGACTACTGCGTGACCTCTTGTCTTTTTAATTATCCATTGCAGATGTAAATGTTTACGTTTGTTTGTTCCTGCGCACGTCACACAGAAAAAATAGATCAGATTGATGAAATTTTTGTATTAAGATGTAAAGAATTGTAAAATATATTTTACAGTTACCGGCAGTCTAAATTGAATATCCCCGAAAATGTTAGAGTCAAATAATCGAGAGCTGAGAGGAAAATAGATCAAACAGTTTCTTGGTAGTAATAAATCCTCTTATTGTTCAAAAGAATCAACACCCACGCTATTAACAACAATTTAACTAAAGATAATTAAATTCTATTCAGAAGATTCACATTATATCTTCAAAAACACAAATGTTTTGTGCCAAAATATTATTCGCTCTTTGATAGAAGTTTTAACGAGAACATTGTCTACAGAGGCTCTGCTTTGAAATAGCAATACCTGTTTTCGGAATATTTCTTTACGAAATAAAGAGACTTTTCATGTTTTTTTCTGGCTAATTTTTATTGGTTTTATTGTGTGTCTTGGTAAAAATAATTAAGAAGGCAGCGGTAGACTTTTTCAAAAACATGTAACTTAAAACAAACGATACAAATGTTCATTTAATTAAAAAAAAAAATTATATATCTTCTTCTTTTTCTTCACCTTATCCTACTAGGTGGGGTCGGCACAGCCAATTTTTCTCTTCCATTCTCTTATATCAGCGGTCATCTCAACACTCACTCCTCTCTTTCTCATATCGTCATTCACACACTCCATCCATGTTTACTTCGGTCGACCTCTTTCCTCTCGACATTAGCGACAAAAAAAATATTTTAAACATTTTTTTTTTTTTTTTCTTAGATGAGTGGACGAGCTCACAGCTCACCTGGTGTTAAGTGGTTATTGGAGCCCATAGACATCTACAGCGTAAATGCGCTACCCACCTTGAGATATAAGTTCTAAGGTCTCAATTATAGTTACAACTGCTGCCCCACCCTTCAAACCGAAACGCATTACTGCTTCACGGCAGAAATAGGCAGGGTGGTGGTACCTACCCGTGCGGACTCACAAGAGGTCCTACCACCAGTAAAATTTGTGGTTAAACAGTATATAGAGTTAATTATAATTAAATTGAATAAATCCGACAAAAATCTGAATCGCCATAATGACGTTTTCAATTTAAACTTCCATAAACGTAATAACAACATTTAGACCGTCAGTCACTGTATCGCGCCAACCACCGCTCGGCGAAAGATTCCATTCTCGTTTACTTTTAATCAATTTAACCCCACACTAGGTCATAAATAGCAGTATTAAGTAATTAATTACAAATAAAATCACAATTAACTAAAATTATCCATAAATCTGGAGTCCCAGATTTTATAATTTAAAGTTCTGTTATTTAATCAATTTAACACGAATTAACATTGTAATCCCTAATTTAATTCAGAGTAAAATGCTTAAGCCACACTGCAGTAAAGTTAAGACCAATTCAGAGGTTACATAAAGCAGATTGGTATATGAGTTAACCTATTTTAAGGTTGAAGCCTATCGCTTGAAAACTTATGAGTGTACAAGCAGTTGATATAACACCTTAAGATATTTAATCTAACAAAAACCAAAGTAACCTGCAAAGCAGTTAAACAGTTCTAGTATTAATTTGTCCGTTTTTATTGCTTAGTCAATTAAACGAACTTACGGCCTGCTAGATGTTGTGCTATATGTGTAGATATTACAGCTGAATTGTATAGTAATTATGCTAATCACAATTTTCGTGGTTTTGTTTTTTATTAAACGACTTTTTTTTTTTTGTTCAGGAGGAAATCGCCGGACTTCCGCCCTCCACTGGAGATACTGGGCGGGGTATGTCAGAGTCGAACTGACTAAAACCTCCTGTCTCTCAACAACCAACGTCCAAACCTCGCATGAGACAAAACTCATGAAAAGGCAAAGGGGGGAAAGTGAAGCGTTTAGTGCGGAGCACATCTCTCCCATCACCCTCCCCCTCGGGACGCCGGACTGGCGGTCGTCGGCGCCACGATCACCAGCCCTCTCGGTCGGCAGGCTATCCGAAGCCCGCCTAGATGGCGCCGGTTAGAATGGTCTATCCTACGGAATACCCCGCTGGGTCAGAACCAGCGTGGGTTGAGGATAGCCGGCCTTCCATCACCCGGATGCTCATGCATAAAACGCGTGCAGAGCAGCTTGCACGTCGTCTTCTTAGGCCCCCTTCGCCGGTCCCCAGGCCGACATGTAAGGGGACCCGAAACACTTAGAGGGCCAGGGCTTGGGCGATATCCGCCTCCCTGGCCCCCGCTCGACGGCGGCGGGCCTGTGCGTCTCTCACGGGCCCCGCCGCCTCCTTCTGCGAGATGGTGCACTCGCAGAAGTCGAGCATCGCCTTCCACGACTCGTCGTCACCGAGCATCGATGCCACAACACTCGGCAACGACAAGTCGTTTCCTATTTTTGTGACGAAGACACGGCGCCACCCCTCCCATGCGGGGTAGGCGACGAGCGTGTGCTCCGCCGTGTCCAAGTCGCAACCACAATGGTGGCACTCTGCCGTCAGCTCGGCTCCGATCCGGTGCAGGAACTCACCGAAGCAACCATGCCCAGTGAGCACCTGCGTGAGCCGGAAAGTGAGGCGTCCTCTGTCACGATTCACCCAGTTCACAAGAACCGGGCGAATCGCCTCGACGGTCCTACGACCAGCCGAAGGATCGGCCAGCCGTCTGGACCATGACTCCAGCTTATTAAACGACTAGCCGTATTCGGCCGCTTCGCTGGGCATTTAAAATTAACATTATTATTTATTGTCATTATTATTAGGGAGTCCAACATTCATATAAATATTAGCCTATCCATTAAGTACATGTATTTTCTACATGGATACCAAGTTTCAAGTCAATCGGATGCATGGTTCAGTAGTTATAACGGAACATCCGTAAAAACCACTGTAGATTTATATGCTATTAGTATAGATGTTATTCTTTCATCATGGATGTCCTTCGTGAGTATTAATTAAGGGCGTATTAAATTAGAAATTTTGGTACCTGCCTGCGGGATTTGGGCACCGGCACCGAACCATCAGTCGATACAAATGCACCAGTTTTATCGTCAATGCTATAAAAACTTCCAATTTTAATTATAATCAGAATCTATTGATATTAACTTTTCAGCAAGCCTTTCATCAAATTTCAATGTAGCCTTCTGCTCTTCTCAATTGTTTCTCTCTGTAAAACTGTATAAACCGCATTCCGTCTATGAATAAACTAATTATGTAAGTAAACCAGTTCCGAAGAGGCTTTGAAATGGCTCAAATAAGTGTTATTGTAATCAAATTCTTAGTAATTACGCCTCAAAGCATGAATACTTACTGTTTGTAATGATAACTCTGAGCTATACGTCTCAAGTCAAATAGTGATTTAAGTCAATGAGCACATTGACATACGCTCGTAGTTGAATTAAGTTCTAGGATCGCTTTCGACAGGCACTGATCCATGAATTGATAACATAGGCTTCATACAGTTGGCTTAATTTTGAACATTGAATTTCGGTATTTGATTCAGAGTAATTTACTGGTGGTAGGGCGTTTTGTAAGTCCACACGGGTAGGTATTACCACCCTGCCTATTTCTAACGTGAAGCAGTAATGCGTTTCGGTTTGAAGGGTGAGGCAGCCGTTGTACTGTAAAAACGGAGACTTAGAACTCATGTCTCAAGATGTTGGTCGATTTTTAGGTTGGTGATGTCTATGAGCTCGGGTGACCACTTAACGCCAGGTCGTCGGTGACCCCGTCCACCCAGTTAAGCAATAAAAAAATAAATAGTATTTCATAAATGTTAGCAATTTTTTTTATTGGAACGAAGTTCCTTATGGGACGATGCGGAGGGGTAACCCAACCGGGAAAAAACGTCCGTAACGTAAGATTTTTATTAGTAATTCACACAGTGTACGACTTAACTTTGTAATAAGGTAAAAAAAATAACATTTTTTTTTTTCATTAATTGACTACGATCTCAGAGCGTTCGTTTGCGCAATACACTAACTCTTATGCAAACAACCGTGAATGAAGTGTACCACAATAAGTTCGCACGTTACCGAATGACCGTGCGTTGTTGCGAAACCTCCAGTTTTATTTTCTTTATACCTCGAATAGAACTTAAAATTAATATTTTTATAATAAGAAACTTCGTTCCTATCCGTTGTCCCACACCACACATCTTTTTTTTTTATTGTCTCGTTGTGTGGACCAGGTCACGGCACACCTAGTGTTAAGTGGTTACCGGACCCTATATACTTACATCTACAACGTAAATGTGAGACATGAGTACTAACCCACCGTGAGACATGAGTTCTAACATGTCGACAAAAATATATTATAACTTTTCTTTAAAGTCGCAAACTACATATTAATTATGATTTAAGACGACTGTAAAGATTATGCAAGACATATGCGACAGGGAAACCAATTTCCAGAAGCGTTTTACTTGCGCAGTCATCCGCGAATTGATAGCAGGTTCCACGATGAAGGCTTTAGACTATCCGGCTAGCTTTGCAGGAACGAGATGTAGATTGTATGCATGAGAATTCTTCTTGTTTCTCTCTAGTAGGTTAGTTTATACTGAATTTTGCAGATTGGCTGTCTTTGACAGTGTGGAAAGAAAATTTACATTTAAAAAAATTTCGTTTAGGAATTTATTTAACAATATGAAACAATTTATTGATTCATAATAGATATGAAAATCTAATTTGAACGGTGTTCCGGAATACTATTGTTAAATCACTAAAATTAAATTTAAATATGAACAGCTATATACCAATAGATATATATTGGTATATATTTCATATTATATATAAACGGTATATATTTTGTTTATTCTGTGTATATATTTTCTATAATAATGCATTATCTATAGTACACCGCAACATACCTGCTATATTTTTTATGATTTCCAGAATTTCTATAAATTAAACGGTTGTCTGGAAGAGATCGCTTTTAGCGATAAGACCGCCTATTTTACAAATGTATCTGCTTTTTTTGATTGTTTTTGAATGTAAATTGTTTTTTGGTGTGCAATAAACTGTATTCTCTCTCTCTCTCTCTCTTATATACTACTACACAGGGTTCGAGGTAGCTGCGTCTTACGCGAAATACTTGCGGGAGAAAAGAATAGAAATTAAGTGTTGTTAGATGCTTGGGTTTCTTGAATAAAACTTTCAAATCGATCTTGAGCTTGTATTTTCTTTATACAGGTTATTCTTAATTTTTATGTTGCGAACAAGTTGCCTTGGCAAGGCGATTAATTCGAGTGTCGTGGTGTAGGTAAATGAAAATAATTCTACGGGTATACATTTTTTTATGATTTTTTATTGATAAAAATAAAATAAAAAACTACTTTACAAAGTTATCAACTTTATTTTATTCATAATGATTTATAAAAAATATATAATAAAAAAATATGTTATTTCTTGTACGTTATTACAAAGTTATGTCGTACACTGTGTGCATTACTAATAAAAATCTTACGTTACGCACGTTTTTTCCCGGTTAGGGTACCCGTCCGCATTGACCCTTAATGAACTTCGATCCAAAAAAATCTAATGATACATTTTCCTATGGGGAATCTCTATTATTCGTCTTTTCTTTATTTTTGAAAACAGTGTCAGTGTATTTGTACGAAAACTTTAAGAATTCGAATAATTTTTAGAATAATTTAGAATAATTTTTAGAATTCTTTCACAATTCACGTCAAATGCTAAATAAATTTGTATTCCCTTAACAAATTTATTTCTATTCAAATGCTACAAAGCGTTAGATAGTGCAGTGAGCCGGAACAGGTACGCTTCGTCCGTAGCACCACGTAGCGAGCGTAGCACGTGTTCCCTACGGCGTAGTATCGTAGCAATGTGAAAATATTATTTTAACGTTGACCTGAAGTTCAAAAATGTTGATTTTGAAATTATAAATTCAAAGTAAAGATTTATTTACGTTATAAAATTTGACGAGCAAATCAATATGTGATAATATTATACATAGTTGTTCGTAAGTGTTAAAAATTTTTGTCCCTAAAAGGTCTTTCGCCTTCTATTGACTTCTAAATTAATGAAATAAAAATGGATTTGGCAGTACTTACTATTGTAATAATCACACAAAACGATCTCGTATAAACAAATCCGATAACAAATTCTTGCCGTTTGCTTTTTTATCAGCTTACATAGATAGTAGTGATACTTCATCTATAAAACTGATTCGTTAGCACTGACTATTGCGCCGAAGGTCGTGGGTTCGATTCCCATATTGGGCAAACATTCGTGTGACTAACATGATTGCTTTTTGTCTGTTATGTATATATTATATAAACGTATATAAGTATGTATGTCAGCCTCCGGTATCGATAGCCCAGGAAATCCTAATTTGGGGCCGAACGACCGAGCGTGGTTAGTTCCCAGTTATTTAAATAATGCTACCAACTAGTTGGTTACATAAGTTACAGACTTTGCGAATTTGTACTGCCATTCATTTTGAAGTCTAAATCGCAATAACATTACAATATAAATAACTTAACCTTTAAATGAGTATCAACTTAGCATTAGAAATAGACGAAGATATTCATAAGATTTCGATTGTTTTTTCTTTTTTTATCTGCAACACCTTTCAGTCGATAGTACGCGATTTGAATTGCTAGAAAATATTATTTTTCCGCTTCTAAACTCACACTTGAACGTTATAATAACTCTTAACTTTTAATAGTGTCTGGTTCATTTAAGTGCTTGCTTGAGGAAAAAAGACAGGATCTATAGTCACGACTTCAAAATAATTGAATCGTCTCGTCAGTTTTTTATGTTGAGAAGTAAAACTAAATTCGGTTTATTTGATTATATTATATATATCGGAGACACCACATTATTAACACCATCGTTAGACATCGTAGGGTCGAATAGGATGATCGAGCTAAGAGAAATAATGAGTACACCAATCACGTTTGTTGTCTTAGAACAATTTAGAAATCTCCTCTTGACGTTAGCAAACGAAAACGAATGAAAGTTCTTAGCACGTAGGCACCGCTCTTCAAGAAGGCTGGTTGGTAAGTGTGATGGCGTCTACGCGCCTCCATCGGCTAGGTTCTGTCGTAGCACGAAGTTAGCCGAGTTCCGACGATACCGCAATCGTGCTGCCATCTCTCGGGAATCGTGCTGCGTTTCGTTTAGCTACCAAACTAATGACCGTCTCCAACATATACAATATCGGGCGGTGGTAACTAGTCCGACATCTCTGAACGGCCCTGGTGTCCCAGGGTGTAACCAGTAACCGTGAGGATTTAAATACCCCCTAAAAGTCTGAGGCAGAAGGACCTGAGAAACCGCCGTGGATACCTTCCCATGAAAACCCCCTTATAAAAGGGTAGTCTGACCCCCAGCAGTGAGAAATACGACGCAAGGAGGACGAGACTTATATATATATATATATGTGATTTCCTTGTACAGGCCTTCTATTTTGATTTGAATAGTGCGATAGTATAAATATGATCTTTGCTGAACGTGACAAGGTGTGATTCGATATTATTTCGAGGTTCAATATTTATAACGTTTTTGTTTGTTAAAAATATGATGCTTTGTGTCAAATGATTTGAAATTGTAAAATATTCTGATCTATAAGACGAAGTAAAATGAAATACTTCAATCAATTAATTAAACTGAAATATTTAAGTTCGGTCAGTAAGTACGGTCTAAAGATTTGACACTAAAAATCCACTCTACCTTTTCCATTTGGAGATATTCCAACTTCTTTTATTGAGAGTATTGAAGTCTTGTCTTGGCGAGTTTTAAATGGATTCAAATGTTTCATTTATTGCTTTCTAAAGAAGTTAGGGACCTCTTGTGAGCTCTAAAACTAGTGTTATTGAAATCGGAATATGATTAATATTTTATTCATAATTTAAGTCAGTCCTTGATCTATTATAATTTCAGTGATTCATATCAAAGCTTTTGTGAGTGGGCGCTGAATTATATCAAAGAAAAACAATCTTAGATTAGTTGTCAAAGCCATATTCTATTTAAATAAACTAAAACCAATTTTAATGGCGTAATTCAATAGACAACGTTAAAATTTAATAATGAGTGATATAAAGCCTGTGAATAAACGTCAAGTTGAATGAGCTGTGGAAAATTATCATAATTACACGCATTGATTTTACACGAGTTGATTTGTTTATGGCTGTAAAAGAGGATGAAGCGAAATGACCCCTCAAGGCTACTGGAAATAGATTAGGATGAAAAAATAAACAATCGACAGTTCATAATTTCAATAGATTATGCAATTATCCGGCTTATACACGATTTGTATTATACAATTATCCGGCTTATACACGGTTTGTATTATACAATTATCCGGCTTATACACGGTATGCACAATTATCCGGCGTATGTGGCCGGTTAATATTCCGTATCGTTGCCGCGAGCATACACGACACTAGACGAAAACGATCCAAAAATTTATCACCGTACGCTGCTAGAGTCAGAGTATTATACGTAATTATCCTCATTAATAACAGAAATATGACGCGTCTCTCACAGAACATTAACACTTAACGAATGCTATTAATTTGACGAAAGTCCTATCATGTTGATGTGTTTTTGGAAAAACTAGACTTGAGTTACGCAAAGCTCATTAACTATATGTCGGCGTGTTTAATGTTTCTAATTATACGAATTTAGTCTATTTCAATTATAATTTAGGATTTATAAATTGTTATAATAATATTACTAAAATTTTTAAATGCTTACTAAGGACATAACTTTATTAGATATTTATTAGACTGACTAGCGGAATCATACTATTTCAACACGACTGTCACGCTATTAATAATGTCGATAGAATGTAAAGAACATGCAATTTATGAACACCATTTTGAGTCATCGCGGCCTACAGGACAATACGTCCGGTGTTTCGTATCTAGCGATGCAACGGTGTTCCAATCCCGCAGGCGGGTAACAATTTTTCTAATGAAATACGTACTTAACAAATGTTCACAATTGACTTCCACGGTGAAGGAATAAATAATAATAATAATAATAAAAATCATTTATTGCCTTTCTCATCACAGAAAATAAAATGGAATACAAATAAAAGAAAAGAAAAAAAAAAGAGAAAAAGGCAAAAGGAGGTGGCTCAGCTATTGTTGTTCGAGGTTGATAAATCGAACAGCGCTGATTTTCAGTCACCCCCGTTTCCCCTTGGTTCTTTGCGGGATTGAAGGCTAATTACGTGTGTACATACTTAGAATATGGTATAAATTAGTAAAACTAGTAAATAATAAAAATTTAAGAAAAAAAACAAAACAAAAATCAAATTAAATTGTGAACCCGAATACAAAACATAATAAGCACACAGTAACAACACCCCGTAGGCAGCCCACAACGAAACAACAAATAAAATAAAATAAAGCACGATAATACTATTACTAATACTGGCAAGCAGCACAACATTTACACTTGTACATTAAAAATAAATAAAAAATAACTTTAATAAAAGGAAGTTTTCACAAGCAAGGATAAACTAGTTCCTATAAATACTATAAATTAAATTAGTTTTTGTGAATCCAAAAGAAATGTTTTTAAACGATTAATAAAGCCATGCTTTGTTACAATGTGACGAATAGGTGGTGGGAGATCGTTCCAGCAATGCGTAGCTGCGTATTTAAACGCTCCCCGAAAAGCAGCTGTTTTATATTTGGGCGTCAACAATGGCTTAACAGCAGCTCGTGAGCCATACCTGTACTGAGTGCTTCTCCCATCTAACTTCTCATACAAGTACCTAGGTTCATGTGTCGAAATCACTCCAAACAGTAAGACTGCTAAGTGCAACCTTCTTCTAGCTGCCATTTTCAATATATTGTGTGTGTAAATAACATCGTATAATAAAAATGAAACCCGCAAAATTATAATTTGCGTAATTACTGGTGGTAGGACCTCATAAGAGTCCGCGCGGGTAGATACCACCGCCCTGCCTATTTCTGCCGTGAAGCGGTAATGCGTTTCGGTTTGAAGGGCGGGGCAGCCGTTGTAACGATACTGAGAACTTATATCTTAAGGTGGGGTGGCGCATTTACGTTGTAGATGTCTATGGGCTCCAGTAACCACTTAACACCAGGTGGGCTGGGAACTCATTCACCCATCTAAGCAATAAAAAAAAGCTCTGCATCAAATACTATTATGATGTGTATCGCGTTGTTTGTCCAATAAGTCTCCTCCTATAAGCGAAGTTTTGCCGTGTCGATGACCCATTTCCATACGAGGAAGTTCTGGAAGTTACAAATGGTGTTTCCGAAGCCAGTGTTTAGGAGTTAAGCATTTGGATACATTTAGTTACTGTGTTCTTTTTGTATTTCCTCACTACAAGCATACATGAGTAGGTTACATAAGATACGAAATTTATTCGGGTGTTTGTCTGTGCGCCTGTACAACAAAATCCCACAAGATGTTCGGAACCTACATATACATAAGTTTAAGAAAACTATTAAAGAACATCTGTGCAATAAAGCTTACTATAAAGTCAATGATTATCTAGAAGATTGCACAAAGTGGGATTGAGTTGCTCGTTCCGGGCATTTCAATATTGTAAAATTGTTATGTTATAATTACTTATTGTAAAAATGAATATGTAAAAAAAAAAAAGACTTGCCCGCTGAGTTTCTTGCCAATTCTTCTCAGGACGGAGGCTAATTCTTGTGAATTGGCGGTAGTTCTTTTAACGTTCAACAAGTATGTACTTTCATTTATGTTGAATAAAACTTTTTTGATTTGATTTGATTTACAGTCCAGCTGACGACAAATGGCCATTATTACCCATTAAGTAAAAGCGTTGCCTACCGTATTCACCAATACAAACAAAAGCAGTACGAATTAATATGCTCTAGATCAGAAGTTTAGTTTCTCTGTCTCCTATTTTCTCCCTTTCCCTCTTCAGTGGTAGTGTAGGAGAATGATACCCCGCCCCGCTTAGTTGCTTACTATGCAGTTATAGCAGTGATTCTCAACCACTGTTCCGTGGCACTTTTGTGTGCCGCGAAATTTCAAAAGTGTGCCGCCAAATTCGTTTGAAGTCGTCGTGGCCTTAAGGATAAGACGTCCGGTGCATTCGTTGTTGCGATGCACCGGTGTTCGAATCCCGCGGGCGGGGTACCAATTTTTCGAATGAAATATGTACTTAACAAATGTTCACGATTGACTTCCACGGTGAAGGAATAACATCGTGTAATAAAAATCAAACCCGCAAAATTATAATTTGCGTAACCACTGGTGGAAGGACCTATTGTGAGTCCGCACGGGTAGGTACCACCGCCCTGCCTATTTCTGCCGTGAAGCAGTAATGCGTTTCGGTTTGAAGGGTGGGGTAGCCGTTGTAACTATACTGAGACCTTAGAACTGATATCTCAAGGTGGGTGGCGCATTTACGTTGTAGATGTCTATGGGCTCCAGTAACCACTTAACACCAGGTGGGCTGTGAGCTCGTCCACCCATCTAAGCAATAAAAAAAAAAAAAAAAAAAAATGATGTTAATATTATTAAATTATATCAAATATATTTTTTTATTATTATTAGCTTGTAATTAATCCCTTTTTAAACGTTTAAATATTATTAAAGCATATATTAGGTTATTTCGTATATTTTTTTATAAACGTTTTATGCAGTGTTTTAGAAAGTAAATAGTTTAAATCTTTTTCTTTGTGTGCCGCCAAATTTTAAAATCGTTAAATATGTGCCGCAACAAATAAAAGGTTGAGAATCACTGAGTTATAGTAATGAGCAACATACGTTAGTCAGTCAGTGGTTAACGTGCAGCGATCCACCGCTGACGCGAATAGACATGCAATTATACTCAGTGTTTTATTGACAACTCTGATGAGGTTTCCGGAGGAGAGCGCACAGTAAGCCCTCAACATCATTACCAAACCTCACAGTAGAAACGGAAGATCGATTTGAATTACACATACTCTGTCCACTGTTCTGTGTTATTAAGCCATGTTTTTTTTTTTCTTTCAGGCTACGGTATAATTCCGCTCAAGATCCCCTCGTCGCCAGCTACACACTGCACCCTTCACACCACGGTTGGATGCGTTGGGAACGACGAATGTACAGCGAAGAGTCACAGCGTTATAAGATTGTTAGGGCCGGTCAGAGATGTAATAGTGAGGCCCGCTCGCCATCACTACCGACCCGGAGAGATGAGTAAGTAATTGTATCTGTAATGAAATACACCGACTTAATTTATAATAATGTACAGACTTGAAGATTGGATAAAAAATCATCTCTCATTTAGGACGAATTACTTTGATATTCCATCCCTAAAAAGATTGATATGTGGGTCGTTTTTGTTGCTTAGATGGTGGACGAGCTCACGGTCCATATGGCGTAAAGTGGTTACAGAAGTCTATGGACATCAACAACATTAATACAGCCACTGTTTCGATTACTCACTAACTGCGTGCCATCTCTGCAACGCTTTTATTTATAGTCGAGACGACATACCTTGAATCGTCGAGCATATTCCACACAAGTCGAGTATTGTGTGTTTCCGCTATCTGACAATAGATGGCGTTGTACTTCTCGAGCGTTCTAGATGCTACTAGATCCTTCGATATTCGTTCGGCTATTTGGCGATAGATAGCGTTACCCTACCGGCTTAATAATATCACCTTTTAACATAAGTTTAACTAGATTTACAAAATCTATTTGATTTATTAGCACTATACGATCAAATATGTTAAGCTAAGGTGTCAAGATGAAAAAAATATGCAAAAATTGCTTGTTTGGCTTGCGGTCAAAAAGTGTTTTTTTTTGTAGTTTTTGAGCCATATTTTAAACTTAGCGCAAGTGTAATTTATCTTGATCGCATTTTGAAAATCTCAGAAAATTTAACCTAGAAAACACGTGTGGCACTCGGGGAGTGCCGCGGTAAAGCTATTGCATAGCATTTTTTATCAACTTATGTAATTATAATTAGACAATAATAATTTACTATTAAAACAATAATAAAATAAGACCACGCTATATTTATAAACATTAACAAAAGCAAAACATTAACAGCTGTCCCCTTCATATTTTCATATTCATAACCTAGACCCATTCCGATAGAGGCACCCGTCACGTGCGGACGTGCTCATCGTCCACTCGATCGCCCGGTCTTTGTTCGCCCGGCTTTTGTTAGCCCGGCCATTGTTCGCGCGGCCTGTGTTTGTGGTACATCTGCCGACTAAGTGCTCTTTCTGGAAGTTTTTATTGGTTTTGTTTCCTTTTGTTGTTTCTGTGTTCGTGGTACATCTGCCGACAAAGTGGTTTCCTGCAAGTATTTATTTGTTTTGTTTCTTTTCGTAATTTCTGTTTTGTTGTGCTTTTTCTTTGTCCTGTAGTAATCGCGCCGCATTGCCACCTGTGTTCAATAGAACCGCTCAGGTCCGAGAAGTTGGGGCCTCGCCGCAAGGNTCAATCATAAAAAAAAAAAAAAATAACCTAGACCGCGCGAGAGAGAGATGGGTAGACTTTTCATGATGCGCATGCAGTGCGACGTCACGCCGCGCTCTTATTCACAAACACTACACAAGCGCAACGTGTGAATGTGTTGAACGCGAGCCACATGGTAGGCGGAGTGGGGGGTGTTAGGTTTTATTTTCGTTACGGAATTTCTTGATTCGGTCGCCGCGCTCAAAGCTCGCGATAAAAGCTATGCAATAGTTTAAACATATCTACTTTGATAAGCAGTAAAATCTTTTGCAACATGCACTTGTTTCATTAGAAACAAGGTACATCAAATAAAATTGAACTACTTAAAATTTTATGTTCAATAAACAAAACAAATCGAAACGAGCTGAGCCCTGAAGATATTTCGTTCGATAACAAAAACATCATGTATGTTTGTTTTATTACAGTAACATCGTTACAACTAAGGTACGTTCAATTATTCGGTCACTAACCAAAACTGGGAACTTTGAAACTTGCCCTACGCTGTATTGTACAAGTTTCAAGCCTCGGTGTTACTTATAATTAATTACAAAAGTCCCCAATACATTACGGAGAATATTTTAGACCATTTTCGTATGAGTTAACTCGGAAAATGTTGTTTTGTTTAGTTCACCTTTGAGAGCGTGTGGCTTAATGCAAAAGTTTGAACTATTTGAGACTTGTTACGACAAAAGATTAAAGAAAATGTTGTTAATAAAATCAATTATAACAAACCTTCAAATTACATTCAGAATCGACTTCACCATGACGGATATTATTGTTAAGTGAAAATGAAACAATTAAAAATTTTAATTATTAATTTAAGTCCTCAACCGCACGTTTCAGCTTGTATAACGCCATTTCTTGGTAGGCAGCAGCTTGGCTTGAACCCTTGGCATTGCTGACGTCCATGGGCGACGTTAACCACTCACTATCAGGTGGGCCGTATGCCCGTGTGCTTACAAGGAAAATAAAAAAATAACAAAAAATTACATTCGATATATTCTCGCTGTCTACCTAGTGCCAGAAAACACTCCATGAAACATGCCATACATTTCTTGGCATTTTATTTTGGCAATGCACCGTCAAATCTTCTCGTAAGCCATTACGACTCACACAAACACAAAACCAATAGAATTAACGACTCGATCTAAATTCAATTTCGGTCAAAACAACAATGGAATCTTAAATAATTTATATTTTTAATGACGCGCTATCGTAAAACGTTCGAAACATAAAATTATAACGACAAAACCGGACCTGTATCGAATATCACTGTTTTTATGTATTTCCTCTTTGCCATTAATTTTTAGCCAACTTTGTGTGTTGCTTTTACGGCACAGTTTTATGTCGTTGTGATCCTAAAATTCGGCTCAGATGTTTATGTTCCGGATCCTAAATTAATGTTTCATGGAATTGCTTTACGTAATTGTTCAATTACGTTTCGTGGGGTATTCAGGTTTCGATTCTTATTTTAAACTTTAGAAGAGACGCCATTACGAGTTGCGAATGAGCAAGAGCTGATTTTTCATTCATTAAAATATCC
This sequence comes from Bombyx mandarina, assembly GCF_003987935.1. The sequence continues at coordinate 2,380,517 of NW_021011483.1, forward strand.
AAAGGGCATTATTAAAGGTAGACCTCCCACAAGGTAAACCGACGGCCTGTTGAAAGTAACTGCTTACGCGAAAACTGTTACCTACAAGACTGAATAGAAAATTCAAGCAATTGTTTTTTTTTTCTCATTCACTTTTCATTGAACTACCCACCTTAAATTAACGTCTCAATCGCGTTAAATCAACCAGCGGTAGAAAGTTGTGAGTGGTCCAGCGGGCTGGGCGGGTGGTACCCAGTCGAGTGTTCTTTAAAGTGTGGGAACATCGTTATACAATACAATTGAGCGTTCAAACCTCGCTTGGGTAGAAGTATTCACATTGTGATGCCTGTGTGATCCAATAACCGCTCAACACAAGATGGACCCCGAGGTTGTACACCAATCCGAGTAATATTTCCCAAACAAAATACCCTTGGGCCGACGAATTTAAAATTAATCCTCCCCTTCTTAGGCTATAAATAACCAAGCATTTGGAACTGCGAGAAAATTTCCGACATGTAGAATATCTTAGCCACTAACCATTAAGCTTTTTTCTCATAAGCGTAACTCATTTATTTAATTAAATGACATAAATTAAGAAGTCGTACTGTCAGCGCTTTTGTGGTGTACTTAAACTCAATTGTTGTTGGGTTGAGACGGACCGTTTACGGCGAACCCTTTAGGCAGTAACACTTAAATACAGAAGCGAACTGGTTAATTAAGCTGTGTTTTACGTTTGTTACAGTTACATTCTGGATACTTGCTCTCGATCATGACCTTCGTCTGGTTCGCGAGGAGCTGGCGCATGTAGCTCTTAGTGATCCTGCTGGCACTAAAGTGGCTATTTGGGAGGAACTGTCTATGGATGAAGGTTTGTATTTATTACCTACTAGCTGACCCGGCAGACTTCGTGGTACCTCAATCGATAAATAAAAGACCTAAACTTTCGAATAAAATAAACTTAAAGCAAACAAAAGGAATCCGTCCGACGGGGGACACGTCAAAGGAAAAACAAAATTGTTTGTTTTTATATAATTCCGAGCTTTTTTATATTTTCTCACCTATTAAATCTTCCCTGGACTTCCACGAATAATTCAAGACCAAAATTAGCTAAATCGGTCCAGCCGTTCTTGAGTTTTAGCGAGACTAACGAACAGCGATTCATTTTTATATATATAGATAGATATAGATTGATTTATTGAAACGAGTTCCTTAACGTAGTCTTGCGGTAGAATTTGACTAGTAGAAGTCGTCACGAAAAGGCGTTATATTTCTCTATGCGGCTTTCGTTCTCTCTACCTTTATTTCAAAGATTATTCGCGCTGTGATATTTATGACCTTCGGTAACCCATAGCATTAAAACCAAGCGCTCTATTCATATATAGTAACTAGCTGACCCGGCAAACATTGTTTTGCCATATATAAGATTTCTAGGGAATTTCTAGTGTAGAAAAAAAAACTTACTTATTGTAAGTGTGTAAGGATGTGGTAAATGAGTGAAAGAGGTATGTAGTGCTGTGAACGATGAGGGAATATATAATAAAAATAACAAAACCTCATTCAACCACATAATACCTCATTATAACAAAAAAAATGTCCAAATAAGAAAAATATGTTAGGGGTGGACAACCCTAATCACTTAGGGGTATGAAAAATAGATAGTAACCGATTCTCAGGCTTACTGAATATGCATAAAAAATTTCATGAGAATCGGTCAAGCGGTTTCGGAGGAGTATGGGAACGAACATTGTGACACGAGAATTTTATATATTAGATAAAACGTTAATTGAGACCTTAAATTTCGAACTTAAAGCCCGATCACAACCGTACCCATTCCACATACCCAATAATTTCAAGAGAAACGTCGTTACGCAAACAATACTTCCAGTTGCCGTGAACCGAAGGTTAAAAGCCTTTCCTTGTTACGTCACGAACGGATCAAGCCTCTTTTAACGTTTGACAGATTCGATTTCCTCTAACAAAAGTTACAATCGTAATCGGCAAGTTGTGTTTACGGTAAACGAAAGTTTTTGACTATATTACTTCTAGTTAGTTTTTCGTTGCTTTGAATTTTAAAGGAATTTTCCTTATTGACGTGTATCTTATACCTTTAAACGAGCAATTCTTATATATATATATACAAGAATTTCTATATATATACAATCTGAATCTCGAAAACGGCTCCAACGATTTTTATAAAATTTTGTATACAGGGGATTTCGGGGGCGATAAATCGACCTAGCTACGATTTATTTTCAGAAAATGTTGTTTTGTTCGTGTTTTCAATAATGAGCTTTATCGATAATCAACTTTATGACTCTTCCCGACATCTATTGGCGAATAATATACTATTTTTTTTAATTGAGAGCAACTAACTGCTTTAAAGACACAATATGTCATCATTTTATCAATATGTAATTGGTATTTAAATATAATTTCCAAAAAAACAGCATTTTTCAAAAATGAAAATTCCGAGCAAATCTCGGTCATCGTCTAGTACATTTTTATGAATGGAAAGATTACCATTTGGCTTATATACAATTCGATCAATTTAGAATCGATACCTTGATATTGTATTTGTTTATGTGACATCATTGTGCCAGTTTGATGTTGGATCGGGTATTTAATATATTATTAATATATATTTTATTTTAAGATTGAATTTCTATTAAGTCAACTGAAAGAACATTAACGTCACAGTTTCATTTTTAATTTTCGAACACAAATCACGTGGGCCCCTTTTCTATGCTTTGAATCATATGGTTACTTCGACTTATTCGTAGAATGGTTACCGTTATTACTCACATACGCTGGTCAACAGCAAGCATTATTCACGACCTTATTTAAATAGATAAATTATATAAAAGAAATGGTTGCAAAAGCTTCAAAATTAGCACAATGAAATCGATTAAATTTAGAACATAATAATATATTTATTGTCACTAATGCCAATTCAACCACAATGTTGCAAAGAAATAACGGCTTATCTGTACTATTCTTCTTGCAGTTTCTATAATCTATGTTCTTTATATATAATGTTGTCCCAATAAAATTAAAATAGATAAAGTAAAAAACCACTAACTAACATATGTATCTATATGACAATTTTTTTTATCAAGAAAACGATTTGTCTTCGAAGAATAATACTCTAGTAGCTATAGTTATACTCATACCTACTATAATCCATTATAAGATGAGCTAAATAATTGCAAGACATTTCCTTCGCACCGCCAGCGGGCCGGAACTCCGCAAAGTGTCGAAAGACCAACTTTTATTGGAAAGCATCGTGAACAGTACCTCACTAATTGCGAGCTCTCGTATTGTTGTTTTCTGAGAACACGAAACTTGTGAGAAATAATAATACGAAGTGTTTTGATACAAATTGTTGAAATGACAAAAATTGTTTATAGTTTTGTTTTGTTGTTGATTTGTTTGTTACGAATCCTTAGGCAAGATATTATTGTAAAGATTTGTGTAGAATAATGTATTAATAAAAAATATTTTAATAATTCCTGTCGTGTAAAGAGATAAACAAACAGACGGTAACAAATTATTATATTACACACTAAAACCTATAAACGGTACAATGTAAACAAAACTTGAGACAGTAAAATCGCCATGCAACCAGCAAGGTCTGAACGTGATTTATTTATACAGGCAGTTGTACTAACAGATGCTAAACGATCTGCCCCCAGTATTCAAATAGAGGTAGCTAGATCGGAAGATATTACTGACTACTGTAATATTAAGAACTAATAATGAGGTAGTAGTAGTGATGGGTAGGGAGAACTGTTGTCGCCAACAAGTCTTTTGAACTTACAAATCATTATCACGTAAGACGCCCTTATTTATTTAAGAGTCAGACAATAAGACGGAGAGTAAGGCTTATGAAAATGAATTGCATGTAGCTTGAAGTAGTTATTAAAACTTTATCTTAAGCAGCAATTCCCTTCATAGAGAGATAGAAGAGAGTATTATTTTTGACGTGACCACGTCTTATAATTCGATGGAGCCGGCTGCACGCACTAAAAAACATGACTCGTGCGGCGTTACCTCGCTCTGAGGCGTTCCATTTAACGCTTGAAGTGCAAGCGAGAGCGTGCAACGAGCGACAAAGAGGCACAATCGGCCTCCGCGTTCGGCAGCGTTCGACATCTGTTTCTCTCCTACTTGAGTGAGCGATGCATCCGCGTGGACAGCTGCTATACAATAATACATTTACATGTTTTCGTCAAGTATGAAGTTCAGTAAAAAGTTGATAAATGAAACCATTCCATCAGTATTTTCTTATGACGTTGTCACGTTCAACTATCGTCAGTAAACCGACTTTACAGACAACCGATTTTTTGGAAATGCGAAATGAATAATTAGATCTAAAATGAGCCATAACAGAGTAGTTATGTAATATGCAGGATTATAAAAGTCAAACAATCATAAAGTTTTTTAATTCGAGTAAGTGTTTTTGAATCGTCATTTATTGTTACTGAGACTGACTGAAAAGAATTTACATAAGGGTTTAGGGCTTGCTGTTTTAGAAATATATTATCTCACATATGAAATTTACGAAATTATATAAATTCTACGAACCAAAAAATTGAAGTCCAACAACTTTTTACTGATGAAACCCCGAAAAATTCACAGTTCTTGAAGAGTTATTATTATCTCAAAGCACTCAAAGAACAAGTTTTATCTTGACCCTCGAGTCAACGAAACGTGACCACAGACGCTTTCCGGAGAGCTTTTCCATGTCATATCTCATGGCAACCCCTGTCAAGTTTTGATAGATTGGATTAGCTACGTAAAATGATTGACTGGTTGCTACATTTATATGAGGCTTAGTTTACGTATCCATCTGGATTCAATTCACAAGTGTTATTTAATATAAATGTTTGTTACTCAGTAAGCTTTGGATCGAACAATGGTTTCTTCTGTCACGCTGCAGCGGAGCAACTTGAATAGATTATTTTTGTAAATAAATTATAGATCGGAGTAGTATCAAGGACTATTTCATTGTCCGGTACTAATATTAAGCATTTTTCCATATTTTTCCGTTTTATTGAAACGAAGTTCCTTATGGGACGATGCGGAGGGGTACTCTAACCGGGAAAAAACGTCCCTAACGTAAGATTTTTATTAGTAATGTACACAGTGTACGACTTAACTTTGTAATAACGTACAAAAAATAACATTTTGTATCATTCATTGATCACGATCTCAGAACGTTCGTTTGCGCAATACACTAACTCTTATGCAAACAACCGTGAATGAAGTGTACCACAATAAGTTCGCACGTTACCGATAGACCGTGAGTTGTTGCGAAAACTCCAGTTTTATTTTCTTTATACCTCGAATAGAACTTAAAATTAATATTTTTATAATAAGGAACTTCGTTCCTATCTGGTGTCCCACGACACCACACATCTTTTTTTATTTATACCTATGCATCTATTCCTATGAATGTTATTTTCGCTAACGTTCAGGTGCCCTATTAAGTTGATTTTTTTTACAGATACCGTCAAGTACCGATGACATTAAAAGAACTTTGACGTAAAATACTAACAAGGATTTGAAATGATTACTTAAAATTTTAGTTTAGCAGTAAACTTTAAACATGTTTTATTAGTTTTAAAACGACATATTTATTTGATTTGCGAAACTGTGGCAGATATATACTACTGTAGTTATATAAAATCATGCCTCAATATACGAAGATTAATCAAAACGTGTCTGATTTTTTTTTATAATTTATAACTTTTATTTATTTTAACTGATATCTAAAATAACCTATTTTTTATTTAATTTATTTTAAAAACATGAAAGGACTCAACTAATTTCAGTTTACACAGAAAAGGCATTTGCGATAGATTTGATTTAAAGTAAAAGAATTGAAATGCCAATCAACGTACTAAATCGATAACGGTGTGTTTTTGTCAACACCAATAAATCATGCAAGACGTGTGTGTCCCTCTATGAGTCATGGAAAATCTTTCGCGAGCTATGGGATCAAGTTAGCTTTACCTGACACGCGTTCGGTCCCATCCCTTAAGGCTTCGTTCACAAGAAACGACAAAAAAATTGGTTCACTCACTAGATTTTATTGATTTATACACTTAATGATTTTTAAATCTTTCTAGTTGGTGAAGAGGGTTGTTTTGGGTGTACTTATATTTCTTTATATTTACTTTAAATTGATATATATTTTTTTATTGCTTAGATGAGTGGACGAGCTCACAGCCCACCTGGTGTTAAGTGGTTACTGGAGCCCATAGACACCCACAACGTAACTGCGCCACCGACCCTGAGATATAAGTTCTAGGGTATCAAGTATAGTTACAAAGGCTGCCCCACCATTCAAACCGAAACGCATTACTGCTTCAGGGCAGAAATAGGCAAGGTGGTGGTACCCACCAGCGCGGACTCACAAGAGGTCCTACCACCAGTTTGCGGGTTTGATTTTTATTTAACCGGTGGTAGGACTTAGTCCGACTGGCTGGCGACCACCCTCCAACTAGAGTCCGCCGCCAAATAGCCTAGCTGTGTTCCGGCGTGTGGGTTGGAGAGCCAGTTCTATCCCTTCCCTTTCCCCTTCCTTGTTGTGGGTGAGTCTTGGTGACGCCTGGAACTTGCGGAGCAGACGTGCGTGCGAACTCACGGGGCGTGATTGTTTNTGGAATGAGCTCCCCTCCACGGTGTTTCCCGAGCGCTATGACATGTCCTTCTTCAAACGAGGCTTGTGGAGAGTATTAAGCGGTAGGCAGCGGCTTGGCTCTGCCCCTGGCATTGCTGAAGTCCATGGGCGACGGTAACCACTCACCATCAGGTGGGCCGTATGCTCGTCTGCCTACAAAGGCAATAAAAAAAAAAAAAAAAAAAAAAAAAAAAAATAAAAAAAAATATTACACGATGTTATTCCTTCACCGTGGAAGTCAATCGTGAACATTTGTTGAGTACGTATTTCATTAGAAAAATTGGTACACGCCTGAGATTCGAATACCGGTGCATCGCTCAACACGAATGCACCGGACGTCTTATCCGTTAGGCCACGACGACTTCAAAATTAGCTAGTGTTTATAAAATTTAGATACTTAGAAACGTAGATGAAAGTTATTTTTATTTCCGAACAAAAACAAGCGAGAGAGGCAGTTATATTAAAATTTATTAAACATAAAAATAGTCTCTAAAGAGCATGAGGGTCTTTGCCATATTCGAGAGAATATTGATATCTTTAGAGTATTACTAAAGTGTTAACTAAACTGTAATTATTTAATTTAAAAGTTAAGAAAGTGATTGGCGTTTTGATTACATAGACTACGAATGTGCATAATGACGTCACTGCTCACGTTTACTTTTACACGTTTTATTTTAATGAAAACATCCAAAAAAAGGACAGAGTATGCCTTTTCAACTCAAACCGTAATATTTAAATGACCTATTATTGAAGCACTATTTATAGAATAGAACTGCGCAGGAATCGGCAATGTGAACTAGACTTAATATGACGCATCCCCTTTCGATATCCCGCTGATTGATTTGCGACATGACAGATTACCTTTTTGAGGACGTTGACACAGTTTTACAGGTTTCATTTTTATCAGCGTAGAATGGCAGTCAACTTATTTGATATAAGGCGATCTGCAAGATCCTTAGTAGCGGGGTCACCTGAGGGCAAAGTCTAGATTAGCTTAGAGGTAATTGAGGGTTTTTGGTTTAGTTAGCCGGTACTCCACATCCTCTCAAAGGCTTTTGCTTTATAAGGCCCGGATGGAGAATCACTCTGATTTATGGGCTGCCTTTAAATATATTCCGCTTGACTCCGTACAACGATAAGCTGCTGAAGCAAAGTTCACTACTTTTAGCACGAACCACTCAACTCTGGTAGAATCCGTTTTCAGCGATATTTTCTCCCATCCACGTTGTAACTCTGAAATGAACTCTCCTTGCGGTGTTCCGGAGCGCCGAGGAATATCTTTTTTCAAACGCGATTCAGGAAGAATATTTTATAGTAGATAATGGTATGACGATGCCCTAAGTATTCCTTCCTAGCTTCCCTTGGGTGAAAATCACCAATTTTCACAAGGTGATCTCTCTCGTCTGCTCGCTAAGGCAATTAAAAATAATGATTGGTAATTGTAAAGCACATAGACTTCGCAAGAACTTATATCGTCACATTGGAATAAGGATTACCCCACCCTTTACGGTGGAAAACACATACTTTGTAGCAGAAACGTCGAAAGGTCCAAATGGACTCATAATTCAACTCAAATCGTTTTTTTTTATTCAACATAAATGAAAGTACATACTTGTTGAACGTCAAAAGAACTACCGCCAATTCACAAAAACTAGCCTCAGTCCTGAGAAGAACTGGCGAAGAAACTCAGCGGGCATGTCGTTTTTTTTTTTAATATTAGATTTCTTTTTAATTTTTTTTTTAATATTTATTTTTACAAGAGGTATTATTACAACCTAACAATTATTGCAATATTGAAATTTGTCCGTGACTAGTAAAAAAAAAGGGGAAAATGAAAAGGAATTCGATTAGGAAAATAATCTAAAGATAAAAAGGTAGGGTTCGCATATCTGCACCTCCTAATTAATGGTCGCTAAAATTATGATCATGATAGATGTTCTTGGGTCTATCAGTGTTCCAAATTTACAATAATATGATTGCAAAAGAATGATAGATCCTCAAAATTAGGTGTTAACCTACTATAGTCTTCCAAAGTGAACTGATTGTGTGTACTGTAAAAACTGTGACTTGAACTCAGAACTGAAGAGAACTCATGTCTCAAGGTGGGTAGTGGCATTTACGTTGTTGATGTTTATGGGCTCTGGTAACCACCAAACACCAGCTGAACCATATGCTCGTCCAGAAATCTAGGCAATAAAATAAATAAAGAATAAAAAAAGAAGATTTTGCTCGTCAAGTCATCTCGTTGTAGCATCAAAATTCCAACAAAATAACAAAAAAACAACAGTCTCTTAGTAAATTCTCAAAACATCAGTTTTCTTTTGAAATAGCATAACCTGACTGCATTATTTTTCTATTTTTTATGATAAATCAACTCAAGCAGCTGTAAGAGACAAAAAAAATACCGAAATAGTCCCTACGCATCTACTAATATGGCGATAAACACAGTACGTGCCAGAATATACTTCAAAAGACTTAAGATATCGGTGCTATAAGTCTGAGTTATCGGCAACATTGATTCAAGGGGCTTCATATTATAATTTATTTTGTCTTTGTTTTATTTCTCCTTTGGATTATTAAATTATAAATAACATTTAATTGATTAATGATATAATTCATATTCATAATTCAATTCAATTTAATTTTAAAACAAAATAAGGGTTTGGATCATTTTGTAAAATGTAAATTATATTTTTTAGTGTTGCTAGGAAGGGTTGTGATGGCCCATTGATACGCTAGGGGTAATGCAATGATTTTTTGTTTGACGATTATCTAATGAAGAGATGTCTTTCTTTGGCATATTCCCGGATTCTTCTATCCCTTTATGTTGGATAATCTTATCTGTGCATTGATTTCGTGTTCGGGGTGTACTAAATTAAGTATAGAACTCCGGACTAATATCTCAAAACGCTGTATCTACCCACTTTGCGTTTCTAGTTATGTTTTTATCGCATACAAAAAGTTTTTTGGTTAGGTTATTGGGCGTGTAGGCAGAGGAGCATACGGTCCACTGATGGTGAGTGGTTAAAAAAATATTAATCAATAAACAAATGAATGAAATTAAAAATAGAATTACATCTTAAAATCAAATAAAACTGATTTGAATTTAGTAGTTATTGCCAACCATACATAAATAACGTTTCCACTTTTAAGGTAAAGCAATATTATTAAGTTTGAAAACCATTTTCCGTCTCTCGCACTGATATAATTTGGTTTTACTACATCGCTTTAACCATCTAGCTTTAACTAAAAACAAAAGCTCTTGGTGTGCGCAATGCACTTAAAAGGGGTACAAAGTTCTACATACATTTTGCTGCTGGTAAGACCTCTTGTGAGTCCGCACGGGTAGGTACCACCACCCTGCCTATTTCTGCCGTGAAGCAGCAATGCGTTTCGGTTTGATGGGTGGAGCAGCCGTTGTAACTATACTGAGACCTTAGAACTCATATCTCAAGGTGGGTGGCAGCATTTACATTGTAGATGTGAGAGCACCAGGTGTACCATGAGCTCGTCCACACATATATTAAATAAAAAAAAAACAAAAAAAAAACATTGATGCTACAATAATGGCCGTTTGGTGTAGTGGTAAGTGACCTGGTCACTACACAAGGGGGTCGCGGGTTCGAATCCCGCCAAGGGAAGATATTTGTATGATAAACATAAATGTCTTTTCCAGGGTTATGGATGTATAATTAAATATATGTATGTGCATAATAAAAATCTTACATTTATTTCCGTTATCTGGTACCTGTAACACAAGTTCTTTACGAACTTATCACGAGACCAGTTAACGTGGCGTGATTGTTAGTAAATATTTATATTTATTTATTATTTATTTATTTATACATCAGAACATAACTAAAAAAGTTCGACTCTTGAACACGTTTTGTCGTAACCCCAAAAACCCATTATAACAAAGTCATGGGAAGTTAGAACGGGCGCTGTCACCCCTGAGCCGGGTCGTGGAGTTTGATTAATCACATGGTCTAGAGCCCTCTTAAAAGTCACATGTCATAACCGCTGACAAAAACTTGCAGAAGAACGACGTAAGCAGGGCGGCATTGTGTGAATGTAGAGTAATTAGATTCAGAATTTATTTATCCTTTGTTGTTTTGAATTATATGTTTTTTTCATCACTTGGCTTTGAGATTATTATTTTTTATTGCCGTATGTATACGAGCATACAGCCCATCTGATGGTGAGTGGTTACCGTCGCTCATGGACGTCAGCAATGCCAGGGGCAGAGCCAAGCCGCTGCCTACCGTTTAATACTCTCCACAGGCCTCGTTTGAAGGAGGACATGTCAGAGCACTCGGGAAACACCGTGGAGGGGAGCTCATTCCATAGCCGGATGATACGTGGCAAAAAATATATCTGGAAACGCACTGTGGATGAACTTAGTATGGATGAACTCTACTCTGGTGGCGGGCGGGCGGAGATCAATGTGCTTAGAGCGAGTTTTTTAACGTTCCCGATGACGTAAAAGTTAACTCTTTGTATGGACTTGGAACGTTTGCCTACGTTTGCCGTTAGGGGCGCTATTCCAACTGTATACAAATATGAGTTAACATTTACGCTATCGATAACGTTAAAAAACTCTCACTAAGCACACAGATACTTGTTTTTTTTTGCTCGCACAACTTTGTGATACGCAGTCACCGGAGCCCCTAGGCATCACAATATTTTGAATTAAATCGCCTGATGAAGAGCCGACTTTAATTAAGAAAATATTTTTTTTAATTTTTGTACGTATTAAGGTCGTTCTAATTGGTACCGCGTTGTACCTTTTCTCTTTCGCGTAATAGTTCTGCTTACTAGTATGAGTCTAATATTTTAAAATGAGCGCAATTCTATTGTCGCATTCATAGGGTCCATTAAGAGTTTAACGCAAGGATAGCAGTAAGTTAATCGAATGTATTTTGTACCGTATCTTCCATGGGCAGTGCTCTGAGGAATTGCTTGAGATTATCCCCTCATCTCCTTTTCATCATCGCACCTCCCGCCACCGGAGCAGAGTTCATCCATATTATCTGGAACCGCTGCGTTCATCGACAGTGCGTTTCCAGAGGTCTTTTTTTCCACGTACCATCCGGCTATGGAATGAGCTCCCCCTCCACGGTGTTTCCCGAGCGCTATGACATGTCCTTTTTCAGACGAGGCTTGTAGAGAGTATTAAGCGGTAGGCAGCGGCTTAGCTCTGTCCTGGCATTGCTGAATTTCATGGGCGACGGTAACCACTCACTCACCATCAGGTGGGCCGTATGCTCATCTGCCTACAAGGGATATAAAAAAATATCTAAAATAATTATTTTATTTTTCACACCTACCACACGTTATTTTACCAGTGCGTCACCTATGAACTGAATTCGTGATTCAGTATTTGAAGCTATAACGCCTTAGGTACACGTAGTAATAAACACGTTTCAGTCCAATAGTTTTTCGTATTTCGAGCGCCTTGTGTAGTTCATTCACGTGCCTGACCTAGTCTCGTATAAAATGGAGACACTCATGAATTTTATATCGGGAATCTTTGGCGGTACCCGTCGCAGATCGCTTTTCTGTCTTTCAGGCTACACACCTGAATAGGAAAATGGAAATTGGCGTCTGCGGTGAACAGAGCAGAGATTTTTACTTTTTAAATTGATGTCTTTGGTATATCTATAGAGTAGTGCGTGTTTGAGTTTTAAAATTTCCTTGATTTTACTTTTAACATAAATACTGGTTGTAAATGAATATTAATACTTCTGGTAGGACCTCTTGTGAGTCCGCACGGGTAGGTACCACCACCCTGCCTATTTCTGCCGCGAAGCAGTAATGCGTTTCGGTTTGAAAGGGCAGCCGTTGAAACTATACTTGAGACCTTGGAACTTGCATCTCAAGTTGGGTGGCGCATTTACGTTGTAGATGTCTGTGGGCTCCTGCAACCACTTAACACCAGGTGGGCTATGAGCTCGTCCACCCATCTAAACAACAAAAAATTTAGACATTAAATTATTCCGGGTTAAATGGATGGCAATTTTTTTCAACAGGAGTTCAGAAACTCAGCGCCATTTTAGCACAGGGTGCGCGTTCTGGGACATGGCGTATCGAAGCTCGTTGCGGAGGAGGTTCAGCTCGAGTAGACCTTACCGTTGGCTCCGGAGCCTCAGGGTCTACTGCGGCTGCTCCAGCTGGTGAACAGCATTACGTTGAGCTGAGGTTTGCTGATAGCATGAGGAGGAGATACAAGCCTGGACTACCTTTTGTTGGAAGGGTAAGTTGGTATCGTCATTTGAGAATAGAAAGTTTAGGAAAATTTAAGCAAGCTAACAGAAGACACGAGTAAAACTGAAGAAGCTGTGTCAATTTTTAATAAGTTTTCATTACAATCTATTTACAACTTTAATATCTTATTCATACAAGTTTACATCACATAATAATATGGTCAATCTTAAAGACTGATTTATAGTTTTTTTTCTCTAATTTATTAACATTATATTTAGGTATTTTCAATTTTTTTTTTACACAAATAGCAAGTAGGCAGCGGCTTGGCTCTGCCCTTGGCATTGCTGAAGTCCTTGGGCGACGGTAACCACTCACCATCAGGTGGGCCGTATGCTCGTCTGCCTACAAAGGCAATAAAAAAATAAAAAATAAATATTGGTTGATAAGTATAAAATCTTCAAGTATAGTAAAATATAAAGTCATTATGGTTAGCATAACCTAAGAAATAATAACTCGTGACAGAACAATAACCAACTTATTGTCGGTGGAAACTCGTCCGTATACATTTGAATATGGAAAATTGTTCACTTTTAGGCGTCTTATCCTTCAGACTACGACTTCGTGACATCTAAATACCGCGTCCCAGATCAAAATATTGATTTATATAATTTATATCTATATAGAACACCTTAAATTTTCGGTAGCGAAGTAAATCATATGAGAATCGGCACTAAATTTCAAACAATAATTCATTTACTGCACACATCGGCAGAGAGAATAATTTACAGCTTACGCGCTCATTAACACAACAATGATTATTGTTAATTCTAAAATTGGCACATCCATACAATTCTGGTTTGTATAGAATGAGTTCCATATAATGTTACAATGAAATCGTAATAAACTACGCATTGGGTCTAACGAAGTGTTTTTATTGGCATAATATTTTCTTGTGCGGATAGTTTCATTTTAATTTTTATTAAAATAGTTCAATAAGCATTGAAAGTATTAAGACGATTTTCCGACGTTACCACTTTGATTTAAATGAATGTTAACGAATCTTTTTTTTTTTTTTTTTCCTACCTTATCTGAGAGCCTTGAGAGGCTATATCAGCGTAACCCTAACTTTTGTAGGTGAGCTCACGGGGCTCAAACCTGATGACGTTGCTAACACGAACCCTAGCAAGAGCCGTGCTTCGCAGAATCTACCACCGGATCGGAAACGCGACCCACTGAGAAGATCCGGCGAGAAACTCAGTGGGCTGTGTCTGGGAGTTAATTTACTCGNTCAGCGTAACCCTAACTTTTGTAGGTGAGCTCACGGGGCTCAAACCTGATGACGTTGCTAACACGAACCCTAGCAAGAGCCGTGCTTCGCAGAATCTACCACCGGATCGGAAACGCGACCCACTGAGAAGATCCGGCGAGAAACTCAGTGGGCTGTGTCTGGGAGTTAATTTACTCGTCGAGCCCTTCGTCGCAAGCGACGGGTTCGAAGAGGACGGTGACCGGTTTACGAATCAACGTCGCGTCATTCATTGATGGATATGATTGGCCACCGATGACGTGATATCGCACGAACCAATGAGAAATCAGGGAACGCAACAGTGGCATCAACTGTCAAAATAAAAAAAAAATGACAGGAAGAAAAAAGATGGACGCGCATGTCAATTCTATAGTTGTAAAATAATTAAAAATAATATAATTAGTATTTGAAGAAGTAAACGCATTTATTAATTTTCCTAACCTCAAGATACCTCTAAGAAATAGACGCAGCAATTAAAAAAATACTTTTAGAAACTACGCCAATATCAATTATGTGGATTAGTATTATTGTCTAGTTTCACTTACAGGAACAGCCAAAACATTTAAATTATGTACAAACCCTAGTTTGGTCACAAAAACTATGTTTTAACGTTAAGTTTTAATAGCCTTCTACATTTTGGGAATTACAATGAATCTATGAATGCATATGCAAATAAAAAAATTTGAACATTCATTTAATAACAAATCATTAATCAATCATAAAGATAGTTAAATTATTCCTGAAGACATTCAGTTAAACAAACTCCTGTCAGCACTGTCTTGGAGTTAAGCCAGTAGTAAGCTAATGGCTTAATTAATTTAGGTACTCCCTAGAATATGTTTTCATTTTAGATCTTTAGGAAATTTCTAGAGATTTTCAATGAAGTTCAATGTGTCACTTTTAAAATTAAAATCTCGTGAAGTGTACCTTACTAAGTTCGACTTTCAACTTTTTAACTTCAAGATAAGCTATAAAGCTCATTTAATTAAACTATAAAGCTTAAATTAAATTCTTTAGTATGTTCTTCGCATTTAGGATCGCAAAAAAGAATATAATTAATTGTTTGACACTTATTTTCAACTATGTATTTAAAGTCCTACTCTAGGTATTGGCGTCTACCGACAGTCTCCAAGCTTTTCATACCTAGTCCTTACTAGCTGTTTTTATGGTTGTTGGGTACGCAGCACGTCACCCGTGTCGATAAGGCGAGTGACGCCAACCCAGGTTGGACGGGTTTATGAATCTTATAAGATTTCTTGAAATCCTATAAGACGCCGGATGCCCGTCTCGTGGCGATTATTCGTGTCGATCTGAAGCAGTCGATGTAGGGTCCTGAGGTGTACGATATCGTACAAGCTCACTCGAAATTAAAACTCAAAACTTTACTAATTAACGTAAACCGAGCCGACCGATCTGTCAATACAACCGAATTCAATAACCGACGATCTTTTCAATGGTCTTCAAGTCTTCAATAAATATCTTCGAGGCGCTGATGTCTTTACTCGTGCTTTTTTTTTGTAATCTTCGTTCGGAGGGTCGGCGGCCGGCGGTTGGCAGGTAGTCGGTCGAGGGTCGGTCGGTAGGTCGGCAGGTACCTGACAGCGTCGCAGGGTCGCTTAACTACCTCGGAATGTTACCCTACAGAGATCTCGTGTAAAATACGGCTCTCGTCGAGATCATTTTCACTATGATCGGCTCGGTTTATTCGTTATATCTATTTATTTAATAAATGTATATACTAATGCCTTATACTTAACTATTCTATGTTGTAATCCCTATCGATACATATAACTTATTCTATGCTTAATCTATATGACGCGCCCGTATAAACAAAATACCCGGTCCTGAACACAGATAAATGCTGTTTGTTACATCGTTTCGGGACGCGGGCCGGGCGCGTGTTCATTTAAGTTAATATGCTAATCTTAAAACTATCGGGAATAATAAAGCAAAAGTGTATACTATTTATTTCAAAGCAACTTACGTTCTATTCTTAGTAAAATCTATGTGCACGTTATCTATATCCTTATCTATCTATATGCACTCTATATAATTTATCTATTTGTTATTTATCTATTTGTTATAACTCTATGTCTATGTACGTATCTATATAAATCTATTATTCTATTCTATATTCTATTATATTCTTCAACTTATTCTATAATTATGGGGCGACGCCGCTGTCGCCAACATCCTCCCCCTCGTGCGTAGCACCGACTCCTTGTCGTGGCGACTCTATGGGCGTGGGCTCGTCGCTCGTTGCAGGCACCAGCAGGATCATCTTGGAGCCAGGTCTCTTAAGCAGACCGCCGCTCGTTCTGACGTCGACGGTTCGTACACGGTTGTCGGGGCCGGGGTAGGTGTGAACAACTTGTCCGCGCGGCCATGTGTTGCGTGGCAGTGTGGAGTCCACTATGAGGACGGTATCTCCACACTGCAAGTCCTCTCCGGCCGCTCTCCCATCGATCTTCCTGGGCAGCAGCGTAGGCAGGTATTCCTTGACCCACCTACTCCAGAAGTGATCCGCCATACGCTGCGCCACTCTCCATGTCCTTTTGCCGGTCAGGTCTTCTTCTGTGTAGTCGCCGATTCGCGGAGCTCCGCAGGACCTCCCTATGAGAAAGTGGTTCGGCGTGAGTGCTTCTGACTCCCAACTCTCTTCCCTGGCGACGAGCGGTCGCGAGTTGACGACGTGCTCCGCCTCCAACAGAAGAGTGTGCAGAACTTCTTCCCTCGGGTGTCTTTCCTTCAGTGTGATCGCCAGCGCGGTCTTAACGGACCGCACCAAGCGTTCCCACGCGCCTCCCATGTTCGGCGCTCCTGGCGGGATGAACTTCCATTTTATGTTCATCTGAGCGGCCTGTGAGACGACGTCTGTTTCCTTTGCATTCTCGATTGCCTGCTTGAGCTCCTTGTTAGCGCCGATGAAATTAGTCCCATTGTCGCTGTAAATGACTTTGGGCATTCCTCGTCGGGCGGCCATTCTGCGCAGCGCTAACAGCATTGAGTCTGTCGTCAGCGACGCTGCTAGCTCCATGTGGACTGCTCTCATGGTGAGGCATGTGAACAGCACGCCCCACCTCTTCTCGTGACGTCGTCCTACAGTCACCGTCATCGGCCCGAAGTAATCGACGGCAGCACAGGTAAACGGCGGCT
Source organism: Bombyx mandarina (assembly GCF_003987935.1). Next base: position 2,397,847 of record NW_021011483.1, read on the forward strand.
CTCCATACCGTAGCCGCTCTATCGGCAGGTCTCCGGTGGGCGGTAGTCGTGGTGTACTCCGATAGACCTTGCACCACTGGCATCGGACGGCCGTCGCTCGAATGATCGATCTTAGACCTAGGATCCAGTAGCGCTGCCGCACTTCGTTCATCACCGTTGCGTGGTTACCGTGCTGGAACGCCTCGTGATAGTGTTTGATCAATAATCTCGCTATCACGTGCTTCCCCTCCAGCACGATCGGTCGCTTGCAGCCTGCATCTATGTATTGCGCTGCGTCGATACGTCCGCGCAGGCGCAACAGGCCATCTTCCATCACGACGTCGAGCCGTCGCAACTTGGGGTGACGTTCGGGATTTTTTTCACCGAAGCTCTCTCCTTGGCTGCTTCTCAGTAGGATCTTCTCCGCCTTCTTCAAGTGGGGCGGATCAAGCGGCAGCCATGCTTCTGTAGGTGCTTCTGGAGTCCTTATCTTCCATGTTGATCGGGGTTGCTTCGTTCGTGTCGTCCTCCACGTGGGATCTTGCTGCTTCAGTTGTCTGGACACGCAGGCGCTCTCCTTCCGGGGTCGACACAGCTCGATAAATTGGGGGACCCTGGCTGTTGCTCTCAATAACTTGACCCAGCTCGAGAATCTGTGCGGATCGGGCGTGGGTCGAGCGTCAGTGGTCCTCGCCGTGGCGACCAGGAAGGCCTCTTTCTCTTCACCAGACGGTTCTTGCTTGAATGTTCGCGGCTTGGGCCAGCGCGATTCATCCCACGTCAGGAACTCGGGTCCATTAAACCACCGATGCGTGTGGTCGAAATCCGCCGGCGCCTCTCTAGTTGCGTCGTCTGCTGGGTTCTGCGAGCCAGGCACCCATCGCCATTCTTGGGGCTTCGTTGACTCTTCTATCTCGGCGAGTCGGTGCGCAACGAAAGGTTTGAACGTGCGTGGGTCGGTCTTTATCCATGTCAGGACTGTACTGGAGTCAGTCCAGTACGTCCTTACATCGACTGTGATGTCCAATTCGTCCGCTATCGCCTGCGCCATCCTTGTCCCCAGCAGCGCAGCTTGCAGCTCCAGCCTTGGGATGGAGACTGGTCTCAGTGGGGTCACCCTGGCTTTCCCTGCTAGAAGCGTGACGCGGTAGGTGCTCTCGTCTGTTTTCTGGCGCCAATAGACTGCACACGCGTAGGCCTTCTCACTGGCGTCGGTGAACGTGTGCAGCTCCCCCTCAGTGTTGCAGCACGAGAAGCACCTTGCTATTCGGAGGCCTTGCAACATGCGAAGGTTCTCCATGTAGCGTTTCCACGCCACCTCGTCCTTTTCCAGGATGACGTCGTCCCAGTCGATCCCGCTCCGCCAAATGCTCTGAATGAGCGCTTTCCCTTCTATTAGTACGGGTGATGCCAGCCCCATAGGGTCGAAGGTTGACATTACCGCGCTAGTCACTTCTCGTTTGGTCGGGGTCCGTGCTTCTATATCCTTTGGGTCTCGTGGATGTGTCCGGAATCCCATATCGTCCGACTCGTAGAACCACCGCAGGCCCAGGGTCTTTTCTTCCTACGACCCCAGCTCTATGTCTCCTGGGGTCACACCGCCTGCGAGGCTCGCCAGAATGCAGCACCTTCTATTGCCCGCGCGGCTTCTGGATATCGATGTCTGTAATCCTTGGCATTCTTATTTGTAACGAACGACGCCGCGCTCGGTGAACAGGCCGCTCCGAATATGACCGACGTCATTCTATACTCTTTGGAGCGGCCTCGCGTCGATCTTCTCTATAGAGGAATCTTGGGCTGTCGCGGTCCACGTCCCTGATCCTTATCTGCAGGAACCTCTCCTTGATGTCCGCGCCAACCACGACGAGCCTTTTCCGGAACCGCAACAACGCTTCGAACAGGGATTGTAGGTCCGAGCTTCGAAGCGGCCGTCATCGCGTCTCCAACCTCTGTCGTCCTCCTTCTCCAAGATGTCAAACGCCTTCGCCTCCATATCCGTGCTCGGACGCTTGGGTGTGACTCTATCGTGAAGTGCTCCTTCACCTGTCTGTCCAAGGCCTCTTCGCGCATCGATACATGGGCGCAGGTGAGGAAGTTGACCTCTTTTGCGTTGCTGCCGTCGAGGCCATGTAGCACCCATCCCAATTGGGTGAATGAGGCTACCGGCTGGTTCCTCCTGCCCCTGCGCGTCCTCCTGGCGGCGATGAGTCCCCAGTTGTCCTGCCCAATCAATAGTTTGGGGGATTGTTCTTCGTAATATAACTGGTCCGCCAGGCTCCTCAGGTGCGCGTAGCCTTCGATGGTCTCTCTTTTCAATCGCTGGGGTGCAAGGCTCATGTCGTCCATGGTGCGCGCTCCGACGATCGTCCTCTTCTGTCGTTGGTGAAGCCCTCGAACTCGGATGTCAAGCTTCATCGAGTCCTTCTTTGTTAGGGTCTTCCCGCCCACGGTCTCGAGGTGGAGCGTCTCCTTGGGTCCTTTCAGGCCGATCTGCTTCGCCACGCTCGAGTCCAGGAGAGTTACCGTGGAGCCTTCGTCCAGCAGGGCCAGCACCGTCGTCGATCCCGATGGCCCGTACACTTCAACGGGCACCATCTTCAAGTACGCCCTGCTGATCCGTGTGCAGTTGATGGGAAGTCGCACGTTGTTCGCGACTTCCCTGTTCTCTGCTGGCTCTGTCTCCGGCTTCTCGTTGTGTAGCGAGTGGTGATGCCAGCGCTTGCACGTGCGGCATGGCGGTCGTTGACACGATTGCTTCCGGTGCTTACCGTTGAGGCACTTGTAACATAGGCGCGACTCCTTTGCCATTCTCCATCGTTCCTGCACCGTAGCTCTCTCGTACTTCGGACAATCATACAGCGGGTGTCCTTCCTTACACTGCGGGCACGCTGGCTTATCTATTATTACTCTGTCCGAAGTTGCGCGCTCGGTGCAGTCGATTGTGGCGTTCGTCGCCTGTCGCCTCGATGGTTGTCTTTTCGTTGCCACCTCGGCCACGGCGTGTGGCCCGCACCGGTCCGCCATCTTGTTCAGGAAGCCGCACATCGTGTTGAGGTCCGGGTCTCCTTCAGTTTTATCGATAATGTGGTCGTACCACCGGAACCTCAGGATGGTCGGCATCTTGTCGACGATGCTCTTCAGCAGTTCAGGCGACATCAGATATTGGGGTTTCCGCAGCCCCCTGATTGCTGCGACGGTATTGTTAACATTGCTCGCCAGTGAGCAAATGTCGTAGGCGGAGTCGCTTATCGTCGGAAGTCTTCGTATGCGGTCTAGCTCCGCTAAGACTAAAGCGTCCGCCCTTCCATAGCACCGCCGCAGTGATTCCATTACTTCCTCCGGTGTGCTCTCGGAGTACNTTCTATTCTTAGTAAAATCTATGTGCACGTTATCTATATCCTTATCTATCTATATGCACTCTATATAATTTATCTATTTGTTATTTATCTATTTGTTATAACTCTATGTCTATGTACGTATCTATATAAATCTATTATTCTATTCTATATTCTATTATATTCTTCAACTTATTCTATAATTATGGGGCGACGCCGCTGTCGCCAACAATGGTTATCTGTCCAATATTTAAATCACCTATTACCTCTGTATTCAACGTAGTATTCAACGCCTTCCAAAGCTTAAAAGCTGTTTCGCAAATAAAAATATTCCGCTAGAAACTTAGTGGGCTCATGTCTAGTTCTGAAGTTGAATGTATACTTTTAGTATGTCACTTCAAACTCCTGAATGAGTTTGGTACCGATATTTACTTATTATTACGATATTTAGATCTAGGTACTACTTGTACGATTTAGCTAATATGTACTGTAATGATTGTAATTTGTTTTGTGAATCAATAAAAAATAAATAAAAAAATTAAAAAATTAGGAATATCTAACAGTACCAAGAGCAGATCCGTTGCATCCGTCTGGATGTACCAACTGACGATGGTTGTTGGCTGTTGCCGATTTGATCTGAATTATAATCAGCTGCGACTGCATTAAGGAGTTATTGTTCCAACATTTGCTGTTTTCATTTATTTACGGATAGGATCGAACCTCAATCGTCAAAAAGTTCTACGTTCTCACGAACCAAGGTAAAATATTTGTCAATGATTGATCAGCTACTTTATTTGAAAAGCCAATCTGAAATCCTCGATATCTGGAAGCTAAAGTTGAACGAATAAAAAATATATTAATATTTTAAGTAGTAAATTAAGCGGGTCGCTTTGAGCTTGTCAAGTCCTTGTCAAGTCACCCCTCGAAAATACGACATCAATTGTAAATGAAAACGTCGCTTTTTAAATAGCTCCGATGTAGAATGAAATGCAAAAAACGTGTAATAAGATTATAACGGAAGTTATTAGTAAAATTAAATAACAAGCAGCCATTTCAATAAGGTTTATAAGTACTTGGAAAAAAAAAACTTCCTATATATTTCTGTGTAAAGAAATAAATCCTATTGTAAGAGGAGGAAGTAAAATTCTTTTTGAGATTGCTACTGATTTAATACATTTTTTACTGGTGGTAGGACCTCTTGTGAGTCCGCGCAGTTAAGTGCCACCGCCCTGCCTATTTCTGCCGTGAAGCAGTAATGCGTTTCGGTCTGAAGGTTAGGGCAGCTGTTGTAACTATACTGAGATCTTAGAACTTATATCTCAAGGTGGATGGCGCATTTACGTTGTAGATGTCTATGGGTTCCAGTAAGCACTTAACACCAGGTGGGCTGTGAGCTCGTCCATCCATCTAAGCAATAAAAAAAATAAAAATCTATAACTCATTTTTTTTGATAAGTCTTGATGCCTTATTGTTGTGATTTTTTTATGATGTAGAATCCGCATATATCACAAAATTCATTTACCGAAGAATGAGCAGCAGCGTTCTCTCTGTAGTACCATACCGACCTTTAGTTCTGTACTAGTGCACTGCAGTTATCAACCGGTATTTACTATTAGCAGTCTTAGTTCAAAATCCGCTCAGGTGGGTACTAGCTTGCTGTGCGTTTTTGACGTGAGGCTACCAAGCAGCCCAGCTTGAAGGATAGGAAAGCCGTTATAGAATTTAACTGAAATTTCGCTCCCATGCCTCAAGGTGGGTGGCGGTATTCGCGTTTTAATGGCTAATGCGGTCCAGTAACCACTTAAGACAGGGGTACAATGAACACATCAATCTAGACTATAACATTTATTCCTTGGAAAACACGTTACATTTATATTTATCTTGGAGTAGCTACAGCCATTCGAAAAAGGCTCTTGTGTCGGTGAATATTAAATTCAATATTTTTTCGAAGGTTGAAGCTATGAGTACCGAGAAACGGGTCCGAGTTCGAGTGAAGCTCTACGATGACGAGACTGACATCTACAGTCAAGATATTGACATGTCTACAGGAGAAGGAGGCTTCATAGTACCAACCGTCATGGCGGATGCACCGTATGTGAACTTGCAGGTTAGTATAAATAAGTCAGTCAGCGCAACAGTGTCCTAAGCTTACCATTGATAATACGGAGATAATGAGGATTTAATTTTTTTTTACATCGCTTCATAGGCAAAAACAATACGCTCAAAAATAATGCTTACAAAGCCATCTGTTATCTATGGGTGAAACTAGGGATAGGCCGGTTTTGTATCAAACAATTATTATGTTTTAAATAAATTTCAATATAATATAATAATCACGAATATGAAAAGTCGTGGGTTAGGCCATTTTTGCGCTAACGGCCTCAAATATGTTATTGCACTGGTACTCACGAATACTATTCCAATTAGTTTAACCGATACTTTAAGAACCATGCGTTATTAAACAAGTCTATAAGGTATAAATTTGTTTGTATCTCTTCAAATAGTGTCTGCATTAATTCAAAAATGTTTATACTAGTTTATACCACGTTCTAAGTCTGACACACGTGCCGAGCCTTGATTCCCGCGGCGAATCAAAGGGAAATGGGGGTGACTGAAAATCATCGCTGTTCGATTTATCGACTTTGAACAGCATTAGCTGAGCCGCCTCATTTTGCCTTTTTCCTTTTTTTTCTTTTTTTATCTAAATGTATTGATCTAAATCTGTACGAAAGGCAATAAATGATTTTATTATTATTAACCGACTTCAAAAAAGGAGGAGGTTCTCAATTCGACTGTATTTTTTATGTTTGTTACCTCATAACTTTTGACTGGGTGAATCGATTTTGATGATTTATTTATTTATTAGAAAGCTGACTCTTCCCGTGTGGTCTTAAATTTGCATTAAGTACGTGCGCGACAAATAGATGAATAACTCAACATCACGCCAACCGATTTCGATGATTATTGTTTTTAGTGCATATTAATTTGTTGGGAATATCTTTTCTTTCTATTTGAAGTCGGTTTTTGTTAAAACATATTTATTTACAACTATTATTAATAAAGACCCTCGAATGTTTAGTGGTCCCACATCTTGATGTGAAAGCGTATTTAGTGGTATCCTCGTTCTACGAGTATATGTGGCGGAATCCACATTTTTGCGCTAGGGGGTTTCAATAAACTTTCTACAAGGAGCAACGTTGTCTGTTCATGTGAGTCTATAAAAAAATCTATTGAGGCTGAGGACTTAATCGATCGCAATGAAAATAAAATACAAAATAATACTTAAGTTCAAATACAATTTGTTCCAGTTGAGATTTGAATGATAAATGTATCTTATTAAAGTAACCCATTCTAGCAAAATATTTGTGTAGGACTATCATCACACTTCTCAAGGAGATAAAGATATAACGTTTTAATTTTAAAGAATTTTACTATATCTCCTCGATGAATTTACTCAACAAAATCACCGCAAATCCCATCGATTAAACCTAAACATTTACCGAGATCTCGGAGCGTAATCCTAACGTCTCTGGTAGATCAGTATTCTCAGTTCGGAATCTCGTCCCGAAGGCATCAAAGTTTCCCAAGTTCTGGGCCCAATTAATGAGGCGATTTAACTGAATCAGTACTGAGACGCAAACGGCGATAACAAGATAGCTTTTCGGTCATCAATACACAGGAGCTGTCCAAAGGAAAATCAACTTAATGTTTATTCATTAGGGATGAAAACAAAATGGAATTGATAAGTATTAATATTTTAGTGAAGCCATTTAGTATGACGTATATAAAATATATTATTTATAAATACAATCCAAATTTTATGCTAAATTGTTCACAGTTTACGTTGACAATTTTGATAAAAAAAAACACGTCTGGCACTCGGGGACTGCCGCGGTAAAGTTATTGCATAGCATTTTTTATCAACTTATGCAATTATAATTAGACAATAATAATTTAATATTAAAACAATAATAAAATAAGACCACGCTATATTTATAAACATTAACAAAAGCAAAACATTAACTGTCCCCTTCACACTGATAAGCTAGACCGCGCGAGAGAGCGATGGGCAGACTTTTCATGATGCGCATGTAGTGCGAAGTCACGTCGCGCGCTTATTCACAAATACTACACTAGCGCAACGTGTGAATGTGTTGTACGCGAGCTACATGGTAGGCGGGGTGGGCAGGCATGGTAGATGTGTTAGGTTTTATTTTCGTTACGGAATTTCTTGATTCGGTCGCCGCGCTCAAAGCCCGCGATAAAAACCATGCAATAGCTTAAAAATTATTTGGACCAAACTGTGAATTTATTCGAAAATGCTATTATTTATTTCTAAAAAATAGTCCACATTTAGGCAATACTACTTTTGTGCTCATAAATAAAACGTAATAGCTTTGTAGCTCTCGGAGATAAAGAGCATAATAATATTATTGCGAATATTTTCTTAATAAAATAAAAACGAAATATTTTACTAGTCAACAGTTTAGACGTTCATACAATATTCAGAATTTACGTTCTGTTGAAAATCACTTTTAATTCATTTGTTGGCATTTTTAGTATTGAAATACTTATATTATGAAACGCGAATGATATCGTTTTATGAATATAAATTTGTAATTGCAATTCCCAAGTCGTACTGCATCTCAACTTTGAAATAAGAGCGCCAATAAAAAATACGTTTTCTGAAGAAAACTATTAATTTTTTTGTTAGAAAACTTTATTTAACTTTTCATATTAACATACTTTATTTTGAACTTTTTTTTATTGCTTAGATGGGTGGACCAGCTCAAAGCACACCTGGTGGTTACTAGAGCCCATAGACATCTACAACGTAAATGCGGCCACCCACCTTGAGATATGAGTTCTAAGGTCTCAGTATAGTTACAACGGCTGCCCCACCTTTCAAACCGAAACGTATTATTGCTTCACGGCTGAAAAAGGCGGGGCGGTGGTATCTACCCGTGCGGACTCACAAGAGGTCCTAGCAGCAGTAATAAAACCAAATAACCAAATACTTGACTAGCGAAAACTCAACTCAGATATTTTTCAAATGTTTGATGTCTGATTTCAATTTAAAATCCATTTTAACCACACAGCGGGTATAGCGGGAACACGGAGTGCTTATGACAGCATTGATGCAGATCTCTCATCTGATTGGCAATCCGGGAGAGTGCTTTTAGATCGCTGATAACTACTAGCTTATGAATTATGTGAACAAATATTAGTTCGTGAAACACGACTGAAAAGTTTGGGCAATATTTGCTCAAATTAAATATATTATGAGACATATAGACATATTATTATACATCTCAGATATCGCTGACGCAAACAACTTTCGATGTAATCAAGATAATCTATAATACAATAACATTATTTAGTTACAAAATAAGGTTATGAATTCCCCAAAATTTTTATCTAACACTAGCTGACCCGGCAGACTTTGTAGTGCCTCAATCAAAATAAACTTAAAACAAACAAAAGGAATCCGTTCGACGGAGGACACATCAAAGGAGAAACAAATTGTTATTTTTATTTAATTCCGAACCTTGTATGACCATATATGTATGTATAAGACCAGGTTATAGAATTTTATCGAACACTAGCTGATCCGGCAGACTTCGTAGTGCCTCAATAGATAAATAAAATACCTAAACTTTTGTGTAAAATAAACTTAAAACAAATAAAAGGAATCCGTCCAACGGTCCAACGGGGGACACATCAAAGGAAAAACAAAATTGTTATTTTTATTTAATTCCGAGAATTTTCATATTTATCTACCTTTTAAACCTTCTCTGGACTTCCACAAGTAATTCAAGATCATAATTAGCCAAATCGGTCTAGTCGTTCTCGAGTTTTAGCGAGACTACAGAATAGCAATTCATTTATATATATATATATATATATATATATAGATATATAGATATATATAGAATAGATTATTATTGCTAATCAGATATTCAGAATTAAAAGATCATAGGAAACCTATAAAATTTTCAAAAACAGGGAAACCCTTGTCTTAAAATACTTACATCTGAATAATAAAAACGATAAGGACCTACATCATTTGTGAAATCTCATCTTAAATTACGACGATTACTTGGATATCCTTATTGACGTCGATAGTAATAAGTAGTAACATTTTACAAAAAAAAAATTGTAAACCCTCAAACTAAAAACAAACAACATTCAAGAAAAAAAAACCATTTAGGCCAACATTTTGGCAGTGTGTAGTATCGCTAATGGCTTTGTGCTCATCTCAAATTAGTTGCGTTATTGCCTCACGAACATGTGGCAAATTTTAGTTTGGATCCAATTATACTCAAACTTTGGAACCATTAGGTATTAAATTGCGGCAGTAATTTGATCCAGATGTTGGCTTATTGGAACCTATATTCAATATTATAGTAAAACAGATGAAGGTGCGTTTTCAAAGTTTAGGCCATTTTATGGTTATTTTTCTTATTTTTTTTTAATTAAGATTATTAATAGCTTACTAATTATAGTGGTCAAAAGATTTCCCAACTCGGTAATTTAATGTACTTAGTTCTGTTACTGACATATTAGAAGTCTATGAGATTAATCTATAGCTTAAGAAAGGGTCTCATCTCACGATTGAATTAATTTTTACCAGTGATGAGAGCGCATTGTAAGTCCACACGGGTATGTACCACGAATTTGCCTATTTTAAGCCGCGAAGAAGCTGTGGATTCGAATTAGGCAAAAAGCAACCTTTTTACGTTGCAATTGAGTCATGAACATCGCGTTACATGGAGAGCGGTAGCATATTGTGACATAGTACATGGGACCCGATGATCAGTGAACAATTGATAGGTCAGAAGTTCGTCTATTCATAATACCAAAAAGAAACATATGTAGCACAAGTTTTTATTTTTTTATTATTGCATTGATAGATGGACGAGCTCACAGCCCACCTGGTGTCAAGTGTTTACCGGAGCCCATAGACATCTATAACGTAAATGCCACCACTCATCTTGAGATATGAGTTATAAGACCTCAGTATAGTTACAACGGCTGCCCCACTCTTCAAACCGAAACGCATTACTACTGAAGCAGGCAGTGAACGGCAGAAATAGGCAGGGTGTTGGCACTTATCAGTCTGGACTCACAATAAGAGATCCTACCACCGGTAAAGTTTTACAAATACATATTTAATGTGATGTAATTAAAACTACTTTTACGGTTTATTATTTTGTTTTATAAATCTCTGATGTTTTAAACACTTTCTAATTTTCGTGATCACGGACGACAAAGGTGTTATACTTAGACATTTGAATATTGTTGTAACTAGTGTCTATTTTTCTAATAAAAACTATTCCTAGACTTTCAGGTTTCATTGCTCATAATCTAACGGTAATTTTTACGGCAGTCAAAATCTTTAATAGATTTAAAGTAATGAAATTTCAGACAGAACTTAATATAACATATTTAATCAAAATTTTCTAAATTGAGAGGTCTTACTTAACTAATAAAAGTAAATTTGTATAATTATATTAATTGAACAAAATCCTGAAAAGCAACATGATCTAAAGCTTACAGTGCTGGAATTTTAAATAAAGGAAACTTCTTGATGAAATGAATTTCGTTCAATTTATAACGAAAAGATTACTTTGATCAAAACCAACAAACAAACTTTAATGATTAAATTGTGAAACAATACAGCTTCCACTGAGTCAGAAAGAACTTTCGGTGTACTAAAACTAATTTCTGACTTAAAGCACTTTAGGTGTAAGCTTTGTTAAATTAGACGCGTCTTTAATGACTTCTGTATAAATATAATTACAAGGCAAAGATCTGGCGTTGTGCGGGCGAGAAATAATAATATTTATTTATTATTTATTTATTATTTATTTATACTTATTGTACACAAAAAGAAAATAAAATAAAAACAGATTTAAAGAATGTCTAAATACTATGTACAAAGGCGAGCTTAACTCATATATCATAACTCATAATAATAATTATAGTAACATCTTTTAACCTCCCTAATATCATATAATATGATGAATATAGAAATAATATATAAATTCAAAGTGAATGCCCGTTCAACCATGCGAAGGGTCTGGCTTTCACATACACCGGAGCGGATCGTGTCAACCCAACCACAATACTATCAGAATAATATTACCATTCGACCGGAATTGGACTACAAAATCGATCCCGTGCTAACTCACCGTCATTGCCCTTATTTCGAGAACTCCTTTTATGTTATTTTCTCAATGATCCTCATTATTCATATCTCGGCATTCCCTCTGTAGGGCCCCCGAAAAAGTCTTTGTCTCGTTTTATCGGCTGACTTCTTTTTTTCACTGAGATTTTCCGGCCTAAGCCTAATTCGGGCGAATAAATCGTGCCAAGATAGAGAGAGATGAATAATCCGGTACTCCATTAACTCTGTAAAAAACCGAATGCTTTTAAGAAATTAGCTAACTAATCTCGGTACTGCATTACGATGGATTAGAGAATAATTTATAGAGAGATCTTGTAGATTTAGTTTAGTGAATAGTGTTGAAAAATACATTAGAATTCAGAAAGAAAAATATGATTAATTCATGAAGTGCCCGTAGATGAAGCATCCAGTGTTCTTAGTATAAAATAAACTATCATATTATTATATTGGACACTAAGCAAATAATAATTAATGGTAAAAATAAAAAAGCAGTTTGGTAAACACGTACCTAAATCGAGGTCAAGAGTGATGCACACGAAAGAACCAAGTGTAATGAAAAAGAAAAATGAAACCATAAATAAATACTAATCTAATAATTCTAATAATTTAATTTAGTTAATTTAATTTAATTTAATTTAAAGTCTAATAATTTAATTTACAAAAAATTTTAGCTCTCTCGGTCGTGTACATACATATTATTTTAAACTAAATTATTTAACGGATTCCTAATACGATTTTTAATTTTGGTATGTTCCGTGATCGCTCACGGAGGTACTCCAAATTTCCTTGATTAAATAGTAATATATATATTTTTGTAATTATTTAATATATTTTATTATTGTACTAGCCAAACGTAAGCCATTTAGCTTGTTTTCGTTATTTTTGTCAGGAAAGTGGTAAGAAGTGGGTTAATGCTAATAGTTTCGGAAGTTGGTTAGAATAGATCGGTATATTATGATGATGACTGTATTTCTGAGACAACTTATTTTCATAGTTTTGACGAATTCTTTGTTATTTAGGGTAAAGCAAAATTTTAAGCAAACTCAACTAGTTCCGTAATCTTATGACTATGCTTAAATCCAATTATGGTCGTCAGTAGTAATGAGATAGTGCTAGGCGTTTCCAATGGATCGCTTCAACGGAATTCAATAGCCTCTTAATACCCACATCAATAATCAAATAATTGTCTATTTACATTTTTAGGGTTCTATAAATATAGGATCCCTCTAATTATCCCACACATATTTATTACTTTACTTTACCTACGGATTACTTTACCTGCATCATCATTATTATCATTAGACCAGCCAAGAGTTGTCCAGTGCTGGGCATAAGTCTCGCTGAATTTGTGTAACTGAAACTCAGTTACAGGCTTAGAAACTCCTCATCCACATTCTCCCATCGTCTTGCTATCGTAAATGAGAATGATTTGACACTTAACTTTTTCCGTACAAATATCTCATGTTTGTCCGAATTGTCAAAGCTATACATGACGTGGTCAACTAAAGACATAACCCTCAAAGTTCACAAGATAAACACACAGCTCTGTACTAACTAGATTTCTTAATGAAGTCTAAGACTTGCCAAGAGGATTTAACTAAGATAGTTAGTGCTCGATCCCGCCTCATCAGATCTCTAAGTCCAGGATTGGTCTGAGGACTAATTATGGTAATCACTTTTACTATAACATCGACGGAGCACAGTTTATACGGGATTAAAATTTGGTGAGCTTGTCGACGAATTATTCTGGAAGCTTCTGTGTGGATTCGGAATCGTATTTCTGGGAATGTGTTTGGATTACTGGAGTATATTTGCTTACGTTTAAGGGTCGCTCATGGAATTCTATAACTCGGGCGTCAAGTTAATTTTTAACATTATTAAATTGAAAATCTCGTTCCTATTAATATGTAGTAGTTCATTTTTTTGTAGTTGCCATTTTTAATATTTAAAATATTGACATTATTAAGATATTTTGATTTATTGCTTATTGAGTGGTAGATACCGCGGTTTACTGTTGTTAGTTGTTAGTTAGATGGACGAGCCCACCGTCGTCGTGGCCTAACGGATAAGACGTCCGGTGCATTCGTGTTGAGCGATGCACCTAAGGTCTCAGTATAGTTACATAGACTGCCCCACCCTTCAAACCGAAACGCATTACTGCTTCGCGGCAGAAATAGACAGGGGGTGGTATCTACCCGCGCAGACTCACAAGAGGTCCTACCACCAGTAATTATGCAAATGATAATTTTGCGGGTTTGATTTTTATTACAGGATGTTATTCCGTTACCATGGAAGTCAATCGTGAAAATTTGTTGAGTACGTATTTCATTGAAGAAAACTTGGTACCCACCTGAGATTCGAACACCGGCGCATCACTCAACACGAATGCACCGGACGTCTTAGCCTTTACGTCACGACGACTTTTACCTAAATCAATGTCAATGTTACTTGTGTCAAAATTTGCTCTTGAATATTTATAGCATACGACATTAGCAGTATTAGATTGTATTCTTCTCTATTTGTAAAAAAATATATATATGATATGTGTTAAAATACACACTATTTAATAACTTACTGATTTTAATTAAAATTTTACTGTATCTAGCAAACCAGACACGATCTGAGTCTGTATACTCCAATCAGTGTAAGCAAAGCTAAATTTTAGTTCAGAACTGATTCATTTGCCGGATCTGCCTGTACACCGACCTCAAGATCATTAATTGAAGTTGAAGTCTTGTTCGGATTTAAATAGGGGCTGTTAACGAGTCCGTTTGTGGTCTTCGATCATTTAAATTCGTGTTTATCGATATATGTATAAATAGACAAAAACAAAATTTGAGTTAACTTTTACGCTATCGAGAACGATAGAAAGCTCGCACTAAGCACACAGGGGAATTAATGGTGGTGAATTAACTACATAAACTTCTCAAACAATTGTGAAACGTGAATTTTCAAGAAAATTCAATCAATAATGACATTAATTAAACTAATTCAGCGTCCGATAACTCCGAAAATAATCGCGAGGCTACCAAGCCCGGCTATGTGGATGTCTAATTTTTAATAGTTTAATACTATAATGAAAATACACAGATTAAATATATCCGAGCTATGATTAACTACTTAAAAGCATCGTGTTTTCATAGAATCTGTGATTTCATTTATTTTAAAGTAATTAACGATTTGATGTTTTAGGCCACGTAACATAATCGTGTCTATTTAAAGGGCTATGAAGCGTGTGATGGGCCTTTAAAATTTCGACGTAATGTAAGAATTTATGTAAGAAGTAATTAATGTAAGTAGTTAACGTAAGTAATGTAAGAAGTAATGCGATTTCGACATAATATAAGAGCTCTTAATATATTGAAAAAGAAAATAGTTACTAAATTTAGAGGAGCTTAAAGTGAACGTTTTGTAACACTTAAATGAACATATTCATAGATTGGAAGTAAATCTGCTGCGAAATAATCTATATTAAATTAGATATTTCAACGAAGTTATAGGAAAGCCCTAATTTTTATGATATAGCCAGTGATAATTGAACACTTTTATATCGGTTTAGATTCAAGAATAAATCCGCCTAATAAATACCCGTGAAATCATACAATTTATTTGGAAGGGAGGGATTTCTGATGGCCCGGGCGTTTTTACCAGTTTCACCAGGTGCGCCGGAAATGAGATACAGTCTAGTTAGTCTTCTCTCTTCTCTTTCATATACCTCTCGTAAGAGTTGCCTCTTTCATATACCGAGTACTTGATAGAGGCCCACTGAGTTTCTCGCCGGATCTTATCAGTGGGTCGCGTTTCCGATCCGGTGGTAGATTCTGTGAAGCACTGCTCTTAGTAGGGCCAGTGTTAACAACACTCCGGTTTGATCCCTGTGAGCCCACCTACACACCTAGTAGGAAAAATAAAATAAAATAAAGAATCTAATTAATTTGCTAAACCTGCACGGTTATCTAAAACAAAAATAAAAAACGTGTGAATGTGTTAAACGCGGGCTACATGGTAGGCGGAGTCAGGGGTGTTAGGTTTTTTCGTAACGGAATTTCATGATTCGGTCGCCGCGCTCAAGGCCCGCGATAAAAGCTATGCAATAGCTTAAAAAAAGTGTACAACACACGCAGCATTTTTTTAGTATTGTGCAACAATATGGATGGTAACAATAACAAATCACTTACTTTTTACGGTAAGCACTTAACATCAGGTGGGCCGTGAGCTAGTTCACCCATCTATTCAATAAAACAAACAAACAAAAGTTGTAAATGTTTTTTTTTTTTTTTATGATTGATAGATTACTGGTGGCCCGGAGGCCTTTCCAGTTTCACCAGGACATGCAGGAAGTTGTAAATGTATCTGGGCTCCAGTAACCACTTAACATCAGGTAGGCCGTGAGCTCGTCCACCCATCTATGCAATAAAACAAACAAAAAAAAGAAGTTGTAAATGTATCTGGGCTCCAGTAGCCACTTAACATCAGGTGAGCCGTGAGCTCGTTCACCCATCTTTGCAATAAAACAAACAAAAAAAGTTGTAACTGTATACTGTATCTGGGCTCCAGTAACCACTTAACATCAGGTGGGTCGTGAGCTCGTTCACCCATCAATACAATAAATCAGGTGGGCCGTGAGCTCGTCCACCCATCTATGCAAGAAAACAAACAAAATGCAGTGTGACGTCACGCCACGCGCTTATTCACTTATAATGTGTTGAACGCGAGCTACATTGTAGGCGGAGTGAGGGGTGGAAGGTTTTTTTCGTTACGGAATTTCATGATTTCGGGCTCAAGACCCGCGAAAAAATCTATGCAATAGCTTAAAAAAACTTGATAGAAATAAATTTACTTGTATATCGACGACGTGTATTTTAAACTTATGACCACGAAGATGAATTAAGAGTTGAAGGCTTATGTAGAAAGTTCCTCAATTTTGTAGGAAAAGTAATATGAGTAGGAAAAAGGAGCAAGCAAGCAATGAAATTCAAGTAAAAGCTTTTTATATGTTGCTTAGGAAAACCATATTATGAAGATTACTTAAATATGATTTATATAATTACTGTAAAGTACTATATAATAGTGCAGCTAATTAGTTCATCGAAGTCAGAGCTTGTCGTTAGTTGTTGTTAATTCAGGAAATTAAATTCAAATAAACAATAATATTAAATAGTATCTAGTCACAATCATAATAGTAGATAAATAAAACAAAAGGATATGAGAGATGCCAGATATAGAACAGCATTATTATTCTTTTAATCATTTCTTTGTTTGATGTCAGTGATTCAAAGTTGCCTATTTACATTTACGACTTAGAAATTGAATGATTAAAGTCTGAGGTATTCTGAGAGATCGAGGAGGGTTAATTAACAAAAGTTTTATGATTCGTTGACGTTGGATATTCGAGATCTTGGAACTTGACTTTTCTTTTACCATTCAGGTAGGTAGCTTCTGAATGTGATTGTTGTTTATTTTCATCTTTCATTAAAAAACTTTCACATGCCAGTTATTTGTTATTAATTCGCCTCTTTTTTTTAAACCTTATTTTAAGACCTGTTTCTAAACCCATATCTGCAGCGAAACAATAATTTATTTCGGTGCGAAGGTGGGATATTTCTGAAACAATATTTTTGTGGTTTGGGCCTAAATTTTGGTCATAAATAGACTCTTCATTAATAGTCGAGAGCAGTAAAAGTTTTGTTGTGCCCTTACAGCGCTGATTTCTATCAATGATAGTAACCACTAAGAACCAGGTGGTTCGTAATCTTATTTACCACAGTTACTATTTATATTAAATGATAGTAACCAATGAGAGCCAGGTGGCTCGTAATCTTATTTACCACAGTTGCTATCTATATATTAATACGTGAAGCAAAAACTTTGTACCCCTTTTTACGAAAATTGCGCGGACGGAGGAGCATGAAATTTTCCACACTTATAGAGAATATAGGGAAGAAGTGCACAACGCTAATATTTTTTTTTAAAATAATGCATAAAAGATACATTAAATCAATAAAGAAAAAAAATACACACACTACATACCATGTATTTGACGCACACAAGCAAGCATACTATTTATTGTCAAACTTTAGTTCTTGACGTCTGTTGTCAAATTGAGATTAAATATTGTTTGTCTTTGTTAATATTTTTAAACGGTTTTATTTATAGTATAGTCTTGGCGAAATTTGTGATTGTAGAAGTATAAAATACAATCATAATAGTGTACAAACTTACAATTCCAATTAATTGCGGGACCTCTAGTTTATATTAAATGGTTGAAACCGCACTAACTTTGAGAGCAATCTAGGCTTTATTTTACCATTACATTCTTCACATTCTCAGTCTGTTTGAAATATGATCGAGATATTAATATTCTAGAGACGCTTGTCGATTTTGCGGAGTCAAATAAAAAAGATCGATCGTAAATCCCGGACACTTAATTACAATTTAACTCACGTAGTGGATACCTCGCATTTTACGATTGCCGAGGGAAAAGCAATATTTTTTTTTTTCTAAAAACTATTCGTACAAGTTATAGAGGTCGCATGATTATAAACCAGTAGATTATACTAAAGATGAGGCCTATACATGAGAAACGTTATTGGTATCATAATTCGATGACCCCGTTAATATTCTTCGGGATCAATTTATTTTTCATACAGGACAGTGAGCGTCGATATCTCGGTGTTGACCTGTCATGGGGGTAATGGATTTCGTTACTCAACTGAACTAAAAATTCTAATCGAAGTAATAGAGCCAGACCTTATCTGTTTTACTTCTTCTTCATAAGCTTCATGCTCAAAAGTTCATTTCTAGACTTCACTGCTTTATCTTTACCCTCTCAAAAATATCTAAGAACCCTTTCGTAAAAGATTGTGGAAATATAACCTCGTGGCTAACCCTAATATGAAGAAATGCAATGTTTAGTTAATGTGTCCATATGTAAATTACCGTCTAACATGATTTTAAGTGTTTCATAATTAACTTCGGATGACCGAAAATTCACCTGATTCAGAATGTTTCAGGTAGCAAGTTACCAATTTTATGGATCGCGATTCTGCCTACTTCTGCTAAAAGTAATCATCAGTCGTGGATAAGATTTAATTTATTTATTTATCACCAGAGAAAGCTTAGAAACGTGTGGAATACGACAAAAATATAGCCACTGATAACATGATCAAGCCAGACCAAAAAAAAAAAGTTCAGCAGGATGTTGCAGCTTAGAAGACTGTGGCACTGTATTTCAATAAGACCCGATTATTACGCAACGCCACAGAATATAAATATGGTACTGGTTGTAAGACGACTTGTGAGCTCGCATTGGTAGGTATCACCGCCCTGCAGCTATAAATCTTATATAATTCTCAAGGTGGATGACAGTATTTATGTTGTTGATGTCTATGGGCACCGCTAACCATTTAAAACGAGATGGAATGGAATTCTTCCACCATGGAATGGAATTCTTCCACCTATTTGGTAGACGGCGGCTTGGCTCTGTCCCTGGCATTGCTGAAGTCCATGGGCGACGGTAACCACTCACCATCAGGTGGGCCGTATGCTCGTCTGTCTACAAGGGCAATAAAAAAATAAAAAATAAATATTTAAACAATAAATAAATTAAATAGATGACAAGTGGCAATTAGAATATAAAGCTTTAGTGCTACAGAAATATAGGTATAGTATTCATTGCATAATTATAGTAATCCATCTTCCAATCCACCACTCGACGACCATACGCTTCGTTTCATATAACAAATTTCAGCTAACTTTTATTGTTTTTACTCGAGAATGTCACAATTAAATTCCCGTTCAGATACAAGCACATACAGACTTTAGTTAAGAACCGTTTATAATCTGTACGTTCGTAAATTGTAATTAAACAACGATCTCGAAGCTAAATACAATGTAATCAAAGTGTAATTTTAACGTAGCGTAATTAAGGTTTAACTCAAAGCAAAGTCAGGTGCGTCGTTACGAGACCGCGACGCGAAACCAACTTCATACCAACTAGGGGTTCAAAGTTTTGGTATTCCGATGAATACTATATTATGGTATACAAAGTGAACTTTGGTATATGGTAAATATAATTTATTTTTAATAGTTTTTTTTTTTTAATTTCAATTTTTTTTCTAGTTTGGAAATTACGCTCATGATGGTTTAGTTCTCTTTTTAATTTTTATCATTTGAACCGATGATCTCATGGTACATCTCATATTGAGTAGACAACTGGGTTGATAGACATCCTTAGCAAATTAGGTAGAAGTCGTAATAGTAGATTAGCTATGCCCTGACACCATTGATGTCCATGAGCGTCATTAACTGACTGTCATTACAAAACGTCACGTGGTATATCTATTTAATTTATGTTTATAATACAGGTAACCTTCCTATAACACAGTATTTTACAACACGGTTCCGTTTTAACATGAAAAGAAAAAAATCTCAAAAAACCTCTAATTAGACGGTACTTCTATAATACAATAACGAGATTATTGTTTAAAATTAATAAGAAAATTACATTATGCACTATGAACACACAATATAATATGGACATAATCGAAATTTTACTGCTTATTTTTTTGTATAATAGGTAAAAAAACATACAGTTGAGATATTTCATTCAGTAAAATTACTTTCCTTTTTGTACTAGCTTCTAGTCTCATATAACACGGTTTTGGACAACACGGGACTTTGTATTTGAGGATTTTTACTGGTGGTAGGACCTTTTGTGAGTCCGCACGGGTAGGTACCACCACCCCGCCTATTTCTGCCGTGAAGCAATAATGCGTTTCAGTTTGAAGGGTGTGAGCTCATAAACATATAATCAATAAAAAAATTAATAAAAAAAAATGCTGTCGATATCTAAGATTAATATCAATATCTAAGATTAAGATCTGAGATTAATATCTAACTTAAGACCAGATAGACTGAGAGCTCATTCACCAAGCTAAATAAATATCAAGAATTCCCATGCACAAAGTATCATTCAGTATGACAAGTCGCATATATACTACTTATATGCGGTATTTACTACTGAAATTATTGACCATGAGATATCATAACGTTAGAATGTGAATTTCAAAGTACATTAAAACTACCTATATAACAAACACGAAAGTGTTTTTTACATAAATCATCTTGCAAAATAATTCGAATTCCATATTTCAACGTTTGAGGTAAACAAACGAATATATCAAAGATTCAGAAATGCTGATAAATAAGAAAAAATAACTAGAAACGTGATGTTCTGTGTGACGCCACAACTGGGCAGGGTTGACACATAACATTTATCTAATAGTATAATTATTATGAAATTGACGCGCAGGATATTCGAGCAATGTGTTCTCCCTGTCATGGCGTACGGAGTCGAGACATGGACGCTCACATAGCAAATTATGACCAAAATGTTTTTTTTTCTCCCTAAGCTGAAAGCCTTGAGAGGCTATTTCTGCGTAACCTTAACTAATAGGTGAGCTCACGGGGCTCAAACCTGACGACGTTGCTAACACGAACCCTAGCAAGAGCCGTGCTTCGCAGAATCTACCACCAGATCGGAAACGCGACCCACTGAGAAGATCCGGCAAGAAACTCAGTAGGCTGTGTCTGAGGGTTAATTTACACGTCGAGCCCTTCGTCGCAAGCAACGGATTCGACGAGAACGATGACCGGTGCTTGAGGTACCTAAAAGCACCGTTAGTGGATCGGGAGGATCCAAAATGACGTGGTGCCAAAATGCAAGTCACGCAAAGAACCATGGAACGGGCTATATTAGGTATTTCTCTACGGGATAGAATGCGCAATACCGAAATCCGCAGAAGAACTGATTTATCTGACATAGCCAAAGCAAATGCTCGGAAAAAAGTGGAAAAGGGCCGGCCATATATGCCGCCGTCGCACTGACAATCGGTGGGGCACAAAAGTACTGGAGTGGAGACCTCGTACTGGAAGCCGTAACATGGGCAGACAGTCAACGAGGTGGACTGATGATTTGGTCAAAGTGGTTGATAGAGACTGGATGAGAAAGGCAAGAGACCGAAGAGAATGGGGTGCATTCGAAGAGATCTACACTCAGTGTTAGATAGACACGGGTTGAAGAAGAGATAATAATTGCGATGACAAATTTGTCACTCAAGTTCAGACATGATTTGTCATCGAACAGTTTCCAATCGAATAATAAATATCGAGTAATAATTAAATTATAGTATAATATAGACATACTTCATATAATATTATATGTATACTTAATATAATATTGACAACCCTAACACGTACCGAGGTCGCGTAAGGGCTTATTTGTGCGTTTCCTTCGTCACACTGAACGCGTTAAGGGGAAAATATCGTACTGTTATTTTTATATATCTTCAGTTCCTTTTTATCTTCTTCTTATTTTCGCCTGACCTTGATCTTATATCAGCATAATTTGTGGGTACGTGTATATCTTTTTTGGTATGTTGTTTGTCGGAAATAATGCTTTCTCATTATTTTATTAGTGATACAACTGATACATCTAACAAAATATATTATATAAACTAATATAATTCGGGTAAATAGAGAGCGAAAGAATGCGTAGCGACAACTGTACCGTACCTAGCCAACCGTAAGCGTATCGGGGTTCCGACGATATTATTATTTAGGGAAAAAAGTTTTTTCTCCAAGGATAAGCATGTTAAAGGGACACGATAAAGGAACAATAGAAAACAAATGAGGTGAGAGTTATTCACCGCTCCTAGCGTAATGGTTTCGGGAGGGTAAAAGTAAAGATATAAGCGAAGGATTTCCTAGTGAATTGTTATAAGTAACGTTCTTATAATAAAAAAGATAATATAAGATTATGATTTAGAAGAACCTCGATATCTTTTTAGTATTTATTTATTTTCTAATAACGATTTGTTTACGTAATAGCATGATTGTGCATAGCAAATAACATGAGCATATAATCATTATAAACAACAAATATTTTTCAAGAAATAAACTGCTACAAAGCGGAGTAATGTAAAAAAAATAATCACAGAAACTTCAAATTTACATTTCGTTTGCAAATGTAACTTAAGAACCTGAAACTCATTCAATAAACGTCTGTTTTTCATATTAAATCGATATTATTTAATATTATAAAGAGGAAAGATTTATTTGTTTGTTTGTATTGAATAGGCTCCGAAACTACTGAACCGATTTGAAAAATTGTTTTACTGTTTCGAAGCTACACTGTTCCCGAGTGACATAGGCTATAATATTTTTTGGAAAAAATTAGGGATCCTTACTAAAACTCCAATAATGCAACCCAAGGTGTAAAAAAATACCTAAAATATTCTTTACATCGCGATGATAGATTAAAATAATGTACTACGGCTTTGTAGAACACATTATTATTTACAAAAAGTGTCGCGACAGCATATTACTAACTATTATAGTTATGCCGCAATAAGTGTTTATTTTATTAAAAAAAATGAAACAACGTCAAATATCCTTGAAATTTTTGTTAAAGACCCGAGCGGAGCCGGAGCCGGCCGTTAGTTTAAAATACGATTGTATTGAAGCCGTTTGTAAATTTAAAAGCGATTCGAAGTTCCTCGCCACCGCGGAATAAGCCTATCAATTGTGCACTTTTCCTAAGCTCCTTATACCAATATTATTACGGAATGGCCACGCCGATAACAAGACCCAGCTTGCTATTTCATTCGCGCTTGAAGGTAATTCTTGAAAATACAACATTTTTGATTTAAATAGCTATGAATAAAATTTAGGTTGTGTGGGTGGTTTAACGACGAAAGGAAGATTTTCCACCGAGCGGGTGATATTTGTCGGTAGACCGACAATCTGAATCTTGTTGTTCGGAACTTGTACATATGCAAGCTTATGTTGAAAATGTCGTAAGCGAGATTCAGAGATCTGTTAATTTTTTTTTATTGCCCTTGTAGGCAGACGAGCATACGGCCCACCTGATGGTGAGTGGTTACCGTCGCCCATGGACTTCAGCAATGCCAGGGGCAGAGCCAAGCCGCTGCCTACAAATATCTTGTGTCCTATGTTGGCTACCCGCCGCAGGCTGGTTTTTAGTCTATAAGTTTTCTACAGCGACAGTCACTTTTATTCCAAGTATAATTCAGTGCATTCTCTGTTTATATTACTGTGGTTAGACGAATACGCTTCAAATTTTAATTTGCGTAATTAGGTACTGGTGGTAGGACCTCTTGTGAGTCTGCGCGGGTAGGTACCACCACCCCGACAATTTCTGCCGTGGATCAGTAATGCGTTTCGATTTGAAGGGTGGGGCAGCCATTATAGACGTTTATGGACTCCAGTAACCACTTAACACCAGGTGGGCTGTGAGCTCGACCCATCTGAGCAATAAAAAAAGACCCACTTAGTATTGATTTGTTGCCAGAGCCTATAAGTGTGAATAGTGCAGACATCATCGTTATCAGACTTAAATCATTCTCAATCTCATATCTACATGTATATATATACTCTTTTAATAAAGGCTGTCTTTGTGGCTTTAAAAAGGCTACAACTTAACATAATTTATTTAGAAGATTGTTTATATCGTTGATCCTCTGTTAAAGATTGCGATTTAAATAACTAGGGTATTTCACAAAAAATCTGACTAAAATTCACAGCTGACAGTCGATCTCTTTGGTAGTGTGGCGTGTTTTGATTGCTGACAAATTTATTTCTTGACTAATCCTGCCGTTCGGTCACCGTCCTCGTCGAACCCGTCGCTTGCGATGAAGGGCTCGACGAGCGAATTAACCCATAGACACAGTCCACTGAGTTTCTCGCCGGATCTTCTCAGTGGGTCGCGTTTCCGATCCGGTGGTAGATTCTGCGAAGCACTGTTCTGGCTAGGGTCAGTGTTAGCATCACTCCGGCTTGAGCTCCGTGAGCTCACCTACTAGTTAAGGTTACGCTGAAACAGCCTCTCAAGGCTATCAGCTGAGGTAGGAAAAAAAAATCCTGCCGCGAAGGAATCATGTGGCCCTGTTTGTAGGAAGGATGTGACTATTGTTCGAGCGAAATCAATTATCCCTTTAATCAAAGAGTTTTGATAGCGCAGTGAATACTGCCGAAAGCCGCCTTTTAGTAGTCTTCATATTAGTTAGTTATCGCTAAATCATTTTACCGTTTATGAAAACATGCGCGCGGAATACGGTGTCGCGCTGTGTAAATAACAAATCGTAAATAATAAATAAACAAATATTATTCTGAGGTTAATGTTTTGCGGTAAATCCGAATACTAAAGCTCGGAGTTGCAAAAATGATTTATAGCACAGGGAAACATGATTAAACCCTTTTGTTACGAATATAGAAATTTTGCGGAAGGATACATTTAGATTTTCTTATTATGTAATATGAACTCGTAAAGTGAAAATGAGGCTTTTAAAAGTGAAAGTTCTTTAAAAATAAAAAAAATAACCAGTAATATTTGAACCTCCATGATTGAGTCACCATGGCTCATGAATCCACAACAATACCTTTATAATACCTATGGGTTCCTGAGTAACTGCTAAGATGTACCATGAGCTACTCTTCTGATCTACTGGCAAAAAAATTATACAAGTCAATTATATTTTTTTCTATATCACTATTAATCGTTATTTATTTTGAATAAGAAAACGAAGATCCCAACAATGTTATCCTCATAAAACATAATATATCGGTTATGGCTACCCTTTCGAGGTCCCAGATCGTAAATATCAAGCCGTCGATGTTATAACTTGGGCATGTTTTTATGTTTATTGAAATTTTACTATATCGATGGAGAATTGATATGTTGTCTCGAAATGTGTACGTGTTTATCGATACTTTTGCGGTGTCAAATATCTATTACATCTGAAGATATTATATAGAGGTATGTTGTGAATTTTATTCTATCGAAGAGTCAAGTTAGTTTTCTCGAAAGTAAATGTCAAACTAGAATGGATGAATTGTTTTTATTTTATTCCCAATACATTACGTTACCAAAAAACTTGTAATAGAAGTTTATTTACGTTCTTCGCCCTTATTTTTCATTTTGTCAATGTCATATGATATTGTTTAGACAATGCTGTCGTAGTTATGCAGGAACTATCCAAGAAGTATTGAACATTTTTTAAACTTTACAGTTCTTATTTCAGACTTTAATATCTGCTCTCAATATTTACGTTATGCTGTATGTATATGAGAATTTATTTTTATTGCATAGCCAAGAGAACTAACTAGCTCACGTTGTACGCCGCCTCTACGCTGGGGTGGTGCGATCGATGGCCCTGTACGGTGCGCCTGTATGGGCTGAGCCGCGCAATCGGGCTACTATGGCTCGGTTCATGCGCCGGCCGCAGCGCACTGTTGCTATCAGGGTCATCCGTGGATATCGCACCGTCTCATTCGAGGCGGCGTGTGTGTTGGCGGGGACGCCGCCATGGGAGCTGGAGGCGGAGTCGCTCGCTGCCGACTATCGGTGGCGCAGTGAGCTTCGTGCTCTAGGCGTGGCGCGTCCCTCCAAAAGTGAGCTGCGGGCGCGGAAGGTCTATTCTCGGCGGTCCGTGCTCGAATCGTGGTCGAGGCGGTTAGCCAACCCCACGTGGGGTATACGGACTGTCGAGGCGGTTTACCCAGTCTTTTATGACTGGGTGAATCGTGGCTGAGGACGCCTCACCTTCCGTCTGGTGCAGGTGCTGACTGGGCACGGATGCTTCGGGAAGTACCTGCACCGGATAGGAACTGAGCCGACGACGAGGTGCCACCATTGTAGACACGACCTGGACACGGCGGAGCATACGCTCGCTGTCTGCCCCGCTTGGGAGGTGCAGCGCCGTGTCCTTGTCGCAAAGATAGGACCAGACTTGTCGCTGCCTAGTGTCGTGGCGTCGATGCTTGGCGGCGACGAGTCTTGGAAGGCTATGCTCGACTTCTGCGAGTGCACCATCTCGCAGAAGGAGGCGGCGGGCCGAGTGAGGCAAAGCTCTCCTCACTATGCAGAAACCCGCCGCCGCCGAGCAGGGGGTCGGGACCGGGGTCCCGTCCGTAACCCGGCCCCCTAAGAGCTTCGGGCTCTACCCGCTTTGTGCGGGGAGGAACCTAGGCGTAGGGCGGCGTGGTAGGTCGCGTTCCCCCGACCGCTCCGGGGGAAGGTGTAGCGCGGCACTATCAATCGGGCTCTTGGCCCGTCGACCGAGGGAACCGGCGGTCATGTTGCTGGCGGCCACCGGTCCGGCGTCTGGGGGCGGCGGGATGGATGTAATGTGCTCTGCGTAAACCCTGTTCTGCCGTCTCAATAGCTCCGACTGGGTTTCCGCCCGGTCCGGGGTAGGGCGCCGGCTGTGAGCGGCAGGAGTTTTTAGTGAGGTTCGACTCGCACATACCCCACCTGCCGTGCGGGTGGGGATCCGGCGATTTTGTCCTGTGGTAAAAAAAAAAAAAACTCACGGCTAAGTAGCGCCAACTACCACCATCTACCACCAATCACCATCCACTTTGAGTCACAAGATCGAAGTCCCAATTATATTAAACATTGTCCCATCATTCAAACCGAAATGCATGACTTATTCACCGAAGAAATAGACAGGATAGTTTTATCTTGTCATGCGGGCTACAAGGTATTTAAGCATTTTTTCAGTTGTTTTAATTTTTCTGTATGCACCTGTTTTGAATTGCAATCCAGATTGTTATATTAAATATTTAAACTTATAATTACTATGGTTGTAATTTGTTTTGTGCATCAATAAAGGAAAAAAAAATATAATGATTCATCCGACCGATTTCGGCCATGGCGACCACTTTGACTCTTATCCGTCGATTTGGCGCTCGTGCCCTCGAAGATGGCTTATATAGCCTATCTTTGCGGCAAAACTCCTTGCGCATTGAGGGCACGTAAGCACGCCGTTCTCATAATTATAGGTTATGGCAGCAGGTGGGCGGGCCTTCAACTGGTCGCGTTTGTAATCAAGGTCAGCTTTACGCTGATCCTCGAACTCGCGTACTTTGCTGTTCACCATCCTGCGCCATTCTGGCCGCTGTGCTGCCAAGCGCTCCCATTGAGAGGGCTCTATATCACATCTCTTCATGTGTCGTTTCACGACATCCTTGTACCGCAGGAGTTGTCCGCCATGCTTTCGCTTGCCATCCTGCAATTCAGAGAAGAAGATGCGCTTCGCCACTCTTTCCTCCGTCATGCGTGATACATGACCGCACCATCGAAGCTGCCGACGCATTAAATAGGTCTCAATGCCACCAACATTGGCACGTCGCAAGACTTCGGTATTTCGCACTCTATCAGACCATCTGATTTTCATGATGGCACGAAGGCATTTAAGGTGGAAGCGATCCAGAGTGCGAATGTGGCGGCGGTACACACACCACGACTCGGAGGAGTATAGGAGGCTTGGCAGCACAATTGCCATGTAAACTGAGATTTTAGTGGCCAACTTAAGGTCGTGTGAGCAGAAGACCTTGGAATATAGCTTTCCAAATGCTGCAGCAGCGGCACCGACCCTGCTATTGATCTCATCATCAAGGTCACACTTGGATGTTAAAGTGTTCCCCAGATAGCGAAATTTATCCACCTGCTTCAACACATCCTCACCAAGCTTTATGGTTAGTGTCTCGTGACCGTGACTGTCCAGGGACATCACCTCCGTCTTATTGACACTAATCTTCAGGCTGAATTTACGGCAGGCTTGGTGAAAAACGGACATCAGCTGTTGCAGGCCGTCTGGGGATTCTGCTAAGAAGCACAAGTCATCAGCATAAATGATCTCAGTGATCAATGCATACGACACTTTGGTGCGAGCCTTAAGTCTAGCCAAATTGAAAAGGCTGCTAATAATAACTCGTCCTATTAAATGCCATTAATAATCGCAATACACTGTTATAAACGGTAGGTTTGTCGATCCTAGGCCAAACCTACTAAATAGGTAAGCATTTATATACTCATAAACCCACCTACTACCAGTGAGGTCATTGATTAATTTACAAGAATGAAAATCGACGTTGGTACCTTGCAAAGCTAGTTCGCGTAATTCATCGACATCATTATTTCTTTGGATCCTTTTTGTGTGACAGCATCTGGATAAAAAGCGTTTGTAGTTTCAGAATACTGTAAGATTGTCCGAAAAGGCTCTCGATAACGCAATGATAGATGACTATGGCTTTCGGGACCCATTGTTATCTAAAGTGATCCATCAAGACGATGCTAATGAAAATGTATAGGGTGGTTTTAAAATAAATGACAATAAATTTTGTATGTTCATTTCGTGGAAGTAACTTAGGTATGACTTTTAGTTATAAGTATCCTATAATGACTGAGAAACAATGCACAATAAGTCGCTCATTTATCTTCAAATGTTTGAATAAAATATACCAGCTCAACCATTTTTTCTCGTCTAGCTGTATTATCTACATTAATCGGAGTAAATACAAAAGGTATCTAAAAAGTTGAGAAATTGGAACCCAGCGAAGGAGTGCTTTTCACCTGGACAACTACTTTACTAAAGCACAGATTCGATATCGCGTGTAGACTGCTCCCATCTCTAGGTCGAGGCTCCCAAACACTAGCTACTTGCTTTAACTTCCAAACACAAGAGGACCGTTGGGATTGGTGGTAATTCCGTTCTTACGAATCGTTTGGAGCCTCTGGGTCTTTCGATCTACCCTTTTTTATCTACCTTATCTTCCATATGGAGTGGTCTGGGTTTTTTTTTGGAGATAAAATCGTTATCTTCTTTTTGCCATTGCACCGCCCACCACAGGAAAAAGTTCATGCTTAGGATTCAAGGCCCACAGTGTTCATCAATCAAGTACAATCTGGCATTAAAAGAAACTTCTCTTCACTGTGTTTCTTGAGCCCTGCGACATATCCTTCAAATGAGATTTGCTAAGCAGCTGACAGCTTTACTATTCCCGAGGCATTGCTGATGTCCATGACTATTGACCATCAGATGGGCCCTATGCTGCCTCCAAGGATATTAAACATTTTCTTTTGGTCTCAAAGGACAAATGACTTTACTTACCCTTCATTACCTTCCACAGGCTGAATTGGTTGCTGTTGAGGGCAAAGAGATTGAAACACACTACGTGCTGGCTCGAGAGAGAATCAAGAGATGGAATTCCACATCGAAATGCTACCTTCTCGTCGAGAATTTACCGACACCGTTACAGGTATGCAGTTTTCATATATATAACTTTTATAACAGACGTTCACATTACTAGGAAGTCATTAACCTCGTGCTTATTGAATTTGTCGACTTTGGGTAGTTAATTTTTAGCACGTACGTACGTACAGACTCACAAGTTCAAGAAAGTTCTATAAAATGATAATTCTGGTAACAAGGGACGTATTGTAAGGTAGATACAGCCTCGCCATCTTTTCGTACCATAAAACGTTAAGAGCTTTCCTATTTTTCAAAAATATAAGAACCATTTACAAGACTTCTATTTATTACTCAAATCTTTTCAGTTTCTTAACTAAAAAATCAGATAATAAAAAAATCAAAACGGGATTCGACTGTTTTGCTTTTCCCTATAGATTTATCGACATTCGTTTTTGAGGTATATTTTTTTCAATGGAGCGGTTTGATTGCACCTGCCACAGTTGTGGTCATGGATAGATTGCAATGCAAAGATAGCGGTCGTTGGTCGAATGTTAGGTCGTGTCCTATTTCAACCAACCATAGTACCGAAACAATAGTTATTATTGTGACCACTGGCGGTAGGACCTCTTGAGAGTCCGCACGGGTAGGTACCACCACCCTGCCTATTTCTGCCATGAAACAGTAATAATGCGTTTCGGTTCGAAGGGTGGGGCAGCCGTTGTAACTATACCTGAGACCTTAGAACTTATATCTCGAGGTGGGTGGCCCATTTACGTTGTAGATGTCTATGGGCTCCAGTAACCATTTAACACCAGGTGGACTGTGAGATCGTCAACACATCTAAGCAATAAAAAAAAATAAAAAAATTGTTGCTAAGGGATTACCGTTATTCACACAGATATTTCGATATGATCTAAATATACATTAACTAGTAACTATTATTTCCCTGTCCATTCCAACTTTCAATTGCATTATTATGTAATTTAAAAAAGTCCCTGTATGATTCCGAGTAATACTACTGTACTGGCAACAATCATCGTTACAAAACTGATACCTCATTAAGGAATAATGCACTATGTGCTGATTGCAATTGATGTCATTTTTGTACAGACATTTGCAGATAAAGCTCTGATCGTAAAGCGCTTGAACGGCTATAGAATAATAGTTCACCTATTGTTGGGTAGCTGACTTCAATTATATTTCTTCTTCTTCTTCTTCTTCTCTGTCGTTTCCTCATTGCTGAGGGTCGTGACCACCTTGGTCCAGTTTTTGCACCAACTTCCTCCAATGCTGCCTGCATTCGGCCTGCTTAATGGCGCCCGGGACGCTGGTGTTTGTGGCCTCCTTGATAATAAATATAATTTTATATTTCGAATAAAATTATATTTATTCGAAATATAAAATTAAATGTAATCCACGGCTGCACAAGAATGCCAACAATTGTTTTACTTGGATAACACGAAAATTTTGAATTATATGCTTTTGTGTGGACTGAGAAACATTGCTTTCTTTTCTACAAAAGCAACACTTGAACAATGACATCATTGTTGCTTTATTAATCAATTTTCGAATAGATTTTATGTTTGAATAGTATTTGAGTGAGTGGCTTCAGTTGTACCATCTGAATTAAAAATTCACATTTTCTGTTACATCGGTAAAATATTTAGTAAATAGACGTACTCTTGTTTGCATACACGTAGTATAATCACTTTACGCCTGATTGTATATAAATCTATTTTAAATCAGGCCGGAAACATAGCAAGTGCCAGTGTATGGTCCTCCTGTGGGTGCCGTCAACGACTCTTGGCTGCAGTGACGAGTGGAGGTCGCGCCCTCCACTGGGCGGCTGTTCCCGCACCCCCAGCCAATGACTCCGATCTGTGCCGCTTCAATTATACGTGAGTAAATTTTTATTGCTGGACAGAAGTAATTCATCAGAATATAATGTTCTGTCGTTTCGCATATTCCATTTTTCTCAATTCAAAAGCAGTTGACTGTTTTGGCCTCACATTACCTACTGGTATGGGTCATACTTTTTTGCAATAAATTTACTTTCTATTTTTTAGTTGCATTTTCTATAAAAGCGTGTTTTGTAGTTTTTTTTAAGTATTATTTATTTTCATTATATAATTTTCTAGATACGGCATAGGCTGAAATTTGCAACATAGTCTTAATATAATTACGCCGAAAGCTACGTTGTGTGTGTTATAAGTGTAATACTGGATATCAAGTTTCAGCTGGGTCATTGAACTTCTTCATTTACGTTTTGTGAATACAACAATAGCATTTATTGTGAAGGCAAGATATATATAACATATTTTTTTTAAAGATTGGCAACCCTTAAACGCCCTTCCAAACAGACAATGTCACCCATTACCCTAATATACCCAATTAGGCCAGAATTAATGATTTATCCATTATTATGTTTAATTTCTCTTTTCATTAGCTAACAAAGTGGCCTTTAAATAAAATTCTGAAAAGCGAATACTGAACCTTAAAATCTATGCGAGAGGCAACATTTTAGGTTTACAAAAAGTCGGACATTCGAT
This sequence comes from Bombyx mandarina, assembly GCF_003987935.1. The sequence continues at coordinate 2,429,957 of NW_021011483.1, forward strand.
TATTTGGGTCCAATGATAAGTATTAGTCTTCGAAGAACCCATTAGAAGACCGATGGCTTAAAAAGCGGTATTAAAAAAGTTTCGATCTTTAAGACTCAGACCAGAGGGAATGTGCAGTGAAAGAAACTTATTTTTATTAAATTCTTATTTTTTCACTGAATGTTTTTTAAGGTTATGTTACAATTTCTATTTGTTTATATTCAATTAAGGAAATATTGATGATGGAATCTATTTCAATGGTTTGTTTATTTATACTCGGCATCCGATCCGACAGCATTAATTTAACAAATAGAGAAAGTATACCAAACATTGAATATTTTTAAAATGAATAGCAAGAGTTTTGTTAGTCGCTAATTAAAAAAGTTTGGAAGAGCTACTACCGTTGTACAAGCTATTGACTAGTTTTCAATGTGATTTTTGTTTTGTTGTGCAATAGAACATATTCTACTATAGCTTTAGAGCATGTTGAGATTAATATTGGTAACTATATTACGAATCTTTCTAAAGGCAATTTATGTACAATAGGGGTCTTATTGGTAATAACGATTTCTTTGAAGCTGATATTAAGTGGATAAACAATTTCTAAAACGATACCAAAACGATAGCATATTACAGCACTAACTAGGTTAATTCAACAAGGATTAGTTGAGGCCGCCAGCACAAAAGTGGCCTAACCCATAATTTTTCATATTCGGGCAATATTGTAATTTATTAAAAACATAATAAATTTTGATGCAAAACCGGCTAATCCGTAGTTTCACCCATAGATATTACAGATGACTTTGTAAGCACTATTTTTGCGCGCATTCTATTTGCCTACGAAACAGTGTAAAAGTAAATTCAAACCTCATTATCTCCATACTATGGATATGGTAAGCTTAGGCCACTTCTGTGCTGACGGCCTCAGTTAAAGTATTTGGTGTCTTATTGATTTTTTGGAGTTTTTGTGTAAATTCATTAATTTCGTCATCATCATCTTAGGCCTTACAGCCCAGAGTGGGCCTTGGCCTGGTCCAGTATGTCTCTCCAGACTGCTCTGTTCAGGGCTTTCTCCTTCCAGTTCCTGACACTGATAACTTTGAGGTCGTGCTCCACGCCATTCATTAATTTCGTGGTGATTTTATTTTTACCACACATCTATTATATTTCCTGGTACTCGAAAAACTAACATTATCGCACCACTGAATGTAAATACATCAGTTTTCTAGCCGTGTTACTTAAATAAATGTTACAAAAATACCTAAGATTTATTTAGGTAAATTATATGTGCTTGTTGTCCTTATTTGAATCAAATTACAATAATGACAACAAAACCTAGCCGGAAACCGCCAAGCGTTTAATTTATATGCGTTTTGGGAATTCCTCGTTCCCGGTATTCAAATGTTGCATTCATTTTTTTAATGCTTAAAAGCGTGAAATGAGTAAAAAAATGTTTCTTCTTTGTTTAGATCCACGTTTATTCTGTGATTACCATTTAGATAGACTGGTTTTGAATTCGTTTGGACGTCACTTCGTTGTATTATCATCTCTATATATTAATACGTGAAGCAAAAAGTTTGTATCCCTTTTTACGTAAATTGTGCGGACGGAGGAGTATGAAATTTTCCACACTTATTGAGAATATAGAGAAGAAGTGCACAATGCTAAATTTTTTTTTTAAATAATGCATGAAAGATACATTAAATCAATAAAGAAAACATTACACACACTACATACCATGTATTTGACGCACACACGCATGCATACTATTTATTGTCAAACCTTTGTTCTTGACGTCTGTTGTTAAATTGAGATTAAATATTGTTTGTCTTTGTTAATATTTTTTATAGTATTTTGGTCTTGGTGAAATTTGTGATAATAGAAGTATAAAATACAATCATAATAGTGTACCAACTTACAATTCCAATTAATTATAGTCGAATTTCGACTACCGCGCGACCTCTAGTCTTAATAAGAAGTTGTGAATTGATACTGTGAACTTGGCTTCCAGCAGCCAGAAAATAAATACACAGATTGCGGTAGCTGACTTGTTTCGGTAATGCTTTATTTGTAATTCCATTTGTACAACTTTTAAATATGTGTTCACTACAGAATACATTGCTTTCTTCCTTGTTTTTTCCGACTACCGTCTTTTTTAATATGCCTCATTCCCACTACGGTTATCGCTCCCACCAACAGTGTTGCCATATGACAATCCGAAATTTTTCTTAATTTTAACATGATAAATTTTATAAAAACGACAATGTCCATTTTGAGGACATAATCCAAACGTTGGTCAAGTTACCGTGACTGCTTTTACGGGTCCAAGTTCAAATTCGAGATAAATTCAGCTTCTTTATTAAATAATATATTAATAGTATAATATCCTTCGGTTTGCGAGAGTCGTAGTCATAATTAAAACTAGTTTTTCGTGGTCGCGTAAAACTTAAACTGTTATAGTAATTTTAATTATGTTTACTGATGTCCAGGATCTATAAAATTGATAATAGTATCGTTATTTTTATAATACCAGAGATCCTTTTTTTCTTCGAAAGCTGGTTAACCATGCCATTTGGTAGTGGGTAGCTACCGATGCTAATCGACATCACCAGAGGATTCCTTTTAACCTTTTTGGAAGAAGAAAAACTTGTATAGAGCATGTCAGGAATGATCTCTGGAAATCCTGTCAGTCGTACTTTCTTTTTCCGTTCACTTTGGATGCGAAATATGAACTCATATAATCATTTCTATAAATAACTAGCTGTACCCGTCCGCTTCGCTGGGCATTTAAAATTAACATTATTATTTGTCACCCCCACAAAAATTCTCATCATTAACGCCCGCGCAACTGGTGTAGGGAGTCCAACGCTCATATAAATATTAGCCTATCCATTAAGTACATGTATTTTCTAAATGGATACCAAGTTTCAAGTCAATCGGATGCATTTTGAAAATTTATTGTACGTGCGTAAAAACATTGTAGAATTCCCCAGAGTCTGCGATTTGCATAATGTGAACACTAGGAACAAACATAGGCTTGCGTTGCCGGCGGCTCGAATTAAGAAAATAAGCAACTCTTTCAGGGGGCTGGGTGTACAACTTTTCAACAAGATCCCACAAAACGTTCAACTACTACCTGTTCATAGATTTAAGAAAACTGTCAAGGAACGTTTGTGCAACAAGGCATATTATAAAGTTAAGGATTTTTTACTAGATGGCACTACGTGGGAATGAGGCGCTCGCTCCTGGCCTTTTCATTTTTCATTATTATTATTATTTATTTGAATTGTATTTTTTTGACTTGTTTTTTTGTATACTGTAAATATGTTTTCTTGTTTAAAAAAAGAAAATAGTTGAGAAAATACAAAAAAAAAAAAAAAGCCCGCTGAGTTTGTTTCGCCGGTTCTTCTCAGGACTGTGGCTTTTTTTGGAACCGGTGGTAGAGTTAACATTTTCTTTTACATTTTGACATTCAACAAGTGTGTTTTTGATGACATCCAAGTTGAAATAAATGATTTTGAATTTGAATTTGAATTGAATAACGGAAAATCTGTAAAAACCACTGTAGATTTATATATTAGTATATTAGTATAGATTTAGCATTGACGTCATTTGTTGACGTCAATCAATCAATGTTGTAACTCATTTTGGCGATCCCACTAACAGTTTTCGTTCACAAGATTTTTTTAATTGTAATGTTGATATTTTCTTCGAAAACAAAAGGTATAATAACAATATTATTGAATAAAAAATATCGTTCGATGTGTCCGTGTCGGAACAAAAACGAGATCGCATCGGTTTTGATGGACGAGGCCCGCGGGTCGTTTCGCTAAAATTCTTTACGCGATTTTTCTATACTATATATAACTTTATAAAGAGGAAAGATTTGTTTGTTTGTTTGTATTGAATAGGCTCCGAAACTACTGGACCGATTTGAAAAATTCTTTCACTGTTTGGAAGCTACACTATTCCCGAGTGACATAGGCTATAATCTTTTTTGGAAAAAATTAGGGATCCTTACTAAAACTCCAATAATGTAACACAAGGTGTAAAAAATTACCTAAAATATTATTTACATCGCGTGGCCTGCGAAAACTATTAAATTTTTTTGCTGACCCGAGAGGAGCCGGAGCGGGCTGCTTGTTTTTTATATAACATTAAAATTGACTGCTGTTTGGAACAGCGATGTGATACACAGCATTTGTTTTTGATGAAAGTCAAAAGAACAAAGGGGACTGCTGTCGTAAAAGGCGATTAAGGGATTTACCGGGGAATGGGCCATTCTCTCTGTATTATACTAGCGTATTTTTTTTATTGCTTAAATGGGTGGACGGGGTCATGGCTTGCCTGGTGGAATGTGGTTGCTAGAGCCAACAGACATCTAAAACGTACATGTCGCCACCCAACTTAAAACATGAGTTTCTCAGTACAACGGCTGCTCCGTCTTTCAAACCGAAACGCATTACTGCTTCAAGGTAGAATAGGCAGTAATTACGGAAATTAAAACTTTTGCTAGCTTGATTTTTATTACACCAAGATTCTGTCTATTTTTACTACGATGCAGTTATGTGTTTCAGTTTCAAGAATGGAACTTTTACCTCATGTCTCAAGGCGAATGATATTGGCGGTGCGATGCCCAGTTGTGAGTATCAAATTTACACGGCCGTCAGATCGATAACCCAAAAAAGTTCTATGGTTCAAAGTGATTGCATTAATTTCAGGATGTCTATGGGTTTCTATAGCTGTTACAATCAATGGGAACCTGAGTTCATCAGTTCCATATATAATACGCGATAAAATGCAACAAAAAAAATTCCTACGCAAATCTCTACAAAATGACTAAGTTAGAAGAAACCTTTATTCAGATAATGATGGACATTACCGCCATTACAGTACTGGCGTGTGAAAGAGTTACGATATGATTTTGCTACATTCTCTTTTGTATCTGATTTCCCTTTTTAACTTTTGCTTAGTAAAACTTTAGAATTATAAATTTTAAAAAAACATTCATCATCATCATTTCAGCCTATCGCCGTCCACTGCTGAACATAGGCCTCTCCAATAGATTTCCAGTGCGACCGGTTCATTGCCACCTTCATCCAACGAGACCCAGCGCTTTTTACTAGGTCGTCGGTCCATCTAGTAGGTGGCCGTCCCACACTGCGCTTGCCAGTACGTGGTCGCCCCTCCAGGATCTTTCTGCCCCATCGACCGTCCTTCGTGCTATGTGGCCGGCCCATTGCCACTTCAGTTCACTAATTCTACGGGCTATGTCAGCAACCTTCGTTCTTCTACGGATCTCCTCATTTCGGATTCGATCACGTAGAGAAATGCCGAGCATAGCCCTCTCCATAGCTCGCTGCGCGACTTTGAGCCTTCTAAAAAGATCCCTAGTGAAGCACCACGTCTCCGAGCNCGTGCTATGTGGCCGGCCCATTGCCACTTCAGTTCACTAATTCTACGGGCTATGTCAGCAACCTTCGTTCTTCTACGGATCTCCTCATTTCGGATTCGATCACGTAGAGAAATGCCGAGCATAGCCCTCTCCATAGCTCGCTGCGCGACTTTGAGCCTTCTAAAAAGATCCCTAGTGAAGCACCACGTCTCCGAGCCGTAAGTCATCAGTCAAAAAAAACATTAAGATGTCAAAAACAAAATAGAAAAGACAATTTATAATACACGAAAGTTTCCGTATGTCACATATTTACGGTTGTAACAACTACTAAAAATCTAATACGGTCTGTTTGCCGACACGCCGCGCCGTAAAGCCGTATATAGATTTTCAATTAATAAGGCTCGTTGTACAACGACGCTCAAACAATCAATGTCATGCCCCGGCGACCTATCCGTTAGTGTCGCGTAGGTCGCATCCTGTTACGAAACAATTTGCGTTTATATCAACAGATATCTATATATTAATACGTGAAGCAAAAACTTTGTATCCCTTTTTACGTAAATTGTGCGGACGGAGGAGTATGAAATTTTCCACACTTATTGAGAATATAGAGAAGAAGTGCTAATGTTTTTTTTTTTAAATAATGCATAAAAGATACATTAAATCAATAAAGAAAACATTACACACACTACATACGATGTATTTGACGCACACACGCATGCATACTATTTATTGTCAAACTTTTGTTCTTGACGTCTGTTGTCAAATTGAGAATAGATTAAATATTGTTTGTCTTTGTTAATATTTTTTATAGGGTAGTCTTGGCGAAATTTGTGATTATAGAAGTATAAAAAAACAATCATAATAGTGTACAAACTTACAATTCCAATTAGTTATAGTCGAATTTCGACTACTGCGGGACCTCTAGTATATACAATTTTAGTATTAATTTTTGCGTGTTCAATAGGTTAAGTCAATCTGTGATTAATCAAAGTAATTCAGTTATAGAATAGCTGAGAATGCAATTTTTAAAATCAGTTTCGCAGAATCAACCCTATCATATATATTAATAATCGAAATAGAACTTTCTAGACTTTTAGAAACACAGTTCGTCTTTCAAGAGACACATCTACGATTCATGCATTAGCAAGATTAATCAAAATTTTTGAAGTACGTCATGAAGACTTTTTATTAACTACTATCTTTTTATTGTGCTGATGAAAATATTCCTGTTACATAATAAAGAAGACTTGTTTAGTAACACCTGAAAGTGAGTCATAACAAACTGTTAGACAAAAAGGATTTCACTATTATTACATAGGCATTTTTATTACTAAGAATTATCCACTAAGAAAGGTATGGAACGTAATTTTGGTGGTTTGTTTTATCAAAATAAATTACTAAAAAAAATGTTTGTAATGACCATAACTTCCGAGTAAACACAGTCTGACCTCTAGGTTTCCATGCAAAGCCCTCATAGGCTCTTTAATAAAACAGACATAACTCACAAGATGTGGGAAGTCGGGGAGCCCCGGGGGCCTATTCATCACCTGCCTTGTCAGCCGACCCGGGGCAGATTATACTACGCTTTTTTATCAGATCAGGACCTGCTAAAGTCGTGTTTTTTGCAACGCTGGAATTTTTCTGCGCTGTTTATTTTGATTGCGCCTCTTTTGCCTTTTTGTAAATCCTTTTATTTATCCCTTTGTCAAGTGATAAAAAATAGTCGGGTCTGTCAGCAAAACGCGTGAAGGATGGCATTTTTGTTTCTGTTTGGCCCCTGGTCAGCGCAAAGGATTTGTGGATTATGTGAATCTATTACGTTCTCACGTTTTCAAAATAAGATATTTTATAGAGGAATTCAAAATGTGGTAAACTTTGAGTCTTAGTAAATTATGTCACGAAAATTTGTGAACAATTTCCTGTAGATACTGTAACGTATTAAATATGTGAGATTATAAAATTTCTTGTAAAAAATACTCACAGAAGAAATAATTTGAAACACCTGCTTATTCCGGTCTAAAACTATTCAAATCCCTCGCGATACAAATGCACCGACTTAATCTAGGCCGTGACACTTCCTGGAAGGCTATGCTCGACTTCTGCGAGTGCACCATCTCGCAGAAGGAGGCGGCGGGGCGAGTGAGGCAAAGCTCTCCTCACTACGCAGAAATCCGCCGCCGCCGAGCAGGGGGTCGGGACCGGGGTCTCGTCCGTAACCCGGCCCCCTAAGAGCTTCGGGCTCCACCCGTTTTGTGCGGGAAGGAGCCTAGGCGTGGGGCGGCGTGGTAAGCCGCGTTCCCCCGACCGCTCCGGGGGAAGGTGTAGCGCGGCGCCATCAATGCGGGCTCTTGGCCCGTCGACCGAGGGAACCGGCGGTCGTGTCGCTGGCGGCCGCCGGTCCGGCGTCTGGGGGACGGCGGGATGGATGTAATATGCTCTGCGTAAACCCTGTCCCGCCGTCTCAATAGCTCCGACTGGGTTCCCACCCGGTCCGGGGTAGGGCGCCGGCTGTGAGCGGCAGGAGTTTTTAGTGAGGTTCAACTCCCACATACCCCACCCGCACGGCGGGTGGGGATCCGGCGATTTTCTCCTGTGGAAAAATAAAAAAAAAGCCGTGACACTTCAAAATGATTAAAAATACTTTTTACTTACTACATAAAGTATTTTAAGCGTCGAAAATAATTAAAGACAATAAAAAACGCGAGGATTAAACGAAATAGAAATATAAGTTTTAATAACTACTTAGAAATGTCTTGAAAAAATCCGAAAGTGAAATAAATAAGTACTTGGAACACGAATAATGTATCAAAAAAAATACCAACCCTTAGTCCCGTTGGTTTTAATATTAATTGAACCCGCTATCCTGTCATTTTGTTTTATTTCGTTTTCTCAAAACAAATATGACGTATTTTTTTGTTTTCTTATCGACTATTTTGTTTGAGCATTATCCATAGCGAAGCAACCGCGCGTTCCGATTTGAGGAAATTCACATATCCTTTATGCATACAAATGTAACTTCGAGGCCTTGTATCAAGGTGGGTGGTTCACGTTGTGATGTGTATGAACTTCTTTCTATAATCGCGAATTGTTCTCTTTCAATATTACAATGTATGAAGTTAAGTATTTGATATTGATATCACCATTTTTATTGCTAAGCACGCCACTTCGATAAAGCGGCGCGACACGAGAACCCTCTCATCGTGGCCGCCGGTAACTACATTCCCGATCCTGCGGAAAAAATGGAAAGCAGTCGACGTCGACGTCGCCCAAAACACGTCATCTCGGATCCTCCCGATCCACTAACGGTGCTTTTAGTTACCTCAAGCACCGATCACCATGTAAAGATAGCGGTCGTTGGTCGAATGTTCTGTCGTGTCCTATTTCAACGAACCGAATCAATTATTATTATTGTAACCACCTAATTTTTAGCTTACGCTTCAATTGTTGCTCGACGAGCGAATTAACCCACAGACACAGCCCACACATCTTCTCAATGGGTCGCGTTTCCGATCCGGTGGTAGATTCTGCGAAGCACTGCTCTTGCTAGGGTTCGTGTTAGCAACGTCGTCAGGTTTGAGCCCCGTGAGCTCACCTACTAGTTAAGGTTACGCTGGAACAGCCTCCTAAGGCTACCAGCTTAGGTAGCAATAAAAAAAAATTGCTAAGCAACTCTAACACACGTATGCAGTGTACATAAAGTTTAAAATTTGGATAAAATATCATAACAAAAAAACTTCTCTAGCTATTTTTCAATGGAGTAAACGTAATTGATGTTCAATTTAAAACATCGAACTGTTAATGCTAACATCTTTAATTATAAAGATAAACGTTTTAAATAATACTAGAGGTCCCGCAGTAGTCGAAATTCGACTATAATTAATTGGAATTGTAAGTCTGTACACCATTATGATTGTATTTTATACTTCTATATTCACAAATTTTGCCATGACTACACTATAAAAAATATTAACAAAGACAAACAATATTTAATGTATTCTCAATTTGACAACAGACGTGAAGAACAAAAGTTTGACAATAAATAGTATGCATGCGTGTGTGCGTCAAATACATGGTATGTAGTGTGTGTAATGTTTTCTTTATTGATTTAATGTATCTTTTATGCATAATTTAAAAAAACTATTAGCATTGTGCACTTCTTCTCTATATTCTCTATAAGTGTGGAAAATTTCATACTCCTCCGTCCGCGCAATTTTCGTAAAAAGGGACACAAAGTTTTTGC